>CM042191.1:9621089-9632638 GCA_023539305.1 Ilex asprella
AAATGATGCGTGCTCAGAGGAATTGGATTGAGTTAAATACTGGGAGTTTTTGCTTAGGAATTGTCAATGGACATTCTTGATGTTTGGCTCCAGTGTTCTGGTTCGTCTCTCTCTCTCTCTCTCCCTCCCAAATTCGAAATCAATTTTGATTTTGATATTCATTTGTAGATAATAAGCTGGTTTGAGTTTGATGAATTGGTTTGAAATGGAATTGTAGTGGGGGTTTACGGCGTGGTGGTGGTCCTGTAGTATCACACTATCACTAGGTGGTGATTATGGGGATGATGGTAAACTAATTGTGATATTTCTATGAAGAGGATAAAAGTAAAGGTTCAAACTCTTATGTATTTCACTCTATATTGCTACTTTTCAAATCTATACAAATCTTCACCTCGTATATGGTGTTGATTATCTTGCACAATGCAGAAGTGTGCACCTCAAGCCCACGTTGTATTGCCTATCTTTCACAATGCAAAAGAAAATGCTATGTGGATAACCCTTTCGTAAAATTGTCAACAACTAGATCTTTCTTGTATAAATATGGAACGTCCAATTCTTTGTGAACTGTTTGTTTTGGAATCAATCTCAAGATGTTTTATTGAGTGTGGAAGTTAACATCGGAGGCAAGAGATATAGAGCTAATATTATCACACCAAACGACCTGTGGAGACGAAAAATACAGAGATCGCGCAAAAGTGAGTGCAACCCCGGAATTTCAACAGTTGTATAAGTCAATTGATGATATTCCGCTTCAATACTAGAGAGAGAGATTGGTTGCTTTTTGGCATTCCAAGAGACAAGGGTAAAACCAAGATAAATACAATAACCTCAAGTGGAATGCCTATCTTCAGGACTACAAACATAATCAACATCACAATATGCCTCATGATTAAGAGAGCAAGGTTGGAATATAATACCATGATTAGAAGTGCCCTTTAGATACTGCACGACGCCCTTGACAACAGTCAAATGGGTAGTAATAGGAGAATATATGTATTGGCAAACTTTGTTGATAGTATAAGAAATATTGGGATGATTTAAGGTAAGATATTGTAAAGCACTCATACTACGCTGAAATTCAATAGGGTCAAGAAGATAAGTCCCTTCTATGAATCCATCTTCTTGCCACCGGCCACTGGAGATAATCATGGTTTGGCAGAGGTCATGTTTGTGCGTCTAATGACCGAGTTAAAGCATATTTGGACCGAGTTAATGACAAAACCTGTTGGATGAAGATTGCTGTAAGACCCAAAAAATAGTGAAAACAACCAAGATTCTACATGGAGAAATAAGTTTTCAAAACTGAAATAAGACATAAAAGTTGCGCCTCACTATTGCAAGTGAGAAGAATGTCATCCACATAGATTAAGAGAAAGCTGATAATTCCTTTGTAGTGATAGGTAAAGAGAGAATATTCAGCCCGAGATCCACAAAATTCTATATTTTAAGGCAGTTAGAAAAACGTTGAAACGAAGCTCAAGGAGCTTGCTTCAAACCTTATAAAGAACGATGCAATCGATACACATGATGTGGAAATATAGGATCCTCTAAACCATGAGGTTGGTGCATGCAGACCTCTTAACTGAGATTGTCATGAAAAAATACATTTTGTGCATCAAGTTGCCTAATGGCCACTTGTGGTGAAAAACAAAAGCAGGGACAACATGAGTAGTAATGCATTTGACTACTGGATTGAAAGTTTCCGCATAATTAAGACCTTGCATTTGATTAAAACCATTAGCAACTAAATAGGATTTGTAATGCTTAATAGACCCATCCGCTTTTCATTTAATCTTGTACAGCCCTTTGTAGGAAAGGACATTCATGGTCAGAATATATTTGACTAAACACTTGAAGTCCCATATATTTGTAGAGCAGCTGCTCGTTTCATTGCTTGAGTAAAACAAGTCGATTCAACCTGTTTACCTCTAACAGACACCATTAGTGCATACTTACGATTGGGTACTCAGATACCAATTTTTCTATGGGTTGTCATGATATGAGAGGTTGAGGTTGGAGGTGATGTACCAGGCATGATAGGTGGAGAATTGGAAAGTGAAGGGCAAATGGGCTGGGTAGATGGGTCGATTAAGAGAGATGGTTCCGGAACGGTGTCTCAATTTGTTGTTCACATGACAATGTGGATGCAGCATGAGCACTCGTTTATGGTATCATCCAATAGTTGAAGTTGTCTTCTTATTTTATGAACTTGTGCCTTGTTCATAAATGAGTTGTGAAATTTCTGTAAGGAGGATCCAATGTGAGGCTCAAACTCTATATACTTCACTCTACATTGCACAATGGAAAGAGTACAACATGTATACATGTTATACTCATAGATATTTGACTGTTCGAATTCTACAACAATTAAGGAGCTGCTACCTTACAAATCTATACAAATCTGCACAATGTGTATGGTGTTGACTATCGTGCACCATACAAAAGTGTGCCATTCAAAGAGACGTTTTTTCTCCTAAGAACTAGTAGACTACATCATGAGATAATCATGCAGTAGTTAAAGTTGTCTTCATAGTCGTTTTGTCCACATACTTCAACAGTCACAATTTCTTTTCCAAAGACTTTGATGGATTAATACACCCCTCCAAGATGATAGGTCATGGACGAATCAACAGCTTGGACTAGAAAAATAAAATGTGCTGTGGATAACCCTTTGGTAAAAATGTCAACTTGATCTTATGTGCATAACTATCGGGCGTCCAATTCTTTGCTAACCATTTTTTCTTGAACATAATAGTACTCAAGCTCAAGATGTTTCGTTTGTGCATGGAAAATAGGATTGGAGACAAGCGAGATAGAGCTAATATTATCACGCCAAATGATTGGTGTAGACAAAAAATATGGAGATTGCAAAAAAGTGAGAACAACCATGAAATTTCTGCGACCATATAAGCCGATTGACAATTTTCTGCTTCGGTACTAGAGCAAGAGGTGGCTGACTGCTGCTTGCCACTCCAAGAGATGAGATTATAACCAAGATAAATACAATAGCCTCCAGTGGAATTCCTATCATTAGGACTACCAACATTATCAGCATTAAAATGTGCCTCAGGATTGAGGGAGCCTAGTTGGCTGATACGACCATCATCATAAGTGTCGTTGAGATAGCACAGGATGTGCTTAGCAGTCCAGCGGGTAGTAGTAGGAGAATGCATGTATTTGCAAACTTGGTTGATAGCAGAGGAAATATTAGAATGAGTCAAGGAAAGACTATATAAATCACCCACTAAACTCCGAAATTCAATGGGGTCAAGAAGAGTAGTCCCCTCATATGATGTCATCTTCTTGCCACTGGCCACTGGAGATAAAAAAATAGTTTGGAAGAGGTCATGTTTCTGTGCTTAATAAGATCCAAAGCATATTTGGATTGTGTTAAAGACAAACCCTGTCGGGTTGAGATTGCTTCCAAAAAACGACCAAATTTTTCATTGAGAAATGACTCAAATGAGCATTTAAATCTGAAATAAGACATGGGAGTTGGCCCCACTATTATGTGTGAGAAGAATGTCATCTGCATAGATTTAAGAGAAAATAATCAGCCCGAGATTCACAAAATCCTATATCTTTGAGATAGTTAGAAAAACATAAAATTGAGCTCAAGCAGCCTATTTTAAACCGTGTATAAAGTAATGTAATCGACACAAGTGATGTGGAAGCATAGGATCCTCTAAACCACGAGGTTGGCGCATGTAGACCTCTTCGCAGAGATTGTCGTGAAGGAAGACATTTTGCACATCAAGTTGCCTAATGGTCCACTTGGGGTGAACAACAAAAGCAAGGACAACACGAATAATTGTGTGTTTGTCAACTGGAGTCTGGACTGAAAGTTTTTGAATAATCAAGACCTTCCATTTGATGAAACCCATTAGCAAGGGTTATCCAAATTGTGTTTTCTTTTGTTCCAGTCCAAGTTGATGGTTTGTGCACGATCCATGATCTTGCAGGGATGATTTAGTCCATCAAAGTCTTTGAAAAAGAGGTGATGGTTGTTGAAGCATGTGGACACAATTACTAAGTAGACAACTTTAACATGTATATATGTTCTATTCTTTCCATTGTGCAATATAGAGTGATTGTGGCTATATGCTTCAACAGTCAACTTATTTTTCAAAGACTTTGATGGAGTAGCAAGCAGATGGTGTGGGTAAATTATTGGTTGAAGTGAGAAAAACGAAGTAGATAGTAAGATAAGAAAAGAACAGTTAAGAGGATAATGAGGGCATTAAGTTTTTTTTACTATCGCCATTAACATATTAGTTGCTTATTTTAGTCACATGGGATTAATTGGTTATTTTTCAACCATAGACGGTGAAGTCGTATATAGGAAATATGAAATTTACCCTGATATAATATATGAGTACTAGTCATAACTCGTGCCTGAAGGCACGATAAAATATAAAATTTTAGCGTTTAAAAAATCGATCTCACTATATTAAATTTTTTAAAAATATATTAACTATAAATTAATTAAATATTAAATAATTAAATATATGATAGAAATGAGTGATTTAATGTTTTTAGAGATGATATATATAAATGATTAAACATGTTATACAAATGAGTGATGTGATTTGATGTTTGAGTCTGACAAAGGGATGATGAGTGAGGTAAGTGATTGATGATGGTTTTGAGGGAAAAAATATGACTGAGATAAAATTCAAATACACTCCTGTTTTATTATATAGATTTTTCCAAGAGGAAAAAATGAAAAGTTAGCACCCTAGATTTATGGATAAGAAATCTGATATTTAATAAAGAGATTGTGAATTCAAGTCTCATTGAGACTATGTTTTTTGAGATTTACTCGAGCTTGAGCTCGAATTCAAGCTTGTAATATAAAAATGAGTCATTACGAACCTAAGTAGAGGATCTAAAAACCAAATCGAGCTTGAGCAAGACTTCAATCTTTGGTTGACCCTGTGCCAAATTTCACCAGGGTTGGCTTGATTAACACTACTCAATCTTCCCTTGGATGACGTCAACCGTTGATGCAATAAACTTGCTTGCCAATAAAATATGGCTTCCACATGTCCATGGTTTGTAAGACAAAAAAATAGATTAAAGACTCATCGGCCTCAGCTGAGAGGATCCCTCTAGTGCTTGAGAATAATGTGTTATGATAGAGGCTATAACAAGATATATAAGCTATGTGAGGTGTAATACCCCGTTCCATTTTGACAGTGAACTAGTTAGGAAATATTATCTTGGAAGGAATAAGAAATTTTTTAAAGAATAGTCTAAAACAATATAGAATGTTGGAGAAGTTTGTTGAAAGTTTTAGAAGATTCTAGAAAGTTCAAGAATAATTTAGAATAGTCTAGAATAATCTAGAATGTTGAAGAAGTTTCTAGAAAGATCTGGAAGGTTCTAGAATATCGAGGAGCCTAGAGCACTGCGGAAGAATCCGAAAAGTTCTAGAACAATCCAGAGAAGTCTAGAATATTTTGGAAGGTTCTAGAGAGATTTAGAATGTCCCGAAAAGTTCTGGAAGGACGTAAAAGATTGGAGAAGACTTTAGAATGTGAATCTAGATACTTGTGGAATTGTCATGTACAAAATAAGCTTGAAACTTAGAAGGATCTAGGAGAGGAGAGATGGTAAAATATTATAGAGAATCTCTCTTAACAATGTCACATGTCAATATTCTAGAATAATCCTAGGATGCCTATAAATAGGGCATTTGAGATTGGATTAAGATTGAAGGACACAAGTAGTCTTCCACTTTCAAGAAAGTATAGAGAGTAAAAGAGAGAAAAGAAGGAAGGAAAAGTACCTCATCAAAGGAGAAAGAAAATTGTGAGAGAAAGAGGAAAGACATCGATAACATCTCATTCTACTTCGGATATCAAGTAACACTCAAGAAGTATATCATTTGGACTTGAGGTGAGTGGTTTGACATGCTACGTATTTTCAAAAAAATTTCGTATCCCTAAACATTTTAAAAACGATACATCATGTTTGTTCATTACTATTTTTACCAAATATTTTACTATGTATTTAAATACTTGTGGCATAGGATGAATTCTTTTGTGAAGTATTGTGACTCAATCACTTGTTTATATGGTGAGACTTTGTGATGTTAAATGGGACCAAAACTAAAAGTCCAAGGAAATTATTCCTCTATGTGCGATGACTCTGGCCACTAGAGAACAAATCCAGGGGAGGCTGAGGTGACCCTAGTGCTCAACGGTTGAAGGAACAGTGTCTGGTGCGTCCTGGTGACCTTCACCGGATCGTCTTAGGGAACAGACCCGGGTGAGGCTGTGGTAACCCTCAGTACGATGTTAGATCCAACCTTGAGATCTTTTGGTATTTGGTATTGGTTCCCATCGATTATAGGATACTGTACAGTCTCCACCATTATAATATGATTCACTGCTGTGGTATGATTTTTTAAAACCCGGTTGTGTTATTCTTGAGAAATTGGTTATTTTGGTGAAGTTATTTTTTCAAATCTTTGATTTATATTTCGTATGCCAAAAATATTTTTCAGCCACTTTGAATATGCATGCCTTTCCATTCACTGGGCTTTTTAGCTCATGCTTTCAAAATAAAATTTTTCAGGTAAACGATTGGAGTGTCGATAGTGGACTTAGGGAATTGTTTGGGGACTAATAGTGTTGTGACCTCTGTAGCATACATCGTATAGTTATCTTTACTTGTTTGGATAATTGGAGCAACCAGGTGTAGGTATGTTGACTTTGGCATATTGATATGAGATCAATTTAATGCTAGTGTTATTTTTCACTCTCATATTCTTAGTTTAGTTGTTAGGCTTACGTGTTTCATAGGTTATCGATCTATGGTTCGCGGTCGGTCATGCCCTTGGAGTTGGGGTGTGACATTAGGAACTTTACCCCTTTAAATAGAGGATCTGGTAACATGTTTTTTTGCGGTTCTCATAATAGTCAGTTCTAGGGTGAATGCTCGTCCTTGTGTTTGGTGCCTTTGGAAGTGGTTAATTTTTTTTCCGGACATGTCTGGTGGTTAATTGAAAGTTTCCATACTTAATGGGGAGATTTCTCCTTGCTTTGTGTGAGATCCTTATTACCTTGTGGAGTAACATCAGTTTTCCTACTCTTCTAAAAAATCTCCCCATATCATTCCACATAATCAGAGTATAATATGGTGTCAACCTTTACTTGAATATAAAATAAATTAAGCTTCCATATATCTACTAACATTGACTAGGGATGGATTCAATTTTAGGATTGTAGGATATGTGATTATATTGTGGTATGGCGGGACGATTACATCAACTTAAAATAAACATTTACAAAATGTTGGACTTCATATATAAAATGTCAATACTAGCATCTGAATTCTAAAAGTTTTCGTAATTTGTTTTATTACAGGGAAATGGAAAAGCATTTTGTGCTGGTGGAGATGTTGTTAGATACATTAACTTTATGACAGCAGGTTATTAAAGCTTCTCCCAATAGAGTATTGAGTTTTCAGAGTAGGTTTTGCGACGTTTGTGATCAGCATGTGGAAATATTTGCCTTGAGTTTTTTTTTTATAATTAAAATAGCACCAAAAGATACTTGTTGTTTATCTTACTTTTAAACTTATTAGGTCATTGGACTTTTGGTGCAAGTCTTTACAAGAAACAACTGACTTTGGACTATCTACTTGCTACATATAGGAAACCCCTGGTGAGATATTTTAGTATTTTGTATATGTTCTTATGAATAAATTGTTTAAGATTTTCTATTGGTTTCCATGTTTCTCCATTTGCTCTACAAATACTTCTTCTAACCAAGTAATTTCGATCGAAGGTTTCGCTTGTCAATGGAATTGTAATGGGTGGGGGTGCTGGATTATGCATGCATGGAAGGTTTCGAGTTGCGACAGAGAATACAGTATGAATTCTCTTAAAGTGATACTATTGTTTGAATGCATTTATTTGTTTACATTCTTTCAAGTACCGTTTAATAATTTCTTCTTAGGTATTTTTTGTGCTTAAGAATTTTTTTCTAGTAGTTTTGTTTTGTTTATTATATATATGTATATATTTATATTGAAGTTTTTAGTCCCATACATAATTTGCAAAAGGAGTCTTGGTTGAAGTTTGGAAGGTGAAAAGGAATAGAACTCTTGATCCTAGAAATATCAGGAATAACAATAGTGAGCTACACAATATAGTATTAATTGATCTTGAGTCTTTGACTAATGGGAATGAGCAAAAACTTGCACGGCAGTGTTTTGACAGAGTGGTTATTGAGTACATCGATGATGGCGTAGCCATTAGTTGGTTGGACCAATACAATCGATCTTGGAAGCCTCAGCGAAAGACTAGGAATTTTTGGTCCAAAGGGAAGTGTAATTGGTAGTTTTATTATTATTATTTTATTTATGAGTATTTGTTTCGTTAGGAGTATTAGTTAGAGTTTAATTAGGAAATTATTATAGAGTTTTAGTAGGATAGGGATTTGAGAGTTTGATCATGAAACTCTTTTAGTATTTTAGTAGGAAAGTAGTTTTTATTTTAGTAGGGGACTTTGCCTATAAATAATGGTGTAATCCCAACTATTTTAATTAGAGTGATTATGAATAAGAATTGAGTATTCTCTAGGGGGATATATGTGTTTCTTCACTGATTCCTTGCGAGGATGAGGTAAACCCCTTCCACCCCTTTTATTTCTTCTTCTCTTTCTATTCTGTGATTTCTAATCCTTCCTGATTTACATCAATCGACTTATGAAGGATGAACATTTTTGTCTTAGATTGGTTTTAAAATCCAAAATGCTTTCACTTAGTTTTTCGACAGGTAACCTTTTTGGCACCTTACAAACAAAAGAACTCTTACAATTTCTAGGTAGCTTGATTATTTTTCTTATAACACTTCAGACTTGGCAATCGGATTATTGTCCTCGTGTTTTATTTGAATGATCTAACAGATGTTAAATTATATTGTCACATCTTGATTTTTGAAAATTGTATGAACATCGCTCACATTTATGAAATGATTAGAAACCTATTAGTTTGTTGATTTGTAATAGAGGCTTGGTTTCAAGCTAAATTTGATGATAATTAAGTTTTGAATCTCTTATTTGCCCCTATTTCATAGACATTTTAATGTTTCAATGCTGTGAAATAATGACAAAATGTTTATTTCATTAAGATCATTTCTAAAATGTTAAGGGGTCACTATGTAGCGCACCAATGAGTGGTAGTAAGTTTCTTTAACCAATTTTCTCTTGACGCATTAGCAACTTCAGCAACTATTCTGTTTATTGTTGAGGCAAACCCATCCATTAGTTTGTCACTTAGTTTAGCTTAGCTAAAACATTGATATCATCTGAAATACAATTTTGCTTCTTTCAAATTGCTCTTCTCTATTAATCCTTTGCCTTATGTTGAACCTTGTGAGGAGATACTCTCAGTGAGGCCCTGGATTGGCCTGCCATTGCTTCCATCACTACCAATACAGTCTGTATGACTGAGACAACGATCATATCACCACAATCAAAATTTTATAGTCAATCTCAACCTTCTATTGTTACGCCTTTTTTATTATGCTTTATACAATAATTAGCACGAGGCATCTAAGGGCGAGACATAACATAGGATATTGTAAATCAAGTTTGCTATTACACTTCTTAGCTTGTAATTAATAAAGTTGGTGCATGAATTTCCAAGTATATTGGAGTTAGGAAAGGATGAGATTGTTTGTTTCAACATTTTCTTAAATTACATAATGGCTATGCACTTGTAATGCACCCAGAAAGTTGAAAAATTATGCAAATTGTAATGTAGAGCATGATATGTAGATTAAGTGATTGTGGGAATGACACGTGGGATGTTAAAAATTGATGTAACTAAGTACAAACTACGAAATGAACACCTTTTATTTAAAATGCGACTATTGACACGGAGTCTTAAAAGTATGGATTGCAACTTGCTATATAGCTAGCGTTTCAAAAAAAAGGGAAAACCAAATTTTGACCAAAGCCACCAATTGGTAATGGGTGGAGTAGCCCCTAAATATAATCAATATTGGGTGACCTTAATTATGCAATGTGGGATTCACACTCTCTTTATATCCTTCCTCACTTGGTACTTGGGCTCACTAGTGGAGCTGCTAAACAACCTGCCTACTGAGAAATTCAAATGGGTTAGAGCCTAACTCTGATGCCATAACAGAACATCCAACCCAAAAACAATTGACAATGAGTGAAATAAGTGCTCAAGTATATAAACCAACCTTGAGTGACCCTAATTATTCGATGTGGGACACAAGGTCTCTTTACAACTCTTATATATATACCATCTATTATTTTGTCTATCATCCCAAACAAGATGACTTCTCATTACGAAGTTACCTTTGCACCTATATAGTGTCTATGTATAGTAAGGAGAAATGAAAAGTGAAAACATAACCTAAGAGGAACTACAATGGAGGTGTATGTGTCCTTCGTCTTAAACGCATTTTGTGGGGCTTCATGTGAAATTGTGTTGGGAAATACAATGCATCCCAAATAAATCTTAAATGAGTATAGACTCTTGGTTCAACCGTTGGGTCACTGGTTGAATTAGTTAAAAAATAAAAAATTATTATAAATAGGCTAAAAAATTACAATAATTATAAAAATAAGTTAAATAACATGCTTAATGTATATTAGATCAAACAAAAACTCCCTAATATGAGTGATTCAATATTTCACATCTACATTCAAGCATGTGCATTATAATTTACAACTATATGAAGGATTTTTTAATTTTTTTTTAAAAAAATCTGCTCTTAATAAATCTGCTCTTCCAATTCCAAAGTTCTAACACTTCTACAATTCCAACACCTAATAGCATAATCAATTACAAAATTACAAATGCAAATAAACTAATAGCATAATATAAGAGCCGAATGAATCTTCAAATCAAATAATAGCACAATTACAAACAAAATATAATAGCATATTGGGGAGAGAGAGAGAGCGAGAGAGAGAGACATAATGTATATTTGATACAGAGAGAGAAGGATGAAGATCTGTCATGGCTAGTGAGTCGAAGTTTCGAAGATCTTCTGTTTGAATCTTAAGAATAATTGAGTCGAAGAGTTGAATGAATCTGAGATCTAAGTACTTCCATTTCGATAAATAGTTCGATTGGGCTGAGTGATTTGTTGCTGAGGCAGTGAGGCTTGAGTTGAGCACAGAGCAAACATAGAGGGAAGGGGGGAGAGAGAGTCATTCCTTGGAGAACCAGAGCAGAGAAAAAGAAATCAATATTTGGGCAAAATGCCCTAGAACTTTGCTTTATAGCTTTAAAATTAAACCGTCCGGGTTAGCGGGTTTATTAGAAAACTAGCCGATTCGGTGGGTTCTTATTGGTTCTTTTACTCGAACGATCTGATAGCTAAACTGGTCCAATTCAGGCTTCGGTTCACCGGGTCAACCTATTCGACCGGGCTGGGCCGAGCCGGATTTTAAAACACTAGTTAGAGGTGTTTCTTAAGTTAAATAGGCAAAGTGTAGGAAAAACAAGCATTTCTTTATATTGTCGTATGACATATTTTGGAAGAGAGTAATGCA
>CM042191.1:9637227-9652743 GCA_023539305.1 Ilex asprella
ATAAATACATATTTTATCATTGTATTTTTATATGAAATTAATGTATACATAATATATGCATATATAAAAAGATATATAGACAAATAAGATACATCTTAACACAAATAATTAACTTTTTATTTATTTTCCGTCCGATTTTGGAGGGATTGATTTTGGTGGGATGGAAGGAAAGTTAATCCATCCATTTTTCCATCCTTTCAATTTTCCTTCCTTGCTAAACATGATGTTTTATTTATCCCTCCAACTTTCCATCCTTCCACTTTTCCATCATACCAAACGGAGCATAAGAGTGGCGTAGTGTTTAGGTCTGATCTTCGGTAATTTAAAAGTTTCAGGTTTAGTTTTTTTTTATATATTTTCTCAGGACTAGTCATTCTTATCTCTTTGGGGACATGCTTTAACCTAACTTAAGTCATGGTGACCAGTCGTTGAGTTCAATAAAATAGTCGGCACAGTCTGAACATAGTAAAAAAAAACTGCTCTTATGCAGCATAGGGGATTGGGTTAGGTAATATAGGCTAATCTGGTATAAATAGATAATAAACATGATTAGATAGGGGAAAGAATGTTATAACAGCAAAACCATAACCAAAATGTTACAAGCCTGGTCTGGTCGACTTAAATTAATCCAATTAAAACTAATTGTTGATGGAAAGGAGACAACACCTGATATTGGTATTTTTCAATAATATGAAATGTGCATCTGTTATAATTATTCTTATGAAATTATAAAATTGGTGTCTAATCCTTTGGTTGCAATAAGTGTAGGATTTTAATGTTTAAATATGATGCAACACTAATATTATTTTAAGAAAATATATAAATTTGTTGGACCGATTGATCATAAAATATATCGCTACAACGGTGATACCACGCTATGTTTTTCTTTGGTCACAGTAAATACAAGAGAAGAGATTGTTGGCTATTGAGCCAAGCTACTTGGATTTAGTTCGGATAAGACTTGACTCAAGTTTGGTTCGTGTACCAAACGAGCTGAGTTTGAACAATTTTTCAACCTCATTTAGAAAACGAGCCTAAAAAGCTCAACTCGTTTATATGTAAAATAATCAAGTTACTTGGGCTCTGCTCGGACTCGGCTCATTTTCTAAACAAAACGAATTTGAATAATTTATTAGACTTGTTTAGAAATACAAACTCGACAGATTCGACTTGATTATTAACCCTTCAGGTGACACCCGAAACATTTTGTTAATCTACTCCTACCTCCTTCTATGAATGAATTTTACACGCTAATATGAGTAACATGCAAAAACAATTAAAATGGCTTTAGTTTGAATGACTGGTGAAATCGGATTTTGAGGGAGAGAGATAGCTATAATATTGCATTCTCGAGGCTGCCAGGCCATTTCGGTATCACTTTCGCCACTTTTTTTCTTTGTAGACATTATATTTTGCCCTCAAAATAAAAAAATAAAATATATGGATGCATATGATTCCTTCATTGTTTGAAGAACATCATGAATAAGGATAAACTAGAGAACTATTGTGTCCTATCATGTAATTATAAACCAAAAACTTGATGCTGTAGTTTATATACAACAGGGATTTCAATCCCATTCTCTCTACTATTGACAAGAAAAAAAAGTCAGATTGGCCTTTGTGAGATAACATGTTTTTTATAGGCAACATTTAGATGCTTTATGTTTTTACAAGAACTATAGGAAAAATTGTCAATAACTCCTACTTGTCACTTCAAAAATTATGTTGTCTGTGTTAAATCGTATGTCAAATTTTATTCAGGAGAATATCTAGGGCTAACTGGAGCAAGAATTGATGGAACTGAAATGCTTACATGTGGACTTGCAACTCATTTTGTTCTTTCCAAGGTATTTTCTTGAAATGACGTGTAAATAAAACACATGATATTTACATTTATACTGTGCCATGAAAATGTCTTTAGCATCTTTCAGGTATACACATTAAGGATGTTACCCGACAGACGAAAATAAGAGTAGTACTTTCCAATCTTAAAGTAAAACATGTTAATGTGAGCACGAAGCAAATTTAATTTGGAGAAGTTTATTTTAAGTTAACATCCAATCTAAAAAAAATAAAACTTCAGAGGTCAAGTTATATATATATTTTCAAATATTTAGTAAGTATTGATCCAAAGTGTTAAGTTCAATCCTAAAATTTTAGAATCGATTTTAAACACCTCAAATAATTATAACTTAACTTTCCAATATTATATTTTGTTGTATGGTCCTAAAAAAATAATATCAAATCTTATAATTTATCTCTATATACCATACTCTATATAAATGCTAACTATCTTGAAAAAACTGTATTCTTCTTTTTTACCCTATTTTAATATTTTAAAGTCAATTTTTTCTTCACCAAAAAACTACCGTAATTTTGGAATTAGGCTCTTAAAATTATGAAATAATGGTTTCAAATGGTCATGAAGTGACTCTGTGGATTCTACATATAAATATCTATATGCATTGAGTGTATCCATAATTAATATGTCAATTACAATTTATACTTACTAGACATAAATTGAAATTTATTTTGATTGAACTGAAATCTATACTTGAGTAATTGTGAAAGTATGTAACTCTTTCACTTACTCACGGCGACTCTAAAGTCACAAAGTTACTCTTATAATGTTGTTTTGTTTATCATGTTTAAGTATTCATTATGTTGCTTGATAGATATTGAAGAGAGAGATGAAATGATTGGATTGCTTCAATAGATGCGGCAAATAACAGAAGAGAGAAGAATAATATTTAGCTTCTCAAAAAGCTCATTCTTAAGTTGCAGATGTTCTCTCTCTCTCTCTCTCTCTCTCACACACACACACACACACACACATACGCACACACATGGTTACCGAGTACTGATCTTTAATTCGTAATATGTATTATCCATTGTCAACCATTTATTTTTTTGATGATTTTATGTTGTCTATGTAATAGTCAACATGATTTTTTCTAATTGTTGGTTGTTTGTAATCACTCTAATTTGATCTTTATTGTGTTTTAAGTTTTTTTTTTGTATTTCTTTAAGAACTTGATTTACATGTTTTACTCATGTAAAATCACAAAGAAATACTTGAATGAACGAACAATAAAAGCCCATGATTTGATCATGTCTATATAAAATTGAAAAGTTAAGCTTAAATCTAATACTTCAAGACAATAGCTGTAGGAAATGCTAGTTTATTAATTTAAAAGACTAATATTAACTATCTTAAGTACATCTTGTAATGAGTTTGACTGTGAAATATGAACTTTATGCTCTAAATTAAATAAAGTTGATCACAACATATGCAATCGTCATCTTGTTCCTCTGGTTCAATACAAAATACATATTAAAAAGTTTTTCCTAATATCATATTTGATTATTTGTAGAAAAATGATATATATTATTTACTATTCAAAATAATTCATGTGCAACGCACATGTACACTAACAAGTACAGAAAAAAAAGTCCGTTGTTGTTTTCTAAAGTATTATAAAAATTAACATGTGATATAATGTGAAAATATTCTTGGATATTTGGACTGTGATGTATGGGCTAATCCAATAACCAAATAGCCAACTGGGAAGCCGAATTGGGATTTCGATTCCTTTCATTATCTTTTCTCTTCAATTCTCTCAAATACAATATTCGATAAATGACATGTATAAAATTTCAATTTCAAAGCAAGATATTTCTTTAATCATTTTGTTATTGGTGGTGCTTTAACCCTGGTTAAGTAGTTTTTGTGATAAGAAAAAAATCTAACAAGAACCACTGGTTGTTACAGTTCTATTTTGTGGATTTGTGGTCCCTTTTCTCATCTCTAGAAAAATTGGTCAAAATCAACCTACTCTCAAAATAAAAATACCATGTATATTTCTCACCTCCTCAAAGCTCAGGTGCACTAACAGCTTGTTCAGTATGGAGGAAAATGCATGGGAAAAAAAATTGGTATTATCCTTCTAAAAAATATTACTTTTAAAGGGTTTTTTTATAATTTTTATGGGTCAGTTTACAACTAAAAAATTAATCATTTTTGTGGGTATTTTTATGACTATTGTGATTTTTTACCACTTTTTTTCATTACAAAAAAAATTATCCTTTTGTGGGTCTTTTTATCACTATTTTGATAACTATTTTTAATTTTTTTATCACTTTTTTAATACTACAACAATAATAAAAATATTCGTAATAATAATAAAAATATTCACAATTATAATAAATTTTAATATTGTACTAAAATTTTATTTTTAGGCATCATAATCAAGTCCTTAGTTTGAACCATACTTTGAAAAGCAAAGGTGGGGTTATCCATCATTCTTTTCCTCTACTAATGTAAACATAAAAAAAAACTAATGGAAACATACAATTAGGTATCTTGTCAAAGACTAAACTCATCAACACAATATTCATGTAATAGATAGTCGCTCACAAAGTTTTGGTCTTCGTCCAAGGGGCCCGGTGCATTGATTTTTATTAACGACCTTTTGTCCTTCTCCATTTGAAAACAAATTAAATTGAAAACTTTGAAGAAGATATAATACAATTAAAATTAGGGCATCCTAAACTGTTGAAAATTAATACTACTAACTTCTTAACATGTTGATACAAACCTATTTAAACATAATTCAAACATGACTCTAAACAATAATATAGGCGTCTGATATCGATTATCAACTCAAATTAATAAACGACACAATACAATACTGTCCAACTTAAAAACACGGCATAATTAATATAAACTATTGAAAATTATACCTACAACTCATTGACACTAGCATGGACCAATGGGTAGAACACAGTTGCAGCTCTTTTATTGGTCCACCATGTGGAAGCACGTCAACCAAGGCTAGATTATTTTTAACACTACCAGTCATATCTCACGGAGGAGAAGTTGTTAGCACCGAGTGAACTCATTCCCTCAACTAGGTTTACTTGCATAACAATTTTATAAAAGATGTAGACAAAAGACAAGATTAAGACACGTAATTGAAATCTTTGTTTATAGCTATGTTAGCTTCCGATTTAGTTCAAATCAACGGGTGCATAATAACTTTACCGATTTAGTCCAAGATTAAGACATGATTATTTCTTAAGGAATTTTTTTTTTGTCTCTCTTGTGCGCATTTCTTTGCCCCTATACAAGTTTTTTACTACGCTACAGATGTATTGTACGACAATTATAATTGTTGATTGTTTACCGTAATAGTGATCTATTGATGTATGCAGAATCACCTTAATGTCCCCAGTTCGAATATTTGCCAGTGATATAGTGGAGGACTAATATTAATTTTAGAGAATCACGAAACACTGAAAACTCTCTAGAATTTTCTTCCTTCAATGAGTTCTTCGTCTAACCTTAACCAAATCCCCCCAAAACCTCCAGATCCTAATCCAAAAACACAAAATTACCCACTAGAATCACAACCTATTTTACCATCTAGTCACCAAAACCCCCTTGAGCCAATATCATCCAACTTACCGGATACACATCCAAAGAACCAGCAAACATATGCTTCACTTTTCAAGCAATCTTCTTATCATGAACATGTGGATTTAGAACCAAAGATCAACAAGCCGGTTGTTTTCTATGAAGGGGAACCTGCTTTTTACTTTACAAAGGAAGAGATTCAGGCCTCAAGTTGTTCATTACAATATGCTCTCATTGGTAAGTGCGCTTATGGTAGGCCTTCTATAGGAGTTATTAAAGAGGTTATTCGATCTAAATGGAGTTTGAAGGGAGGATTTGAAGTTGGAATTATTGATCAGAGGCATGTTCTCATAAGATTTCAGTTACAAGAGGATTATGTCAAGGTTTGGTTGAAAGATGCCACATTGATTGAGGACTATTTATTTAGATTCTTTAAATAGTTTACAGCTTTTGTTCCTGGAGTTGAACCTTCAGTAGTCCCTATGTGGGTGTCCCTACCAGGTTTACCTCTTAATTTTGTCAAGAAGCAGTTTCTGGAATTATTGATGAAGCCTATAGGCAAGGTGTTGGCTTATGACCAGGCAACGTTATCTTTGGCCAGACCAGGGGTCGCTCGAGTTTGTGTGGAGGTTAATCTATTGGCGAATAATCCATCCAGGATTTGGTTGGATATGGGAGAAGAAGGTGCAAGATGGCAGAAGATTATATATGAAAAGAGTAAAAAGTACTGTAAGTCTTGCAGGAAACAGGGCCATGGAGAAGATGACTGTCGAAGAAGAAAGGTTCCAGATTTGGAAGATGATGTGAAAGGAAAGAATCCCATGTTGAATGACACGCAAACAGAAAAGGTAATTAGGGAGAAAGGGAAAAGGAAACAAGGTGGGCAGGTTGAAAACCCCATAACACAAGATAAGGAAAAGGGGACTGGGTTTAGAAAAGATATGGATAATTTGAGGCAATCCAATTTGGCTGCCAAAAATAAGGGGATTTGGATTCAGCAGAATAAGGGAGGAAAATAGAAAGATTCTACAACCAAAATTGGTGGCAATAATATTCAAATTAATGAGGGAAGATCTTTGGAGACAAAGAAAGAGGATATGCTAGAAAAAGTTTGGTATAATAGTTCATCTAATAATGAGGGTCATTCTGGTAAAGATAATGATATATCAAATGGGCAGAATATTGAAAAGGAAATTATTGACATACTTGGGGAGGAAGGAGAAAAGGAATTGGAGACTGGATATGTTGAGCATACAAAACGTAATTCACATGAGAAACAGGATGCTATGATTAATTATGAACAGAACAAAGTGGTTCAGGATAAAGGAAATTTAGATTTGATTATCCCTATAACAGCAGAAAATTCTCCAATTACCACTCAAACTTTTGCAATAGGTGACCAATCTGGGAAAGATGATGATGCATGCAACCATTCGAATTTAGGAGAACTTGCGAAACAAAATAATGGAGCCACTCTTATTGCCCAGGAACAGGTTGTTGATGGCCAGATTCAATTGCATAAGCAGACATTAAGTCATATGGATTCTACTTTTTTAATTGATCACCTATATGTTTGCCTTGAAGGTTCTAAAGAATTTCTAGATGATGATAGGGGATTACAGAGTATTAGAGAGCCACCAGATAAAGGGTTTCATTCAGATGGGGAGTTATCAGTCAGTTCAACTAATATGGGGGATGATGAACAGGACCCTGATGCAATAGAAAAATGTAATACAGTTAACAACATTCAATGTCCACCATTTTTTGGTATTGTAACTAGATCTAGGTCTAGTAAGCCCGCTTCTCACTGTTCTTAGATGATTAATTCAATCATATGGAATGTGAGAGGTGCAAACCAAGAAGCCTCTAGGCTGAGATTGAAAGAGTTAATTAAGTTACATGATGTTTGTTTAGTTACTATTTTGGAACCAAAACTTGGTCCTTCAAGGTTGTCTGGCATATGTGTACATCTGGGATTCTCTTCCAATTTAGCAAACCCATTAGCTGAAAAGTATATTTGGATACTGTGGGATATAAGATTGAAGATTAACATTTTATCTGCTTATGAACAAGCACTGACTGTGGAAGCCTCCTTCTTGGGATCTCCCACTTTCATCCTTACGTTTGTCTATGCTAAATGTGAACATGTGCAGAGAAGGGATCTATGGAGTTATCTAGTTGGAGTTCCAGTATCTTCGAAGCCATGGATGATTGTTGGAGATTTTAATACAATAGTTTGTTCCACATAGAGGAAGGGTGGGGCTACTCCAAGCTTGACCATTATGAATGAGTTTGTAACAGTTATCAACTCTTTGGCCCTACAGGACTGTGGCTTTATTGGTTCACCATTCACTTGGTGTAACAACCACCAGGGTAGGAGAAGGATGTGGCAGAGGCTTGATAGAGCTTTAAATAATGTGGAATGGGGAGAAAGGTTTATGAGTACTATTGTTGAGCATGCAGGGAGAGGGCAGTCTGATCACTGTCCACTTATTATTAAGTTTACTGAAAATGTAGCAATTTCAAGGATCTCCTACTTTAAATTCCAGAATATGTGGACTGAGCACTCTGGTTTTCTGCAGCTGGTGGAGAGAGGCTGGGCTGGTCAATACTCTCCAAACCCCATTGAGAATTTCTTTTTGAAACTTAAGTATTTAAAGGTGCAGTTGAGGAATTGGAATAAGGAAACTTTTGGAAATGTCTTTGAAAACATTAAAAGACTTGAAAAGAAGTTGGCTCAAGTTAAAGAGAATTTTGACAGCGATGGTTCAAATGGTCAAGATATTCTGAATGTTAGGGCTGAACTGGATACTGCTTTAAAGATTGAAGAAATGTTTTGGAGGCAAAGGGCAAACGTGAGGTGGACAGTGCAAGGGGAGAGAAACACTAAATTATTCCATGCTTTAGCCAAAAGTAAAGTTACTAGGAATAAAATTTCAAGAATAAAGAATGCAGAAGGGCAATGGTTGGTAGATGAACAAAGAATTGCAGATTGTGTAGTAGAATTTTACACTAATCTTTACACTTCTGAAATACATAACTTGGATGGAGAGTTGTTTGCTTTCATACCTAAACTGGTCAATGATGAAGATAATTGTATGTTCACCTCTCCTGTCACCATTGAAGAACTGAAGAAAACTGTTTTCTCTATGTCTATCTACAGTGCTCCTGGTCCAGATGGGTATTCAGGTCAGTTTTCCCAGTCTGCTTGGCATATTATTAATGTTGACTAACTTGATGCCACCAATTTTTTCTTTAAATGTGGGGAAGTGCCTAAGTCAGTTAATGCCACGTTGTTGTCACTTATACCAAAGAAGGAGAATCAAGAGACCTTTGCAGAATTTAGACCAATAAGCCTATGTAACTTTCTATATAAGATTTTTACAAAGATTTTAACTTCGAGGTTGAGTACTTTGTTGCCTAAGCTCATTTCAGAGGAACAACAAGGCTTTGTAAAGGGGAGGAACATTTCAGAGAGTATAGCACTAGCTCAATCTATGACAAATGACCTTGACAGGAAGGTGGAGGCTGGAAATGTAATTGTGAAATTGGACATGATGAAAGCTTTTGATAGATTGGAATGGGATTTTTTGATTCAAACATTGAGAAGTTTTGGATTCTCTGGCATATTTTTGGGTATTATCTCCAATTGTCTTCATAATCAATGTGTGACTATAGCTATTAATGGTATAAGGTATGGTTTCTTCCCCAAGTCAAGAGGGCTTAGACAGGGAGATCCTTTGTCCCCCAGTCTATTTATACTTGCAGAAGAGGTATTGAGCAGGGGACTAAAGTTTATATATGAGCAGGGGCTGGTTCACTATTACCATACTGGCAGAGGATCACTGAAACTGACTCATTTGCTTTTTGCAGATGATACGCTAATATTTTTGAAAGGTAATAAGAAATCTATGGCTAATCTATTGAAGTTTGTGAAAAGATATGAAGTTTCTTCAGGGCAGCAGGTGAATCAGTCTAAAAGCTCTCTATATTGTTCTAATAGGATGTCCTTAGCAAGGGAACACTCATTCTTTAACGCATCTCACATCCCCTTGAGGAATTGCCCTTTTACATACTTAGGTTGCCCCGTTATCAGAGGAAGAGTTAAACTTATTTATTTTGAGGAGTTGTTGAGAAAATTCCAGATGAAACTTGAAGGGTGGTATACAAAGATGTTGTCTAATATGGGTAGAATAGTATTAATACAATCGGTCTTGAGCACTATTCCTATTCATTTACTTGCTTCCCTGAATTATCTCTAAGTTGAACTCTGCTATGGCCTCATTCCTTTGGTCTGGTAAAGCAAATATCAACAAAAGACATTGGTGTTCATGGAAAGTTATTAATATGCCTAAAGAGGAAGGAGGATTGGGAATAAGGAAATTTGAGGATTTGCAACAAGCATTCAGAATGAAATAGGTATGGAGTTTGCTTAATGGTAAGTCAATCTGGTCCAAACATTTCTCTGCTAAATATTTGAAAAATCAGCATATGCTAACTTGCTCAGCACATAACCATCCCAAGAGTTATAGGGAATTGGCTTCTTTGTTTGATCTGGTCTCTTGTAACTTATTGGTTTTGGTGGGTTCTGGTTCTTCAGTGGATTTTTGGTGTGATAACTGGACTGGAGAGGGTCCACTAATTCTTAGGAACTCTATGATGCCTACTGTCTTTCCAAAACTTTCTCAGTTGTTTGTATAAGGTCGTTGGGAATTGGGAGAGGTTTATCAATGGATGGATGATCAATTATTGCAGCAGATTATAAATGTGCAGTTGGAATTATCAACAAAGGCAGATACAATTATTTGGCAACATTCTTCAGATGGAAAGTTTACTCTTAAGTCTGCCTGGAATAGTATAAGATCAGAAGGACATTTTAATAATCAAGATGTTGCAATTTGGAAATAGAAGGTGCCTCCAAGTGCACAGTTGATTGGTTGGAAACTAATGCAGAAATCATTGCGTATGGACTCTCTATTTCAAACAATAGGAGTCTCACTAGCTAGTAGATGTGTCTTTTGTTATAAGGCTTATGAATCGCCTTCCCATATCTTTGTCAAATGCAAGTATGCACGGACAGTATGGGAGGACATCTCAACAAAATTTGGAATTCAATTAATTGAACAGGAGGAGCCTCTTGGTAGATTTATGAGGTTTGTTAGAATATATAGACATTCTTCAATTAGTCATTTTTTAATTAGAGGACTGCCTTTACTGGTCTATTGGCAGCTTTGGAAGGAAAGGTGTAGAAGATTATTTGAAGGTCAGAAATCCCATTCTACTTCCCTATCTAAAATAATTATGCATTTTCTAAGACTGCAGACATTTATCATTACACCAAAGGCATTGGATACTATTCAGGAAATGGATATGCTTAACAACCTAAATGTGATTGTCTCTAAGAAGGCTCAAACCAAGACTTGGTGGATTGCTTGGGAATATTCAGTTGAAGGTTTTTTAAAGCTGAACATTGAGGGGCCCTCTAAAGGTAACCTAGGTCTATCAGGAGGAGATGTGATACTCAGGAATTCTAGTGGTCAGCTAGTCCTTGCAGGTTCTTACTACTATGGCTTCTGTACAAATATGGAAGCAGAGATAAGGGCGTTATGGGATGGTCTGTGTTTGGTACAGGACTATGGTTCGACAGATTACCCTCTTGTCATCGAAACAGATTCAAAGGTGTTGATGGACATGGTCTTAAAGAGGTGCCAAGCTTCATGGCAGCTCTGGGATCTATTGGACTGGATACTCTCCCTTCTTCAGAGTTTTTCATTCCAAATCAAGCATACTTTTAGAGAAGGTAATGCAGTCGCAGATTCATTGGCCAACAAAGGGGTGAATGAGGGTTATTCTCTAACCTATACTGCTGCAGATGATCTCCCAATGACAATCAAGCAACTTATATTGCATGATTCTAGGCAAATACGGGTTCTAAGGAAGCGTCTAATGATTTTATGGTATGCATATGGTTTATTCATTTTCGTTTAGGGGATTGAGATCTTTTCATATAAAAAAAAAATTATTGATGTATGCAAAAAAAAAAAAAAAGACAGTTATGAATGAAATGAGACTATTAAGAAATAATGTATAATTCGCAAAGATAAAAAAAAGTGTAAAAGAATATGGGAAAAAAATTGTTGCTATTTTTTAGAGAATTTTAGAAATTAACATGTGATTCAGTGTGAAAATAATCCTAGATATTTAGACCGTGATGTATGGGCTAATCTGATAACCCAATAGCCAATGGGAAGCCGGATTGCGATTTAGATTCCCTCAATTATCTCTTCCCTTCAATTCCCTCAAATAAAGTGTTCGATATGTACAAATTTTTTATTTTAAAACAATATGTTTTTTTAATCATTTGTTGTTGGTGATGCGTTAATCATGGTTAAGGAGTTTCGGATAAAAAAAAAATCTGACAAGAACCACAACTCTATTTTTGTGGATTTATGGTCTCTTTTTTTATCTCTAGAAAAATTGTTCATCATGTAATGGAAAGTCGATCACAAAGTCTTCGTCGTCGCTCAAGTGGCACGGTGCATGGATTTTTATTAGCAACCTTTTGTCCTTGTTGTTTGACAACGAATCAAATTGAAAGAACTTTGAAGAAAATATAATTCAATTAAAATTAGAGCATCTCAAACCGTTGAATATTCAACTTTTCACGTATATTTAAAATTATCTTAATAATCGAAATGATCAAGCCGCGTTGGTTAGAAAAAGAATATTTTTCTCTTATGTGTAACCCAATTGAATATTTTCCTCTTTGGCTACCTAGCTTCTTAATGCAATTTGTGAATTAGACAAAAAAATATATAAAATAAATGTAAATCGCAAATAAATAAACTCACTACAAATATTTATTAAATGGGTCAATATAAATTTATTTACATATAATACACCAAAACTTACTATAAATAACTATATATGAGTATTATATCAATTATTGACCCAAATTAACAAACAATAGGTACAATACTATCCAACTCACAAACACAGGCAACACACAACAGCTCTTCTCTTGGTCTAACATGTGCAAGCTGGTCAGCCAAGGCTAGCTATCTTCATGACTACTATCAACCAAATCTAACAGAGGAGAAGTTCCCAGCACCGAGTGAACCCATTCCCTCAACTATGTCCACTTGCTTTTTATAACCTCAAATTTCATTTTATTCTAAGTTCACTAAATTAAATTATAAATTATACTTTTAACTGTACTATATTCCAAAGTTACATTTACTACATTCCAAATCATTGTCACTTCTTTTTTGAATTTGACACTCAGTGTATCTGAACCATCTTTCATATAAAATAAAAAAATTATTGTGACCTTTGTTTGATTGATGGAGAATTTGAGATGGAACAATTTGGTGTCTTGTCAAACAGTGAACTCATCAACTCGTTATTCATGTAAAGTTAAGAAACCCAGTCACAAATTCTTGGTCGTAGCCCAAGCGGGACAGACAGGTGCATTGATTTTTATTAAGGGAATAACTTTTTTTCCTTTACCTCCTTGTCCCTTTGAAAAACAAATTAAATTAAAAACTTTCAAGAAAATATAACACAATGAGAAATTGATGGACCAAAATAACATATATTACTTTCACCACCATTAGTGTATTTCAACGGATATTAAAATTGACTTAATAATTGAAACAATCAAGTGATGTTTGTTACAGAAAAAAGAATCTTTTTCTTTTATGTGTAACCCAATTGAATGGTTAAACACATGCAATAAATGAGTCCATAAATGAAATTTGAAGACACAATTACGACAAAATTAACACCTAATTCGGAGCACATGATGATCATGTGACGTTTTTCCTTTAGATAACATTATTATATCATTATTACAACCGTTAGATAACAGATTCAAATTGATAAATTTCACTCCCTCAAAGTGAAATTAACTACGAACTATTTCAGATAGACCTGTTGGTCTTCTAAAAGATCTTATGTCCACGTGCTTTGCTATCGTGCTAATGGGCCATGATGCATAATGTATAACTAAAAGATATCACAACTAATATCAATCTTAATTTGTTGCGTTCACCTCTAAATTAGACCAAGTTAGACGGTGAATAATGATCGAGTTAGTGTTAGTTTCAGAAGAAAAATATATATCCTACTGCATTTTCATCGACGGGCCACCTAGCTTCTTAATGCGATTGGTGAACTAGACAAAAAATATATAAAAAAATAAGTATAAATCATAAACAAATAAAAACTCGTTACACATCTATACTACTAATAAAAGAAAGCTAATGGAAAAAACTTTTGATTTCCTATTCTACCACTACTTAATCATATAAAGACAATTATATCATATTTACCACTTTAACTCTTATATCTTTCCCCTTCTAAGAACTAATATTTGTAATTACAAGTGCAATGAATACATAGTATTACCTATAAGAAGACCTTTCATATTCATAACATTAGAAAAAATTAAAAGACATTATAAGAATAACATGTTCTCCTTCCAAACCCTCACTTTTCACACAGTAGAAAAATCTTCTCTCTTTTAATAATAGAAGCTACTAATATTTTTGTTCCTTTCTATAACTTTCATAGCTCCCTCCATTTCTGTATTTTTCTTTTTTTTTTTTACAAGTTATCATGAATCTTATGAAAGTAGGACTTGTAAATGATATTGAAGATGATGAACTCAAAGTACAATAATTCTTGGTTGTTTATGTGATTCTTTTTTTTGTATCAATGCTTAACTTCATTTGATATTATTTTACTATCAACTACTATTTTGAGGATCTAATTTGAGTGCAATCTAGGACTTTAAGAGAATGTGATGTGTTTTATTTATTGTTTAGATTCATTTTTTTTAATTACTTCTCAATTTTAATTTATAAATTTGATTTGTCATGGTCTTGGTGTCTGAGATTAATTCTTGCAACAATACACAAATTTTACTTGTTAATTATATTTTTATTCACTTCTATTGAGTTTTAATTCATTTTTTAGTCTTCAATTGTCAAACATTTACTATAAGATTATAATTTTTTCCAATCCAAAGGTAATTTGGGGTGAGAAACTCTATATTCTTGAGAATTCTGGTACATGTTACCCACAACCATGGTAGAAGCAAATTATTTTAAATATAAATATTATAAACAACCAATAAGTAATCAAATCAATGACATGATATTTTTTTTTATATTTGGGCTCTTTTATTTTCTAACTTCACACATATTTTATGCATACATAAAACTACAAATATAGAGATAATGTGAGTAAAAAGTGACAAATAAAAAACTAAAATTATAATTTAAAATATTCCACGTACAACGTACAGGGCACCAACTAGTTCTTATATATTTTGTTATGTACAAATTTGACGTTGACGATCTTATTGAATATCCCACATTGAATGAAAATATTTTGTCATGCTACTATTTGACTCCCCTCAAGAGAAAATTCTGGCTCCATTCTTCTCTTCCTCTATTCATCTCGTAGATTAATTTTAATGATGTCTTGTTGTTTCAGTGTGTAACACCCCAAATATCACCCTAGACGGCATTACATTCTAATAATCATTTAAGCATGAGAGCACTAAGTAATCCATCAACATTACATCAACAATTTATATTGCAACAAAATTCGGGCAGAGTCTCCCTTGTATGGGGAGCTCTACCAAAAACTCAACATGTGCAATTCTACTATAATGACCATACCGGGTCCATTTACTTACCATAAAATCAATTCATCAAATTTACATGTTATCCCAAAAGAATAGGCCAAGCTATGACCTTTACATCCCCAAAATCTAATAACTATGATAATGCAGCGGAATTACAAAATATGGCTAGGCTTTACATTGTTTCAAAATAATACCCTAGTCTAGAACAAAATGTAGTGTCCAGCTAAAAGTCCTCCCCGAGATCCACACTCCCGTCTTGCTGAATCTCCCAGGGTACGGGCTCCTCGAGTCCTAACTCCTCCTCAAGAGTATAATCTGAAATATTTGTAAGTAGGGGGTGAGTACAAGACTCTGTAGGAAAATCCTTCCAAACCCATTCAAGGTTTTGAAATCAAGTAAAACAGGTAGGTCTCATTTCGCACATACATATCAATGAATTTTGAAA
>CM042191.1:9653143-9681914 GCA_023539305.1 Ilex asprella
CAAACAACAATCCATTACGGGCATTAGGTAACCATCTCATCCCCACTGGGATAGATTGACCTCTAACACCTTACGGCAGATCTCGAAGTAATCCAAGTCCCTCATAACACCATACACAAGAGTAACATACCAATAATATACTCAAAACAATTATATATAAGCAATTCCATAACTTTCCCAACTTTCACAAGCATTGTACATAATAAAACAATTTAAGGAAATATACTCATTTCGCAAATCATATTACAAAAGACAAGTTTAAAGGAAATAGGCATGAGATCATCAATACTACCATTTTAATACCCAACACAAAGCTCTAGCATTTTAGAAATCAAGAGGATGTGAAGATATAGAGAGAAATCCATATTTCCCCCCAAAACTAGGGTTGAATGGATTTCAAACCATTATTTTGTTCAAATCATGTGAATGTTTGTAAAAATACTAAGAAACAATGAACCCATAACAAATACATACTATTTAGAGTCAAATATATACATGTATAATAACCCTAGCATCATTGGATGAAAATGAAAGAAAACCCTACTTTGAATCCAAAAATTTTGAGCTAACCCAAGCTCCAAAGATTTTTTTCCTCCCTTCTCCTTCTCCTTCTTGTCTTCTCTTAGGGTTCTAAGAGATGTGGGTAAGGGTTTGGTGAAAGGGTATAGGAAGAGGGGAGAAGAATGGTGTTCTTGAGAAATTTCGATTTTAATTTTTATGAGGTGTGAAGCTATCTTGATCTTGGTGTTTTTCCCTTTCTTTATCTCCTCCTAGGGCTCTAGGATGTTTGTGGTGAGAATGAGATGAAGAATGGGGCAAATAGGGTTTGGAATGGAGTTTTAAAACCCAAAATCCCGACTTTTTAACTGTTCGGAAGACTTCAGAGAAGCGGTACCAGTACTGGGTACCGGTACCGTTTAGCTACTGATTTCGGGGTACCGGTATTATTTGACTGTCTCGACTTTCAGTGCAGTTTTGAGTCATTTATAGGTCGAATTAGAAAATTTTCATTAGATACACTTTTGTAGACCTTGATGTCTACTATCTACTGTCAAAATTTCAGATCAATTGGATATAAGAATAAAAAATTATGGCCAAAATACTAAGAGGTGTCCAAAATATTTTATACCCGAAATTTACGTAATTTGTGTTTTTATTCCAGAGTACTTCCAAGCTTCTAATGCACCTCATATTACCTCTGCCAAGGTTTTTCGACCTTCCGGATTCAATGGAAACATTATTTTGACCTAAAAACATTTAGAAACTTATCTAATAACTATTTCCAATCTCAAACGCCTTTAAAACTTAAACTTCCCAAATCCATTTGTCTCTCAATTATTCATTTCTAATGTTTTAACCTATGTGATTCATTCTTACATCATTATACATATCCTCATTTTCACAACAATATTTTACTATATATATCTATACATATATATAAAAGAAAATATGGGGTGTTACACAGTGCTTAATCCTCTATCCTATTACTTTTTAAATAAAAAGAAGTTAATCCCAATTACTGTCGCCCAAAGTTTTGAACGTCCTAGAAATGCTGGCAAAAATTTTGAATCCCTTGGAAAATAATATTTTGAATGAATAGTCGGTGCAAGTTTAAACACTCAATAACAAAAAAAAAATGAAAACAAAAGCGATCAGTACATGTAACTCCTTTCCCTACAATCACTACATTTCTTGGTACCAAAAAAAAAAACTTTCCACATTGCTAATATGATGTTAGGTCTCTGGGGTTTGCATACTCTTGTGGTTGTCTGGTTCAAGTGTGGTACAAAATGTGTTTGGACAATTCATTCTAATTTAATTCATACCAACGGTAATAATTGGTGTACCATTTATATCTTATCTATAACATGTTTGGATTAATGTGGGGATAGGGTGTGGGTATATTGTCCTACCTCATGCTCATGTTGGATTGACATATTAATTTGTCAGATTAAGTTAAAAAGACGAAAATATCATTGCATCCACTCTCTCCTCAAAATCAAGTTTGATTTTTTTTTCTTTTTGATAATTTAATGGGCGCTCTATTTTCACCACCTATCACGGGGTTAGCTCCCCTCCAATTTTGAAATAATTGAAGGATTCTTCAATCATTTTTTTAAAGGTGAGGATCTCTCCACATCATCAAATTTTATCTTATTCACAAAGCACTTAAAATTTTAAATTTTAAAATGAATTAAATATATTGATGTGGAGGAATCCTCACCCTTCAAAAATGATTGAAGAATCCACCAATTATTTTAGAATTGGATGAGAACCTTCCACCCACCACCTATCACACGGAGTTGATTTGTCCAATGTATGTGGTGTTAGAACATCTTTAACCATGGCTCAAAATTGAATTAACATTTGAGTGAAAAACTTGATTTGATACAAAGGGTTCCAATGAATAAACTCAAATTTAAATTTAAACTTGATTTTATTTAAATTTAAATTTGAGTCTAAAAAAAGGGTAAATGTTGGATATGCTCTTATTGCAGAGTGTAGTTTCAAGCCAGTACTAAAAAATTACTAAGAGCGAATTATATGATATGATTCAAATCTATATCTATAATATAAAACAAAATATGATTCAATAAATCTATCCGACGGTCTCAAATAGATTCATCCAACGACCACTAACATCCCTCTCAAGAATCTTTAATTAAAGCAAATTAAAGTAATTTTTTTTTCAAATAAATCGGTTGGTTTATGTTATATAGTATTTTTAAGTACAAGTTATTCCTAATATAATATTAAGTAATGACGGAAGTAATTTAGTCCAATCTCACCCATATCTCCACCCAAATAAAACCATAGGAAGTAAATGCAAAAAGGTTGCAAACATGCCACTTTAATATCTCCTTTTACTTCTTGTACCAGCTGTGAATTCAATTTTGAGCTTTCTTTTCTGCAATCTGAGCTATGTAGATTAAGACGTATATCAACTTTCACAAACAATATGGGAAACTACCATCATTGTGTGGCTGTCTCTCACTTCTTATTTATTGATACTTTATCGTCGTGGGTGGTTGATGGAAATTAAATTTATAAACAAATTTCACTTTGACCCTCTTAATTATGTCTTCTATCTCACATTGTTCCCTCCATTATCATGTTCTTCGCATTGCACTTTCAACTGTTTTTATGTTTTGCATTGCCCTCTCAACTATTACGTTTTTCACATAATAATTTTAATTATGGCTATTAAATTCACATTGTGAATATTAAAGACATAGTTAACAGTGCATTTGAATATTTTCCATCCAAAAACATGTCGAATGTTTGGTTTTTTTGGCAATGTGAAACTAGCTTGGGGAAAATGTGAGAAACTTACACTATAAGAATTAGGATATTTTGAGACAAGTTCTTGCGGCGCCAGTGTTTATCGACACAAAAAAAAAAACATGTTTTGGAGATTTTTTTTTTGTGGTGGTAATGTTGTTATAAAAAATTTATTTACTACCGTAAATACTATTTTAAACGATAGTTGTCAGCATAAAAATTATTTGAGACTACATTTATTATGGCGAGACACACCGTCACAACTCTCTGTCGTAATAAGCAAATGGGTCGCCAATAGCTACTATATTAAGATCTAAGAGAGTTGGATACATTTCATCTGCTGCTCTACACCAGCCTTGTAGGTCAGCTTATTCACATTTTGTTGAAGGAACCCACCCTGTTTATAACGACAGTAACTTCACGTTTTTACAACATAACTATATATTTTCCACTTTCTTGCTTTTAGATTTTGGAGGATTTCAACTTTGGAAACAAGTTATTGTCATGGCTTCCCACTTCTCTTTTGACAGAGAAAACAACCAGGTAGTTTCCTTCTAGTAAATATACACTGACTACTCTTTTCTATATGGGAGTAGTTTACCTCTCTCTCTCTTACCAAGTTGACATGGCTTTTGGTCATTGTGGGTTCCGGGAACTGAGAAAAGTCGGATGTAAGCAGACAGTCTCTTTTTCATGGAGAGATAAGACTGTAAATTTGAATCTACTCAAATTTGACAAGAACCTCCTTCACAAGAATTAGGGTATTTTTGAACAATTTTTTTGTGACGACAATATCTACCATCACGATATATATACATATATATACATATTTATGTTTTAGAGAGAAAAAAAATGTGGTGATAGTGCTGTTGTAAAAAGTTTATTTGCTCTCGCAAATAGTATTTGCGAGAGTCGTTGCCACCACAAAGATGTTTTGAGACTTCGTTACAATACCTTTCCATAATAAGTAGAGTTTTAAAAAAAAATTGTGGCGGCAACAACCCATCTCAAATAGTATTTGCGACAACAAATAAATCTTTTATGATAATACTAGCACAAAAAAAAAAATCTCTAAAACACGCTTTTTTTGCCAGTAAACATTGTTATAGTAAAAAACTTGCTTCAAAAGACCCTAATTCTTGTATTACTCGAACAGTAAGTAGGAGAGAGTTGGTCTGAATTGAAGAGGCAGGAAAAAAGAAGCACCTTTTCATCCAACCAAATGAGAACTTTGATCCATGAAGGACCTGATTTTTTTTCTATGTATTGAACATAATCAGGTACTCTTTGAAGCAAATTCGTGTTTGCGGAAGGTGATTCTGAACAGACCACGCCAACTGAATTGCCTTACCTACGAAATGGTAAGTTGAACGTGTTAATCCATGCAGACATAATTAACTATGTAAGGAAAATTCTCTTTTGACACCCTTAATTATAGTCCCCGTCTAATACTGCCCTCTAGATTAGGGCTGCTAATTGAGTCAAATTACGCAAATTCGGTACAGATTCGATTCGAACTCGATTCGTGTCCTAAACGAACCGAGCTTGAACAATTTTTTAAGTTCCTTTAGAAAAATGAATCTAAAAGGCTCGTCTTTTTTATACGTAAAATAGTTGAGTTATATGGGCTCGACTCGTTTTGGGCTTTGCTCCAACTGAGCTCATTTTTTAAAGGAATTGAACTTGAATAATTTTTTAGATTCGTTTAGAAAAATAAATTCAACAAACTCAACTCGAACTCGCAAAATTTAGCTCAATTACCAATCCCACTCTCGATTATAATTACGTCTTGTTGTTCTCTAGCAAATAACTTCAATTATAAATTTAACAGAAAATTGTTTAATTTTGCCCGAGAATAATGCGAATTTGTTTTAACTTGTCTCAATATGTGAATATTATTTATTAAAATGATAACAAAGGTAATATAAAATTAATAACTATAGTTGAGGTTATATGATTTTGTTTTACTTTGTTCTGATACGTATAATTATTGTCTTTTTATACTAAATTATTAGCTTGCACTTTTGTTGGAAACCACAAAATAATGTCCGGTTTGGGGTATATCTTTTTATTTGCAATAGATTAACTAATTGATGATTTGCCTGTGTAACCTTTGAAATTTACGTGCAGGTTTCCCAAATGGAACAGGCTTTCAAAATGTATGAGAAGGACTTGGAAGTCAAAATCGTAGTTGTAAAGGTAAGAAAATAGTTAATGACATCTCTTCGACTTCACAACTCATTACAAGCTCAACCCTGCTACTATTATATTCGATGACTTCTACTAGTTATTTTCAGCATTTTAAGGATGTTTTTTTAAGTACGATGTTTTGTTTGTTTATGACCTTTGCCTCTGTTGTATTAGAATTTGGTTTCCTAAAATCCTGCCAAAATTGGATGATAAAAAGCCCAAATACGGCAAAAAGCTTAAGACTTGGGACAAATTATAACAAATATAGACGAAAATTAGTAAATTGAAAGTTGTCATTATTGAGGTTAACAATTGGCTTAATGACCTCCGTTCCCGTCCCAACTCCCGCCCCTGCCTAAGTTGTTAGACATTAAGGTCACAGGTTCGAATCTCGTCATCCCCCTCCCTATAATAGCGTCTAACCCAAAAAAAAAAGATTGTCATTGTTAACAATAGTTTGTCTTCTTGATCAACGAGCTAGTCGTGTTCCCATTTAATTTGAATGTTGGTAGGCTTAAACTTGTTGTTTGTGGTGTTCCAAATGTGGTAAAATTTCTTATTGATATTTATGATATTATGTAATTTAAAATAAAACAAAATAGTAACAATGAACTGCAAAATAGTTACCCAAAAACAACATTTCACGAAAGAGTTACACAGTTTACAGTAGTGTGATGAAACAGTAACAACAAAGAGTTACACGTATCAGTTTTTTAATTAAAGAAAGACTAACCTGGTTGCAGAACATGAACTGTTATTGAACTTTAGGTAGATCAAGGCTAGTGTTTAACACTATATCCTTAAGACAGAATTCGCCCCATACTTGGTGCTTATGGAATATTTAGCGTCTGCCTCCCAGAATACAATGATCTTCCACAAATAGAAGTAACACTCTAATCTATTTGTACAACGAACCAAACTTGTGTTGTGTACTCTCTAAAATGCACGCTAGTTTAATGCCGAAATGCTATGCACTAATGTTCAAGTTAATGCCGAAAACAGACTGATGATTTTAATAAATGCAGAATGGTAGTGATCCTGGGTATTTATAGACTCTTTGGTGACTTTTCGAACAATCACCAAACTAAAAAACACAACCCAGAAGATGAAATGCTACAGCCAAAAGACACCTTCTTGAATAACTGATCACCATGAACATACACAACTTAATATTTTGGGCTGGACTCAATTTCGGATCGAATGGATGTCCAAATTCGAACCAGTGCGATTAAAAGGATACCAAAAAAATTAATTCTGTTAAGAAATTTACGCCCAATTTAATTAATTAAATTTTCTCCAAAAATATTGGGCTTGGTCTAACCCACACCCGAGCCCGAGCCTGGCCGGGTCGGGTCGTGGCGAGACGGGCGGCGCGCGCGCGCGTTTGTGGTCCAACCGACGGCATGTAGGCGCCTACTCTGCTCATAAAAATGTGATATCCCTTGGGACCCAATCCCATAGAGCAAATTTGGCCTATATATGCCAATGTTGAATTTCTTCCTCAACCAATGTGGGATTGGTGTTAAATCTCACATTGCACATCCTTTATTTCTACATTTCAAGAGGGTCACTTTGGAGCCTATTTTCTCATTTATTTTTTACTCAATTTGAGCAAGTGAATATACTACATTATTCTCCTCAAGGAGTAGAATATGAACCCACAAAATTTATTCAAAATAACAATCGGGTCCCACTTTAATTTTGGTTCAAAGTCAACCAAAAACTCAGTTTTTATACTAAAACTGTTTTGGTTCCAACAAAACTCTTTTTCTCTAACAACTTAATTTTTTTTTACATCGGTGGTCTTTCACTTTTGTGGTTAGGATCTTTATATTTAGGCATAGTAGACAAAGTAACACATGAATGTTGATTAGGGGTGGCAATCAAGTGGTCTTGTGTCGGGTTCGTGTTTAATAATGATGGAATTTTAGGTATGGGCCACCATAATCAAGAGTCCAATAGGTCCAAAGGCCTCTACTTGTAGAGTGTCCCAAACCACTCACCCACAGTCTGTCTACTCCAAGATTAGAATGGACCGCCCCCAAAGGATAAAGTCCGACAGTACCTGAAGGCTTAAAGTCCAGCCCTGTAGGAGGTCAGCTCAGGATCAAGGAGCTCGGCCTCCTTGTCGATCTTGAACCACTGCCCTCGAGTCACGTGTCTAGAGGGCAGAGGGACCACTTTTGACATTCATAACAAACACGCACTCTCTGCCACAGAGAATATTAGTGCGCTTAACCACTCAAGGATCGTGGATAAAGTGGCGTCATATGACAAAGGTCATTATAGGACAAAGTTAGAAGGACCCACAGAATCAGCAAAAATGAGGAAGGAGACACAAGAAACTCTAGAAGTATTACCCGTATATATAGGACATTATTACCTTGCGAAACAGACATGATCATCATATTCCTCACTGTCAACTTAGTTAACTTCATAGATAAGCTTGTACTTTCTAAGCAGTTCCTTGCAAAAAGGCCTGAAGCCAAACAAACCGATGTAACCGTCTTCTTCAAGAAATATACACACCCTAAGGAGATAGAGACTCCATTACAGTTGTCCAACCCATACACTTTCTCTATCCCCTCTCCAGGCCATCTGATTGTGGTTCTGGACTTAGGCAAGCATTTCCAAGCACCATCAGTTTGGCGTCGTCTGTGGGAAATAGTTTTCATCGTTTCTTTTGAGTTTTCTTTATACACCTTTGTTAGTTTGATAGTCTCAACTCGAAACATGAGTAAATCTCACGCCAACCCCCAAGTTCACCAGAACCTACCAGAGAACTTCCTCGCCCCCGTAGCGGACGTAAAAAATCTCCCTCTGATGGTAGAGCCTTCTCCTCTTAATGAGGTGGAGACATATCGTCAGACCACTCTACAACGCATGAAGCAGAATCAAGATTTGATCAAGTGGATACAAACTCACCACATCTCGTAGATTCCATCAGTGCATCCTGAGCCACCTCTTCCTCCTCCATCAACACAACATGATGTTCCTCACCTAGATCGTCAGATACCGGCAACAAAGTCACAGACCTCCACGTACCTAGTCATTCCGGAGAAAATCATCAGAGGAGACATCCAAATGGACATGTAAAGGACGAAGCCCACAGTTGGGCCATAGTCGTTCATTAAGAAGACTGACCCTTTCTATATCGGACGTCATGGATCATTTTTGGGAATAGAAACTTCGCAAAATCCAACAAGAGTTGGGGAATGTGAAGAAAGTGGTTAAAAGGAAAGCCCCTGACACCATGAATGCCTTAGTTCAACAAACCGAGTCCCCTTTCACCCTTGAGATCCTCCATTTTCCCCTTCCTCATAAGTTGTGGATGTCGTTGATAGAAGCGTTTGAGGGAACCAAGGATATTGTGGATCACTTGAACTTGTATAAAAACCAGATGGAGCTACATGGGTAACTGAACCCTATTCGTTGTTGAGCTTTTTCCATAACCCTTAGAGGGTCAACGATAGCTTGGTTTAACAGGTTGCAGCTGGCATTAATTTCTTCCTTCAAGGAACTATCTATATAGTTCGTATCGCACTTCAAAGGAGCCAGAACTTACAGGAAGCCATTATATCAGCTCTTGAGTGTTAAGTTGAGACCCAACAAGTCCCTCCGGAGTGATTGAAAGTAGAAAGTGTAGACAACAAGTTCACACTGACTACATTCATGTCCAATCTCGACATCCAGTCGAAGGACCTTCTCTTTTCAATTGCCAAGAACCCTCAAGCCACCATGGATGAGGTACTTACAAAAGCTGAGAAGTACATCAATGATGAGGAAGCCCTTCGCCTAAAAGGAGGGTCGACATCTACAGAAAAAAAAGAAGAGGGAGCGTAGTCCCAAAAAAGAGAGAAAACGTGATCGGTCAGCTCGGAGGGATCGTTCTTCGAGAAAAGAGAGAGAGAGAGAGAGCCTTCTCCAAAAATAAGAGGCAATGTCAGAAATCGCCTAGGACCCCCGCCCCAAGAGTTACATCCCTGGTATGCTCCAGCACGCGCTCCTGCCCTCGATTACCTCTATTACACAGGTCCTCCATAAGGTCTATAATTAAAGATTCATCTGATGGCCACCTCGGATGAAGTTTGATCCTAAGAGACGGGACCCCTCAAAATATTACGAGTTCCACAAAGACACCGGTCACGAGACGAATGACTGCATCCAGCTCAAGAACGAGAATGAATACTTGATCTAGAGGGGATACTTACGCCACTATGTGGCAAGAAAAGGGAAGAAGCAAAATTATCAGGGGCAAGATGCATGAGTTGTCACTCCACCCCCACAATAACATCAGCAAGCCCTTGGCTAAATTAGGGTCATCTTGAGTGATTTCGTAGGAGATGACGAATCCAACTCGACGAAGAAGGCGTACGCCAAGAGGGCAAGATCAGATGATTTTATCGAAGTTCAGGCTGTCTGAAAAGCGCTAGGCCGAGACCTAAAAATTAATTTCTCTGATGTTGACCTTGAAGGATGCCAACACCCTCACGACGACCCCCTGGTCATAAAGGCTACCATCACAAATAAGAATGTACATTGGGTGCTCATCGACAATGGCATTTCAGCCGACATTATTTTCCTATCAACTTTTGATCAGCTCGACATAGACAGGTCGAGGTTTGAACTCGTAAGAACCCACCTCCTGGGCTTCTTGGGTGAGAAAGTCTTGCCCGTCAGATCTATCCCGCTCGTCCTCACCATGGGAGACCACCCCTGCCAATTAACCACCACTGTCCGTTTCTTAGTGGTGGACGCCCTCTCCACCTACAATGTTCTTCTGGCGAGACCGTCCCCCAATTCTATTAGAGCAATACGCTCGACATACCACCTGGTGATCAAGTTCTCCATAGAGAATGGTGTCGGCATGGTCAAGGGGGCTCAACGCCTTGCAAGGGAATGCTATGTGGTGTTGATGAGACAGAAGGAGGTGGAATCTATTCAACTGGAGGACCTAAACAAGCGGCCCACCCCCGGGGAGTAACTAGAGCCTATGCAGGTTGACGAAGACCCAAGGCATGTGGTCTTCATAGGCTCTATGTTGTTCTAGGACATCAAAGAAAAGCTTGTTTTGTTCCTAAGAGAGAACGCTAATGTGTTTGCGTGGAAGCAGGAGGACATAGAAGGAATTGATCCGGCAGTGATAGTACATCGGCTCAGTGTCGATCCGAACTGCAAACCAATTAGGCAAAAGATGAGAAGTTTTGCCCAGAGAGACATAAAATAATCAACGAGGAGGTGGTCAAGTTGTTGCACACAAATGTCATTGGGATGTCAACTATTTGACCTGGTTGGCTAATGTCGTGCTCATCAAGAAAGTAAATGAAAAATGGTGCTTGTGCATCGATTTTACCGATCTGAACCATGCATGTCCCAAAGACAGCTTCCTTTTGCCCCAAATTGATCTGATAGTCAATGTCAAAGTGGGTCATAAACTCCTCAGCTTTATGGATGCCTTTTTAGGCTACAACCAGATCAGAATAGATCCAAATGACCAAGAAAAAACTTCATTCATCACCGAACAAGGAATCTTTTGCAACCAAGTCATTCCTTTCGGGTTGAAGAATGTCGGGGCCACCTATCAGAGGCTGGTCAACAGGATATTTCATGAGAAGCTGGGCTCAACAATGGAGGTGTATATCGACGACATGCTCGTAAAGTCTCTCAAATCCGAACTCCATATTCAACACCTCAATGAGGCATTCGAAATTATGTGATAATACAAGATGAAGTCCCCCGCCAACACTCAAGAGGTACACCATCTAACCAGGAGGATAACGACACTAAATCGGTTTGTTTTGCGCTCAAATGACAAGTGTCAGCCGTTCTTCAAGGTTTTGAAAGCCACTTTTCGATGTGATGAGAAGTGTGAAGAGGCTTTCCAAGCCCTCAAGTCCTACATGGCCTCATCACCAGTGTTAGTGAGCCCCCATGAATGAGAAGTTTTAACCCTTTACCTTGCCATGTCTGAATTTTCAGTCAGCGCCGCCTTAGTAAAAAACAAAGAGAGAGTTCAATAACCAATTTATTTTTGCAATAAGGCTCTTAGAGGGGCTGAGGAGCGATATCTGAAGATGGAGAATCTCGTCCTAGCCTTCGTCGTGGTAGCTCGGAGATTGAAGCCATACTTTCAAGTACATACCATTGAGATTCCTTCGGATCAGTTGATGAGGCAGGTCCTTCACAAGCCAGAGGCCTCTGGAAGACTGGTGAAGTGGGCAATGGAACTCTGTGAATTCGACATCAAATTCAAGCCAAGAACAGAAATCAAGGGACAAGTCTTAGCTGATTTCTTCGTCGAATTCACCTCATCGCCAGAAGAAAAAACAAAGAACCTAGACTGTGTCTTTGATGTCCCGACCCGGAAGCTATACGTAGATGGCACCTCAAATGCCCAGGGAAGCGAGGCTAGCTTGATCCTGACCTCGCCTGAGGGGTATGATCTGGAATACACTTTGAGGCTTAATTTTCAAGCATCCAATAAAGAGGTAGAGTATGAGGCCCTTATAGCGAGCTTAAACTTAGTCTTGTCAATGGATGCATAACAGATTGTGATCCACAACGACTCCTAATTAGTGGTCAGACAGGTTGAGGAGGAGTGCGCCGCCAGAGATGATAAAATGGTCCTTTATATGATGAAGGTACATAGCCTGCTGAGAAATTTTGTCGTGGTTGAGCTAATCTAAGTGCCCCACAAGGCTAACGCCCTAGTTGAAGCACTGGCTAAGCTAGCCACTATCGCCCACCAAGACTTACCAGGGAGGGTTCCCGTTGAAGTTTTATCCGAGCCCAGCCTCCAGCCAGATGAGGATCAAGTTATGCCAGTCCAAGAGACTACCTTATGGATGGATCCTATCATATCCTTCTTATAGGATGAAGTCCTCCCAGACGACCCGAAAGAAGTGTCGAAGCTGAAAACCAAAGTAGCAAGGTTCACAGTTATGCAAGATAAGTTATATAAAAGGGTTTTTTATTTCCACTAATGAAGTGTGTGTCTGAGATGGAGGTAGATTACATTTTGAGAGAAATTCACGAGGGCATATGCAGAAACCACATCGGTGCGAGAACCCTAGCAAGCAAGGCACTATGACAAGAATATTTTTGGTCCATTATAGCTAAAGGTGCAAAGGAGATGGTGAAGAGGTGTCAAACCTTCCAAATTCATGGCAATCTACCACACTACCCACCAGAGCCGCTCACGCCCGTCATCAGCCTCTGGCCTTTTCGATAATGTGGATTAGACATTTTGGGGCCCCTGCCGATTGGTGTCAGGCAATGCAAATTTGTCATAGTTGTAGTAGATTACTTCACTAAGTGGGGTAGAAGTCGATCCATTGGCTAAGATCACCGCGCAGAAGGTCAGGAACTTTGTCTAGAAGTCGATAGTTTGTCGCTTCAGCGTCCCCAAGGCGCTAGTCTCGGGCAATGGAAAGCAGTTCGACAATCCAACATTCACAAAATTTTGCGCAGAATTAAAAATCAGAAACTACTTCTCAGCACCCACACACCCACAATCTAATGGACAAGCTGAAATTACAATCAGAACAATCAAGCTCGGGCTGAAGACAAGGTTGGAGGCGTCCAACTCACAATGGGTGGATCATCTTCCTGCGGTACTATGGGCTTATTGAACGACCATACAGACAGCAACTAACGAGACCCCGTTCAGTCTTGCCCTACAGAACTAAGGCAATGGCCCCAGTTGAGGATGGTTTGCCTTCAATAGGGGCCAAACTCTTCGATCTCGAGCAGAATAAGAGATCTCTGTTAGTCAATCTCGACCTCCTGGACGAGAAAAAATATGAAGCGCTACAACGGATATTTTCATACTAGAGGAGCACATCCAGATACTATAACAAACAGGTAAAGAAAAGAAGTTTCAACATGGTACTGATGAAATTACTCCCAGGTAGAAAAGATCCCGCCCATGGAAAACTCGACCCAAATTGGGAAGAGCCTTGCATTGTGAAAATGGTGGTCCAACCTGACAATTATGAGTTGTAGATAGAAGAAAGGAGAGACTTGCAACATTCCTGGAACGCAAATCATCTGAAGTGCTATTACCAGTAAATTTCTATAAATATAATTATAATAGAGAAGTGGAAAACCATTGTAAACCCCCATTTTCAAAATCAATGAATTTTCTGAAGTTTCTATGATCAAAAAGTTTGCACAGTCAACATTAGTTCTAGCCTAAGAGCTTTTCATCTCGAACAAAGCCGCGAGCTCTTCAGCCGCGCAAAACAACTAGGTTTTTTAGCATAAGAGATATTTAGCTCGAGAAGAAAGCTTTTCAGCTTGGACAAAGCTGCAAGCTCTTCAGCTGCGCAGAACGACTAGTCTTTTCAGCTTGGGAATGGAGCTTTTTAGTTCGGACAAATCCATGAGCTCTTCAGCCACGCAGAATGACTAAGCTCTTCAGCCACGCAGAATGACTAGGCTTTTCAGCTTGGAAAGAGAGCTTTTCAACTTGGACAAAGCTGCGAGCTCTTCAGTTGCGCAGAACGACTAGACTTTTCAGCTCGTGAGGAGAGCTTTTCAGCTTGGACAAAGCCGCGAGCTCTTTAACTACGCAGAATAACTAGGCTTTTCAGCCTAAGAGCTCTCCAACTCGGACAAAGCCGCGAGCTCTTTAGTTGTGCAGAACGACTAGGCTTTTTAGCTCAAACAAAGTCGGGAGCTCTTTAGCAGCGCAGAGCGACTAGGCTTTTCAGCCTAAGAGCTTGTTAGATTGGGAAGAGAGCTTTGCAGCTCGAACAAAGCCTCGAGCTCTTCAACCGCGCATAATGACTAAGCTTTTCAGCCTAAGAGCTTGTCAGCTTGGGAAGAGAGCTTTTCAACTCGAACAAAGCCGCAAGCTCTTTAGCCGCGCAGAAAGACTAGGCTTTTCAGCCTTAGAGCTTTTCAGCTCAAGAAGTCAGTATGGCAGTTACAAAGTCGTCAACACAAACACAAACACAAACATGTGAATCGTCAAACGGATATATTCAATTCATATTCATAAGGACATTATGATTACAAATAAGCAAAAGAAAAATCCTAAGTTCCCCCTACCCACCTCTTCAGCTAAGAGTTCTCCCTCTTCAGTTGTGTATTAATAGTCCGTAAACGGGAATTCTCATCCTTCTGAGCGTTTTGCTCCTCCTCACCCTCAGAGTGCCGCTTCTTGAGGTCCACAAGCTCTACCTCAATAGACGATGACTTTTTCTCACAGGATGAAGAACCTAACGAATGTGATGTCGATTCGTTCCGTCGACGTTTCCTAGATGAAGTGGCCACATTTCCCTCTGATTCAGTAGAAGAAGAGTCAACCTCATGGAATGAAGGGGCGAACCTTGGAATGGAGTCTAGAGAAGCTCATGCCGACCCGTTCCCCGAGCTAAAAAGATCTCTTCTCAAGCTAAAAAACTCTTAGGCTGAAAAGCCTAGTCGTTCTGCACGGCTAAAGAGCTCGCGACTTTGTCCAAACTAAAAAGTTCTCTTTCCGAGCTGAAAAGCTCTTAAGCTGGAATTAATGTTGACTGTGCAAACTTTTTGATCATAGAAACTTCAGAAATTTCATTGATTTTGGAAATGGGGGTTTACAATGGTTTTCCACTTCTCTATTACAATTATCTTCAGAGAACTTTACTGGTAATAGCACTTCAGATGATCTACATTCCAGGAACGTTGCAAGTCTCTCATTTCTTCTGTTTGCAGCTCATAATTGCTAGGTCGGACCACCTTTTTCACAATGTATGGCCTTCCCAATTTGGGCCAAATTTTCCATAGGTGGGATCTTTTTTGGCTGGGAGTAATTTCTTTAGTACCAAGTCACCTGACTTGAAACTTCTTCTCTTTACCCATTTGTTGTAGCATTGAGCTGTGTTCCTCTGGTATGAAAATATTTGATGTAGCGCTTCATCTTTTTTCTCGTCCAGGAGGTCGAGATTGACTAACAGGAATCTCTCACTCTACTTGGGATCGAAGAGTTCAGCCCTTGTCGAAGGCAAGCCAACCTCGATTGGGTCCATCACCTCAGTTCCGTAGGCAAGGCTGAATGGGGTCTCGCTAGTTACTGTCCGTACGGTCGTTCGATAAGCCCATAGTACCGCAGAAAGATGATCCACTCATTATGACTTGGACGCCTCTAACTTTTTCTTTAGCGTGAGGTTGATTGTTCGGATTGTAACTTCAGCTTGTCCATTGGATTGTAGGTATGTGGGTGCTGAGAAGTAGTTTTTTATTCTCAATTCTGCACAAAAGCCTGTAAATGTTGGATTGTCAAACTGATTTCCATTGTCTAAGACTACCATCCTGAGGACGTCAAAGCAGCAAACTATCGATTTCCAAATGAAGTTCCTGACCTTTTGCACGGTGATCTTAGCCAACGGTTCGGCTTCTGACCACTTGGTGAAGTAATCTACTGTAACTATGATGAATTTGCAATGCCTGACACCAATCGACAGGGGCCCAAAAATGTCTAATCCCCATTGTTGAAAAGGCTAGGGACAGACGACGGGTGTGAGCTACTCTAGCAGGCAGTATGACAAATTGCCATGAATCTGGCAGGCTTGACATTTCTTCACTATCTCCTTTGCATCTTTATCCATAGTGGGCCAAAAGTATCCTTGTCGTAGCGTCTTGCTTGCTAGGGTTCTCGCACTGATGTGGTTTCCACATATGCCCTCGTGAATTTCTCTCAAAAAGTAATATATTTTCATCTTAGACACACACTTCATTAATGGAAATTAAAAAAACCCTTTTGTATAACTTACTTTGAATAACTGTGAACCTTGCCCCTTTGGTTTTCAGCTTCGACGCTTCCTTTGGGTCGTCTGGGAAGACTTCATCCAGTAAGAAGGATATGATAGGATCCATCCACGAGGTAGTCTCTTGGATTGGCATAGCTTGATCCTTATCAGGTTGGATGCTGTGCTGGGATAAGACTTCAACGGGAATCCTCCCTGGTAAGTTCTAGTGGGCAGTAGTGGCTAGCTTAGCCAGTGCATTAGCTCGGACGTTAGCTTCTCGGGGCACTTGGATTAGCTCAGCCATGACAAAAAAAATTCAGCAGGCAGCTTACCTTCATCATGTAGAGGGTCATTTTGTAATCTTTGGCGTACTCCTACTCGACTTGCTTGACAACTAATTGGGAGTCGTTGTGGATCACGATCTGTTGTGCATCCATTGACAAAGCTAAGTTTAAGCTCGCTGTGAGGGTCTCGTACTCCGCCTCATTATTAGATGCTTAAAAATTGAACCTCAAAGTGTATTCTAGATCATACCCCTTGGTCGAGGTCAGGATCAGGCAAGCCCTGCTTCCCTAGGCATTTAAGGATCCATCTACGTACAACTTCCAGGTCGGGACATCAAAGACGCAGTGCAATCTAGGCTCTCTGTATTCTCTTTTGGCGGCAAGGTGAATTCAGCGAGGTCATCGACTAAGACTTGTCCCTTGGTTGCCGTTCTTAGCTTGAATCTGATGTCGAATTCACTGAATTTCATTGCCCACTTCACCAGTCTTCTAGAGGCCTCCAACTTGTGTAGGACTTGCCTCATCGGCTGATCCGAAGGAATCTCAATAGTATGTGCCTAAAAGTATGGCCTCCATCTCCGGGCTGCCACGAGGAGGGATAGGACGAGTTTCTCTATCATCGGATATCACTCCTTTGCCCCCTAAGAGTCTTACTATAAAAATAAACTTGTTGTTGAACTCTCTCTTTGTCTTTCACCAAGGCGGCGCTGACTGAAATGTTAGACACGACAAGGTAAAGGGTTAAAACTTCTTCTTCCTAAGGGTTCACTAACACTGGTGGTGAGGCCAGATAGGACTTAAGGGCCTGGAAATCCTCTTCACGCTCTCATCCCACCGAAAAATGGTCTTCAAAACCTTGAAGAACGACTGACACTTGTCACTAGAGCACGAAACAAACCAATTGAGTGTCGTTATCCTCCTAGTTAGGCGTTGTATGTCTCGAGTGTTGGTGGGGGACTTCATTTCCAGAACGTCTTTCACCTTTTTGGGGTTAGCCTCAATACCCCTACTATTGACTATGAAGCCTAGGAACTCCCCTGCTGAAACCCCAAAAGCACACTTGACTGGGTTTAACTTCATCTTGAATTGTCGCATAATCTTGAATGCCTCCTTGAGGTGCTAAATATGGAGTACGGATTTGAGAGACTTTACGATCATGTCATCAATGTACACCTCCATCGTTGAGTTCAGCTTCTCGCAAAACATCCTATTGACCAAACTCTGATGTGTAGCGCCGACATTCTTCAATCTGAAAGGCATGACTTGGTAATAGAAGATTCTTTGTTCAATGATGAATAAAGTTTTTTCTTGGTCATTTGAATTCATTCTGATCTGTTTGTAGCCTAAAAAGGTATCCATAAAGTTGAGGAGTTCATGGCCCATTGTGGCATCGACTATCAGGTCAATTCGGGGCAAAGAGAATCAATCTTTGGGGCATGCATGGTTCAGATCATTAAAATCGATGCACAAGCGTCATTTCCCATTTACTTTCTTGACAAGCATGACATTAGCTTACCAAGTTGGATAGTCAATCTCCCTGACGACCTTTGCGCATAGTAGCTTAGCCACATCTTCATTGATTGTTTTATGTCTCTCTGGGGCAAAGCTTCTTCTCTTTTGCCTAATTGGTTTACAGTTCGGATCAACACTAAGCTGATGTAGTATCATTGTCAGATCAATCCTTCTATGTCCTCCTACTTCTACACAAACACATCAGTGTTATCTCTTAGGAACAAAACAAGCTTTTCTTTGATGTCCTAGAGCAACATAGAATCTATGAAGACCACATGCCCTGGGTCTTCGTTAACCTGCATAGGCTCTAGCTGTTCTCCAGGGGTGGGCCGCTTGTCCAGGTCCTCCAGTTGAATAGATTCCACCTCCTTCTATCTCATCGACGCCCGTTAACATTCCCTTGCAAGGCGTTGATCCCCCTGACCATGCGGACACCATTCTCGGTGGGGAACTTCATCACCAGGTGGTACGTCGAGGGTACTGCTCTAATAGAATTTAGGGATGTTCTCCCTAGAAGGACGTTGTAGACGGAGAGGGCGTCCATCACTAAGAAATGGACAGTGGTGGTAACTTGGCATGGGTGGTCTCCCATGGTGAGGATGAGCTGAATAGATCTGATGGGCAAGACTCTCTCACCCGAGAAGCCCAGAAAGAGGGTTCTTGCGGGTTCAAGCCTCAACCTATCTATGTCGAACTGATTGAAAGCTGATAGAAAAATAATGTTGGCTGAACTGCTATTGTCGATGAGCACTAGATGTACAGTCCTATTTTCGATGGTAGCCTTTACGACCAAGGGATTATCGTGAGGGTTCTGGCATCCTTCAAGGTCAGCATCAGAGAAAGTAATTTCTAGGTCTCGGTGTGGCACTTTTCAGACAGCCTAAACTTCGACAAAATCATCTGATCTTGCTCTCTTAGCGTATGCCTTCCACGACAAGCTGGATTCACCCCTCCTGCGAAACCACCTTAGATGACCCTGATTTCGCCAAGGGCCTGCTGATGTTGTTATGGGGGTGGAATGACAGCTTGGGTATCTCGCCCTTGGTTATTTTTCTCCCTGCCTTTTCTTGCCACATAGTTTCGCAAGTATCCCCTCCAGATCAAGTATTTAATCTCTTTCTTGAGTTAGATGCAGTCATTCATATCGTGACCAGTGTCTTTGTGGAACTCACAATATTTTGAGGGATCCCATCTCCTAGGATCAGACATCATTCGAGGTGGGCATCAAATGAATCTTTTATTTTGGACCTCATAGAGGACCTGTGCAATGGAGATGATTAGGGACGGGAGGTGTGTTGGAGCATATCGAGGCTATAACTCTTGGGGCAGGGGTCTCAGGTGGTCTCTGACATTGCCTCTTATTTTTGCAGAAGGCTCTCTCTCTCTCTCTTCTCAAAGAACGACCCCTCCACGGGGATCGGTCACATTTTCTCTCTTTTTGGGGACTACACTCCCTCTTCTTCTTTTCTCCTTCTATAGATGTCAACCCTCCTTTTAGGCGAAGGGCCTCCTCGCCATTGATGTACTTCTCGGCCTTTGCAATTACCTCAGCCATAGTGGCTTGAGGGTTCTTAGCAATTGAAAATAGAAGGTCCTTCGACTATACGCTGAGACCGGACATGAATGTAGTCAGTTCGAACTTGTCGTCTACACTTTCTACTTTCAAGCACTCCTGATTGAAATGTTGTACGTAGCTTTGGAGGGACTCGTTGGGTCCTTACTCAACACTCAAGAGATGATATGATGGCTTCTTGTAAGTTCTGACTCTTATGGAGTGTGACACGAACTGTATAGATAGTTCCTTGAAGGAAGAGATCGACGTCGGCTGTAACCTGTTAAACCAGGCTATCGCCGACCCTTCTGAGGGTTATGGCAAAATCTCGACAACAAATAGGGTTTGGATACCCATGTAACTCCATCTGGTTTTTGTACGAGTTCAAGTGATCAACAAGATGCTTGGTTCCATCAAACGCTTTTATCAAAGACATACGAAACTTTTGAGGGAGGGAAAAATGGATGATCTCAAGGGTGAAAGAGGACTCAGTTTGTTGAACTAAGGCGTCCATAGTGTCAGGGCTTTCCATTTAACCACTTCCTTCACGTTCCCCACCTCTTGTTGGATTTCGCGAAGTTTCTATTCCCAAAAATGATCCATGATGTCCGGTGGAGAAAGGGGTCGGTCTTCTCGATGAACGACTCTAGCCTAGCTGTGGGTTTCGTCCTCTGCATGTCCATCTGGTTGTCTCCTTCGATGATTTTCTCCGGAATGGCTATGTTCGTGGAGGTCTGTGACTCTGTTGGCCGGTATCTGACGATCTAAGTAAGGGACATCATGTTGTGCTGGTGGAGGAGGAGGTGGTGGCTCACGATGCACTAGTGGAATCTGCGGGAGGTGGTGAGTTTGTATCCACATGATCAAATCTTGATTCTGCTTCATGAGTTGCAGAGTGGTCCGACGATTTGTCTCCATCTCATTGAGAGGAAGAGGATCTACCGCGCAGAGGGAGATTTTCAATGTCTGCTACGGGGGCGAGGAAGTTCTCTGGTAGGTTCTGGTGAACCTGGGGTTGAGACCATCAAACTAACAGAGATGTATAAAGAAAACTCAAAAGAAACGATGAAAATCGTTTCCCACATACGACGCCAAACTGATGGTGCTCGAAAATGATAGCCCAAGTTCAGAACCACAATCAGATGGCCCGGAGAGGGGACAGAGCAAGTGTATGGGTTGAAAATGGATAAAGTTGTGAGAGAAAAGCCAAGACACTATGTAAGTGGTTCACCTTAGTTAAAAGACCAATGCTACGTCCACTGTAATGAAGTATCTCGCTCTTTGGGGGTTTGAATATTGCACAAGAAGAAGACGGTTACAACAGTTTGTTTAGCTTAGATCATTTTTCAAGAAAATGCTCAGAGAGTACAAGCTTATATATATGGTAACTGAGTTGACAATGAGGAAGATGATGATCATGTCTGTTCCGCAGGGTAATAGTATCCTATTTATACAGGTAATCCTTCTAGAATTAATTGCTGCTTCTTCCCCCTTTTTTTTGATTCTGTGGGCCCTTCTACTTTTGTCTTGTAGTGACCTCTGTCATATGACGTCACTGCATCCACGGGCCTTGAGCTGTTACGTGCACCAATATTCTCTGTGACAGAGAGTGCATGTTCGTTATGGATGTCAGAAGTGGTCCCTCTGCCCTCTGAACACATGGCGCGACGGGAGTGGTTCAGGATCGACAGGGTGGCCGAGCTCCTTGATCCCGAGCTGACCTCATGATGGGATGGATTGGGACTGGGCTGACTTTAAGCCTTTAGGTACAGTCGGGGTTAATCCTTTGGGCACAGTCTATTCTAATCTTAGAGTAGACAGGCTACAGATGAGCGGTTTGGATCATTTTATAAGTAAAGACCTTCTAAACTTATTGGGCTCTTGATTAAGGCGGTTCATACCTAAAATCCCATCATTATCAAAATAATTTCTTTGTTCTTAGAGACTTCTTTCTCATAATCCATTACTAACTTGAACAGTGGAGGGTCACAGCAGCTCACTATTGGTGCATCCCCAAATATGTTCCTATGTCTACAGACCATTGATAAGAAGTAGTCATGCTATATTAACGAATGAACGTTGATGAACTCGTGGTCGATTTGAGAACTATCTAAAATAAATGATTGATTCAGAATAGAAAATTTAATGAAAATATTCTTATTCCGGGATTTTTCGGTCGACTTTTCTGGTATGTCTAACTTCTCTGTTGAGGATTGTTCCTAGAATAAATGGATTGCACTCTTGGATAAATCACAACACTCAAATAAGTTGTCAAAGTAAATATTTAGTAGATGATAATTGTGTTATTGTCAATAAATTGAAGGTTGTAGATCAAAACAAAAAAGAAAAATTCACATCTAATACTATCTAAGTTATTAAAGCAAATTCTAACAATACCTATTGAGATTCTTCAGAGTTTTTCCTTGATGTCATTACTGAGTTTTAGTTTTTTTTTTTTTAATTTACCGTAGAACTTCATAAATTTATATTTGTTGAAATCATGTTTAATACTTAAAAATTTATTAAACACAAAAAAAAAAAAAATTGATCTACATAGCGAGTACATAAAAAATAAAAAAGAAATTAATTATGAAAGCGTTACAAATCAACTACATCAACAAATATTTTTTGCCTATATGTTAAATCATGATAATAATCTTTCATTTATGACTTTGCAGGTTCTTACATAATGACACTCATTCCATATAATAATAACATAATCCTATACTTTTAAAAAAAAATAAAAAATAACCATAATATGTCCAAAATTTGTTCGGACATGTCTGAAGGGTATCTAAAAGTTAATAATAATGTTACTTTCATCTAATTTAGAATTTAATTGGTAAGGGTCCAATGACTTATAATCATCGTATGGATAATAGTTTTGTTAAACATTGAGACTCACTATTAGATTTAATGTCACAATATATTAGATATTGAAATTAGATTCTAATAAAATTGGTTAAAAGTTAGTTATCATTTAAGTCGGGTTTTTATTCTAATCCATATTATAAGCACGCAATAATAGAGTAGACACATTTAAATATATTTAAATTTTATTTAAAAAATATATACCTTATGTCAAGTAAAAAAAATTGAGAGTTGACAAATGCCCATAGTCCAATGGTGGCTCCGCCCATGAGCTCTCCCACTAGAGAACTTTCTTTAGAGCTTTTCCTGTGCTCTTTAGCTCTTCCTCTAAAGTTCTACAAATTATAGATGATATAGATGAGCGACAGCGGTTTTGACGGGCTGATATTTTAGGGCTTAAAGTGAAAATAATAAATGAGATTTTTTTTAATATTAATAATATATTTATTTAAATTTTATTTTTTGGTTTTTGTTTTTTGAAACATAAAAATATTAATTAAATTTTCATATTTAAGTTTTTATTATCATAATTGAACTTGATGGTACAAGAGAGAAAATTTTAAGATGAAAATTTTGAATTTGACTTTTTTTGGAGAGTTAAGCCCTGATTTTTAGTAGTTTTAGTTTTACTATTAACTTTTTACTTTTTTTTTCAAAAAATTAAATTTTAAGACCTTTTAATATCATAGACTGAATTAATAGGTTCAATCTATTCAAGTTGAATATTTTGTTTGGACTTAAATCTAAGTTTTTTCTGAGGTCTATTTCTAATAGATTTATATTTTTTCTTTGAACTATTACTACATACTTAAAAATTATGGGGTCTTTTTTAAAGTGGGGGCTAAAGCCCCGACTTTATTGACCTCATGGTTGGCCCAACCCTAGGCTTTGATAAAATATTAAAGTGAAAATTGAGTGTGGGTCCTCCTAGATGGACTTATAATGACTTGAGTCTTAGAATAAAACTTATTTGGGTGTAAGTACATGTTTAAACTTATATGTAGGTACTTAAGTCCACTTATTTTTTAAATTTCAAAATTACCCCTAACGGTGACAGTTTTGTCCAGTTATAGAAAGTCACATAGGTTAGATCATTGAGGTATATATGGTAACCCTTGATTGAGTTATATATGGAAACCGTTTATTAAATATTATGATAATTAACGGAAGTTTTATATGAAATTTATATATTCTGATAGTTATATATGATAAACTTAATGTACGAATAAATTATTGATCTATTAAGTCAAAATCAAATCACAAAAATTCTTTAACAAGAGTAATGCATAGGGAGGCTGAACAATGCCAACAGAGTTCAGTAACACAAATGTTAACATATAGTAACATTTATGTTACTATATGATTAAAGTTACAATTAGGGTCGTGTTACCAGTACAGTTGTGTTATTATACTGACACTAATGTTACTATAATGAATTTTAACATATAATTGCAAACCTTGAGACGTATATTATGTAACATACACTGTAATATTCACAGTAACATCAAAGTTTTGTATTCAGTAACACATCTAATTTTACAAAATACAAAATAATAGTTTTTTTTACAGTAACATCAACTTTCGAATGATTTTAGTGAAAATACGATCTATAAATTAAAAATTTACAAAACGACGAGTAGTAACACACAATCAATAGTTAAATTACGACACTCAACACCAATTGTGAACATCAAAACATCAAAATTCTAAGCTCCATTTTTCATTTCACGTACAGTAACATGAACTTTTTCATAGTAACACAACCAATGAATACTCGATTGTCTTACACAACAAAAAAAAAATCAATAAAATTGAAATCTATAACACTTTAATTTAGTATTAATGTATGAGTTCTTTTGAATTTTGGTTACAAGATTAATGTCCACTTTAACAGAATTAAATCTCTAATTGTTACCATGTTACTATTTTTTTGTGAGCATGTTACTATTGTTTTAGTGACCATGTTACTGTCTTTATTGAATATGTTACTATTGTTATTTTTAAAATATTAATATTTTTTCGATGGAGTCCAAAGTAAACTGGAATAGTGAATTGAAATTGTATTTTATGGAATGTAATGGGTTTAAAATTTGAATATAAACAATTTTTGATAAATGTCGGTTTCTTGTTTTTTGAATAAGGAAACATTGTAGTTTGGAAGATTGTAGTTTGGAAGTTTCTGAATTTGAAGGCAATTATGAAGGAAATGTATATGGCTGGTTATTGTGTCCATAAACATCGTTTATAACATTCATACAGGGAAGGGTTACAATAGTGAAATTGACAAAAAAACGAATTTGAAACCAAATAAGTTTTCTTGACGGACATATCTTCAAATAAGTCCATATAGAGGGACCGACCTCCAAATTTCCCAATATTAAACACATTGAGTAACTCGAACTCAGCTTGGTTTAAGACTTTGAGAGTGGGCCTAAGGTAAATTGGGGCTTTAGGCGAAAACTTCACATTGAGCCTTATTAATATTTAGCATATTAATATATATTATTTTATTTATCATAATTTAAAAATTTTTAAATATCTTTTCTTATTTTTTAATTACAAAAAATTGATCAAGTTCTTATATTTAAGTTTTGACAATATTTTTTCTCAATAGATAATATAGTTAATTCATTCAATCTTAATTGATCTTAAATAAGATGTTATCAATTAAGTTTTGAACAAGTAATTTAATGGGGCCTCTATTTGAACTTAACCAAGTATAAAGTAATTTTTGACCAACAAAATTAGATATTAATTTGTATTCTTAAAATTCAGGCCCTAAAAATTTAGATATTATCTAAAATACAAAACAAAAATTAAGCAATTATACGAAAAAGTAAATTTTTGGTGGCCTCTAAAAGTTGGGTTTAACCAAATAGAGAGTAATTTCGGACCTAACAAAATTAGATATTAATTTAAAATCTTAAATTTTGGATCATATCTAAAATACAATACACACACACACACACACACACACACGCCTACTCTACTAAAGGGGTAATTTTTTTGGAGCCCTCTAAAATTTGGGTTTAATCAAGTCAAGAGTAATTTTGTGTGATTCTTTCATTTAAGCTACCAAGTAGTAAAGATTATATAAAAAAAAAATTCTCGATTTTTTTTCTTTTTGCCTTTCTTGTTTTTACTTTATGCATCAATAATTTTTTACCAAATTATTTTCAATGTGAATGAAGAAATAAGATAAATATATCCGTTTTTGGGCATTGGTGATGATATTGTATCAATAGAGTTGTCAACATGTATTAATATTGAGGTTTTAAGAAAAAAGAATAATATTATTTTTATATATCATGTTAAGATAATATGACCATTAAAAAGTTGTGCAAAGTTAGAGATATTTGCATGGTATGTTAGGGATTAATTTGTTATTTAAATACAAAGAGATATAATAGTAATTTGTATATTTAAATGGATAAATTACACTCACACTCCTGACATTTGATTTTATTACACGGACACCCCTTCATGTTTCAACAATTACATTGAGACCTCAAAGATTAGACGGAGTTAACTATCTTAATAAAAAAAGACTATATTGCCCCTCTCTTCAACATAGACTCAAACCCAAAACCCAAGCCCTATCCCTAACCCCAACCTAATCTTCGTTGTCCTCTACACCAACGATCTCAAGCATTCTCTATGACTCTCTCTCTTTCGGTGACGAACCAACCCAAAATCATCATTTGTCTCTTTCTCTCTCAGCCCATCCGTGTGTGTGTGTGTGTATATATATATACATACACATATACACACACAAAAAGGGTAAACTTGCCTGAAATCACAGAAGAACTGGTGAAAAACCACCACTTCCAATCCACACAAACGCACAAAGTTCATGACGAAGATGGCTAGTGGCAGCACAGAAGCCCTTGATGCTTGACCTGATGAAGATGGCTAGGATTAAGCCTCGCACAATAGAGATTGAACTAGGAATAGTCATGAATATCTGGGTCCCCAAAGAAACGATCAAGAAACCAAAAAAAAAAACAAAAACAAAACCACCACCACCACCAGCACCAATATCATCAAACCCCACGAAAACCTGTGGTGGTACTTGTCTAATATCATCAAATTTACATCCACACACAGAAAGAGAGAAAAGGAGATGGTGGTGGTTCCCGTGGTGTGGAGGCGGCAATGGGTGGTGGGTAATGGTGTTAATGGTGCATTTAGGGGCAAATCTGGATTGATAAATGAGATTTACATAAATATGTTGTATAATAAACAAAAAATTCTAGGAATTAACTGATTAATTTGATAGATTATGAAATTAAAAATTTAATTGGAAAATTTTCAATTTAAATATGAAATATAAAATAGAGAAATGATAAAGGAGAGATGGGATAAAATTTTGGGGGTAAGAAGAACAAATATTTGAATTTTTAAATTTAGTTTTGAAGGGTATTTTTGGTATTTCACAAATTGTTATTGAAGACATCACCTTTGTCTGTGAATATTCTAACGTCTGTTAGTTAGAAGGAGTGTGATTGTTATAAGTTTTAAATGTCCAGGTAATTTCGTGTAATTATTGAAACGTGAGGGGGTGTTCATGTAATAAAATCAAATATCAGTGGTGTGGGTGTAATTTATCCTATTTAAATACAAAAGGACATGCTATTATTTATAAATTTTTATAAGGGTAAAATAGTGAATTTAAATTTTTTAATATAAAAGTACTTTTATTAGTAGTATATATATCGAGTGATATAGTTTTAATTAAGTTCAAGAGTTTCAGTTATAATTATACTATTAGACTGTATTAGTTGTCATATTATTATACCAATAAATTAGATCAAGTTTTTAGATTTTAAAACAATTACTATTAATTTTTTTTTCACCTTTTATACGTTAATCATCACTAAAAACAACTCAAGACTTACTGATAACAATTTCTATACCTTTGTTATGTCCATTCCAAGCCATAATTAATTTAATTTGCCTTTTCTCCATTGCTCTCTTGAGATCCTTATATTTAAAGGGTATGGATGGAATTTTTTTTGTAACTTATATTTACATGAAATTGTATTTTCAAAATCCAAAAAAAAAAAAAAAGAGAGAGAGAGAGAGAGAAATTCTTGCTGCTAGTCTCTCCCTCCCCATTTCTCTCATTCCCTCCCAAAGAATTATCAATATCGCGAGAATTTTTTTAAACTGTGATCAATTTTTTGGTGTTAATAAGTTAGATTTATTTTCGGAACTAAAATCTAACTATAGTTCTCAATAAAATATTCAAATTTTTTTTTTGATCCAATACATAAAATATTCAATTAGAAACATTAAAAATTGCATAAAAAGACTGATTGTTTTTTTCCAAGCCATGTATTAATTACTTAGACAATATTTATTGAGAATACTTGTATTGCTATTGCAAAAAAACCTTTTTTTTTTAATTCAAACCAATGAAGTCTTATTTAAATTTAATTTTCCATCTCAAAAAGAGAAAAATAAATAAATTTTAAATAAAATTTTAATTATTTTGAATGAGAAACTGTATTAGCCTCTACAATAAGTCTGATAAGATTAAGAAATTACTAAAATACCTATCGTCTCTTCCTATTAGGCTGTAAGTTGAACGCCTCTGTCCCGAGTTTGATTCTGATTGGTAAAATTTGTTTTTTAATTGAATTAAAAAAAATTATTCAAATTCTGTTGATTTGAAAAATAAATTGAACCTGAATAAGCTAAAAATAAGTCTAATCGAGCCCCCAACCGAGTCTAGGTATTTATGTATAAACGAGTCGATGTTATTTTTTAAACCAACTTAAAAACTTATTCAATTTCCAACTTGTTTAAAAAATATCGTAGTTAAACGGACGGAGCCGTACTCAAGCCAAACTCCGGAAGTTGAATTTGATTATCTGGTTCCCATACACCGTCTCTCACTCCTCCGTCACGGAAACCCCCTCACACCTCTCTGTCTCTCTCTCTCTCTCCACAGCCGAACCTGTCTTGCCTTCTCTCTCGCCTCTCAGTTTTTCACTTTCTCTCGCACACATTCGGAGAGCAGCCATCGCATGACCAAAAGGCCGGCCCAAAAGGCGCTCCGTCTCGATCTAAGGATTTCTTCTTGGTATGAACAGAGGGCGGTGAATTCGCTGCAGGAAAACTCTGACTTTGCCGAATCTATTGGACCCTATAAGCCAATGACAAAACTATGTGAAAGCTCTTTGGCTGAGCTGGTGTTGTCAAATTCGAAGCTGGAATTCTTGTGGTGAATGGATATCGATGAGTAGAGATGTCAGCGGTATAGAGAGTACAATTTGGTGATGCGTGGGTGGAACGAAATGATGCGTGCTCAGAGGAATTGGATTGAGTTAAATACTGGGAGT
>CM042191.1:9697268-9762929 GCA_023539305.1 Ilex asprella
AAATTATTTCTCTACAAAACACTTCACCACCGTTGCCGCCGCCCCATGCTTGAAGTCTATTGCATTATTCCTAATCTTCAAACATTATTCCGTAATATGTGTATGACTTATACGGATAGGTGAGTGTCACTCTCCCTCGGAATGATGCAAGAAATGGGATAAACGAGAGTATGAATGAAATGTGTATGTCTGTGTGAACAAAAGTGCTCCTCAAGCGGAGAGAGACTTTCGAGTGTCGTGTTTTACTTGAAATTCATATTTCAAGGCCGTCTGCTCATGGAAAGAAGGTGAATTGTTTTGAAGATGATTTTGGTGAAAAAAGAAAGTGTAAAAATCTTTTAGTTTGAGTTTTGGTGAGTTATGTTCTTGATGAAATGGAATGGAAATAAGTGTTGACTAATCCAAAGAGGTCATTCCAATGGGAATACCAAATCAATTCAGGATATTCTTCCAATGATGCCTAGACGTTCGATTGATTCGTAGGAAGCGAAGGACTAAAACAGAGGTGAGGATTCAAGCGTACTCGTGACAAGTCTACGGTGTATGAAGAACTCACAACCAAGTCCACACTCAACCTAGTCAAACCAAACCACCTTACACTATGAGAAGGAATGAAAAAGCATTGATTTAGCATACCCAAGAGGAATTCTCCCTTGGATTAGCCAACTTAAAATCTAGCTACTCATAATAAAATGAAAGACATGTATAATGTAAAAAACATGATGAAGAAATGAAACATGGAACTAGTATTAATGTAAGAAAGAAGTAAACTACAAAGAGGAATTCATTTCACACCAAAATGAAAAAGTTGTAGAGAAAACCAAACTGTAAATATTGAAGTGCAAGAACATGGAATAAACTTGATTACACTTGAAATAGAAGAGATTAAAGTACTAGAAATGAATATTACCAGTGAAATACAACTTACTACAAGTGAAATAAGTGAAAAAATGTAAAAATTCAAACTTTATCTCTCTTGAACTTCATCTTCTTCATTGGGAACTTATCTCTCTAAAACTACTCCTAAGCTTAGGTAGCCTCATTCTTTTCAAAGCTTGTGTGAATGTTAAATATAAGGTGTAGAGCCCTTGGATTTTCGTCCATGAGGCTCCTCATAGCCTGTGCGTGCAGGCTTCCCATCAATGAGAAGTGATTTGATGCATTGGACAGGTTAAGATAAGCCTAGCCTGCACCACCATGCCTCCCTCTTCCTCTCTCCTCCTTTCCCATCCTCCATCTTCCAAGGTTGACTTTGGGGTGTAGGAAACATGTATGTACGTAGAATATATCAGAGGACAAGTGGGAGAATCATAGGTGGGATTCCCAAGTGGCAGAGCTTGAGTTGCAGGGTGTTCTGGCGATTCTGGGCCAAACCTTCCAAAGATTCGAAGTCAACCCTTCGGAAGGTTTTTTTTCAGTAGGCAAAACCTTTTGGAAGGTCTTTCGAAAGGTGCCAACTCAGGACCAGGTTTCGTAAAATTGTCATAGCTTTTGATCTAACCGTCCGATTGAGCTAAAATTTTGACACAATAAAGAGGGCATCCAGATCAACAACTTTAAGTGATAAAAAATGAAGTGGATAATGATAAAAAAATGAGAAAACAGAGGTACTGATACCAATTCCAGTGGGCTAAACCTTCCAGAATGTTGATGCAAACATTCCGGAAGGTTTTTTTTCAAATGCATTTTTCTTGATTTCTTCACCTTTCAAGCCTCTCTATCCTCATGTAATATGTTTATCTCTCCACCACTCATCCACACTTAGTTGCAGGGTTCCGAAAGTCATTATTTACCATATGATTACCTGCAATATCAAAATTTTCCCATTATTCATAATTTTGACTAACTCCAAGTAATTAAATGCAAAGTTAAGTTAAAATGCATGTAATGAGACCGTTAAATATGAAATATTACATGGTCATCACCCCACCAATATATTACTCTATAATATATAATAAAACATATTAATTTTTTTTTAAAAAAATCATGTTTTCCTTAAAAATATACTAAAATCTTTTTCCACATAAAATCTTAACGCATGTTGAAAAGATTACTGTAACTGAAGAATCATGTAAAACTCTATATATATTAATTTTTATCTTAAAAATGAAAGGGTTAAATATTTTGATGAAAAATAAAATCTACATATTTAGTCATAATGTTATCTTTATAAATGAAATGCCTAATATTTGATTGATGGTGTTTTTGAATTTTTTTTGAATATTTTATTAAAACTTATAATGATGCATATATTTTTTTTAAGCGTAATATAGTCTCATAAAAATTTACATTTATACATACAGAATAGATAATTAAAAGTGATTTTAGATGTAATTTGGGGATTAAAATACATAAAGATATGATTGTAATTTAGATATTAAGTGTGAAAGGATAGAGTGACCTTTTCAATTCTTTACAAGGATAAAATAGTGAATCAAAATTTTTTCATGTTAAGGTACTTTTATTAGTAGTATAGATAGATAAATATAAATATAAATATAGATATAAATAATTTAACCATTAAATATGATATTTTTTGGTATGATATTAAAAAAAAGGAAGATTTAAAATTACCCAATCAAAACAGTTCTAATAAGAAAGTAGATATGGGTCGTCTTTAAAGCAGTGTTATCAGAATCGGACCAAACCGGCCAGTCAGACTGGTTCAACCGTGACCTGGGACCTTAATATGTCCGGTTCCCTAGTAGAAGCGTATAAGGAAGAGAACCGACTAAAAATCGAAAAATCGACCGATTTTTGTAAAAAATCGTGAACCGGACGGTTTGAAGACCAAGGACCTTAAATTAGAATATTTTTTTATTTGGGTCATTTTTTGCCCTAAATTGTAGAAGGTACGACGACAAACAACAGCCCCTTGTCTCTTACAGAACTAAGGCGACCAGCGACTGCGAGGCACTCAGACGACAAGCGAGGAACTCAGGCGACCATCGAGATTGGTACCATTGCTCAGTGCTTATTGCTCAGTTCTCAGGCTCACTCAGGCGACCTCTTTGACGACGAACAACAACTAACAATATCGATCTCTGTCTCCTAATCTCTGTTGTCATTTGTTCCCTTTACTTGCTTCTATTAGACTGTAACATTAAGGTAAAATGGTTGTGACTACATCTTTTATTTTTTAATTTTTTTTGGTAAATCATGTCTCTTTGAAGCTTGCGGATGGTTATGACTGAATTTCAATATGCATTTTAGACATATTTTATATTTTTTAGCTAAATTATTATGTTTTATAATTATTATAATAATATTTTTTATTTTTTTATTATGTGACCGGTCTGACCAATTAACCTATCGGTTAATCTAGTGAACTATTGACCCAATCCCCTAAACGATTCGATGACCGATCCAGTTCTAATAACATTCCTTTTAAGACATTAATTGACCGTTGTGATGAGACAAAAAGTCATACAACTCAGAAGCATCTCAAAGCACCACCATCCGATCCGGACAATCTCAAAGCACTACCATCCGATCTAAGGCACTGCCCGAGACGAAATTAACAAATAATACAATGAGAATGGTAGGACCTACCATTGCAATGGTATTGGTACCATTGCCATTGTCACCATGGTGACAATGACAACGTTGTTATGGTATGGTAATGGTATGGTACATACAATTACAACGTTGACATTGTCACCATGGTACTCTCTCTCCCACTGCTGGCTCTAAATTCTTCTTTTTTTGTTTTGTCTTCTCACGACACACAAAGGTACTCTCTCTCCCACTGGAGGCTATAAATATCTGCTTTCAGTCTCCAAAGCTACCTCGACTAAGCAAGCAGAGACGAAGGTACTCTGTCTCTCTCTCGAGCACACAACTCTTGTACACTGCTTTTCCACCATTCTTTGTGTTGGTGTCTAATATATGCTGCTTTTATTATGGTTTGCAGAATGGAAGGCCATCTACTATGTTTTGAGAAACAACTATCACCGACTGACACCTTACGAAATCTCGAGATTCCACGGGATTCTGTACATTTACCACGTGGAAATGAAATAATGACAGTGACGAATCAAAATGGAGAGATCTGGGAGTTTATATGTGCAACAAGGGCAGATGGCAGACGATTGATAACTCACAAATGGCGGGAGTTCGCTAGGGCGAAGCGGCTTCTGCCGGGTGACATATTCCAATTGTATCAGTCCACGGCGAACGAAAATTTCTATTTCATGCAGATTGAATGTCGTAGCATTCGATTATTTGGGGTCACCATACAAATTTAACTGAGTTAGAGCAATGTTACGTGGACTTGAAATATTGATATTATTAATTGATTTCATCGATCAATGAATAATGTCAACATTTTAAATTCAAATAATATTTCTCAACTGAGTTATGGATATTACAATTTATGGTTGCTTTCACTCTCTATCTTTTTTTTTTTATGGGAGAATCTTATTTTGCCTCTCAAAAGATTTTAATTTTTTTTATTTTATACCCTTAAATATTAGATTTTTTATATTACACCTTTGATGTATTAAAAGTTTTGTTATATGACTCTTCCGTAGGTTATTCCGTTAATATCACCCCATTGATATTTGACTGAATGAATAACGAAAATTAAAGGAAGAGTTATATTACAATAGTTTTAATACTATAAAAAAAATGTAATATGAAAAATATAATATTTGAGAATACAAAATAATAAATTTTAAATCTTTCAAGATCTAAAGTAATATTCGTCCTGTTTTTTTTTTCTCCCTAATTTTAATGGATTCTTGTGAATCTTATTGTATGGTTGTGACGGAAATTCTGTAAACATAATAAAAAATAAAGGCTTTGTTTCTTTGCCTTGAGACTTACAGTGGACGTCGAAGACTCTTTGCTTGATGTGCTGGAAGATTTGACTTGGAATTGTTGTTAAAATAGAATCGCGAGGAATATTCCAATAGGGCTCAATTCACATCATCTTTACGCCTTGAAAAAATAAGAATTTTTATTTTATATCTTGAAAGATTAAATTATTTATATTACACACTTACTATATTAAAAATATTGTGAATATTGTAATGTAGTCTGTTGCTACCTGTTGTTGCTTATTTCGTCAAAAATTACTCCATTATCGTTGACAAAATCAATAACAAAAATAAATGAAATGATCATATTTTAGCGCCTTTAATACATTAAAAGTACAATCTAATTTTTGAGAGTGTAAAGTGAGAATTCATATATTTTTTAAAGTACAAGACACAATTCGAATACAATAGATTTAGTGGATGAAAATTTTGGATCAAAAAAAAAATAAAAATTGGATCAAAATCAAGACTTTAATAATATGGAAGCTCTCAAGTCTAATAAATAAAGGGGTCTATCGATATTTGATTAGTTATTTAGATTTTGACATATAATTTGAGTTACAAATTATGTTTTGTTTGGTAGGATAAAAAAATAAAAGGATAAAAAGTTTGAATGACAAAAAGTTAGATGGATAGATAATACATCATGGTTGATAAAGAATAAAAATAGGAAAAATAGAAAAGTGAATGTATTAATTTTCTTTCAACTCATTAAAATCAATCCTACTAAAATTAAAAAATAAATAAATAAAAAGTTAATTATGTGCATTCAAAATTATGTTTATAGTTAATAGCATTTAATGAAGAATGTATATTTGTCATCTTTTCATTCATTAAAAATATAATAGAGAATGAGTTAGATACTCCAAATGTAGAGAGCCAAATAAAACTCACTATTTTAGTTAGTTTAAACAGAGATCCCGTTAGAACTTAATTTTTGGCAATTGACTTTCTAAAATAGAGAGTTGAGTGAAAATAGAGAGCTCTTTGGAGTTGCTCTAAGTAATTAAATGATAAAGAAACAAAAGTAGAGTTAATAATATTTTTGGTCTTTAAAATATATTAGTTTTGTTCATAAAATATTAATTTTTTTAATTTAATTTTAAAATATTTAATTCATGTTTAAATGGGTCCTGCATAGACGGACTATTAAGTTTTTTACGAAATGATCACGTGATACCATTTAAAACAATTACACATATAATTCACATTTTCTAAAAAAAATAATATTATTTAATTTATTTACGTGTAATGCATTGCTAGTAATTAATAAGTTTTGAACGGAGTTTTATTGCCAACAAATTCTAGCGCGAAGTTTCGACGATGACTTTTCGGATCCTTTCGACATTGCTAACACTAAGAATGCGTCCTTCGACTCGCTCAGACGGTGGAGGGTACGTACGTTTTCCTACCTACAATACAAATACAATGCTCCCTTCCATCCCACACATTGAAATTTGCATTTGCATTTGCATTTGCCATTGCTGGTTTCTTGTGCATATTTCTTGTACAAATTATTTTTCATCTATATTTAGTTATTACGTGACAAGTTTATGATAAAAAATTATTAGCAATTTAGATTTTTTGGCTTAAAAGACCATATAGAAACATATTCAATATTTCATGGACCAAAATGATGAAATTGAAACATTGGGAACCAAAATGAGACAAATTCCTTACTTTGGGAACTTCTAGTGCAATTAACCCATATTTTTATTTAATTTGGGTCATTCAATAACATCATTAGGATAAAATTTTCATATGCATAGAATATATCAGAATTAACCTCGCATGGTACAGTGTAATCATTGGTTTTTAATAAAATTAATTTAAACTATGTCAATTAAATAAATGTAAAAATAAATTAATCAATTCATCAAATAATTAGTTATATAAGTTGAATTTTATCATTTAATTATTCAAGTATAATTAAATTTCATCATACTTTTGGCAAATGTGAAGAGAGAGAGAGTGTGTGTGTGGAGTAAGAAAAAATAATTGAAATACGTAGTCTAAATAATTTTGAACTTTTTATGCAGTGTTTTAATATATTATAATTAGTTATTTCCTATACCTGAAGACATGAAGTAATAAAAAAATAGTCAACAATAAACATATTTGTATTCACACTCAAAATCAAATTACAAAGATAGATGAGAGAGAAATAAATTTAAATATCAGTTGTAGTGAGGGCGAGTGATGGTAATGGAAGACAATGGTGGTGATGGAAGACAGTTATAATTGTGATGGGTGACGACGACCTTTTGTGATGGTGGCAGTCGTGAGTGACAATAATAATGGTGGTAGTGAGGGTTGGTGGTGGTAGTAAGGGTGATGGTGTGACAATGACGGTGGTAGTGGTTGTGGAAGAGGTGGTGGTGATTTTTTTACTTTCTTTCATTATTTGGATTTTTTATCATCAACAACAAATTTATTGAGAATAACAAAAGTCAATATATGAAGCATGACGTTATAGTAATGGAAAATTTTAAACAAAACTCACATTCAATCTCACATACACCACTTCAACTAGATCCACCTCCTTAGCTTTCTTCACTAATCTACTCAAGACATCAACCTATTTTATAGACAGAAACGGAAATGAAGAATCACCTTGTCTATGTTCCTAGAAGCAACAAAGCACTTTCTCAGTTTCCATTCCCATCATCAATTACAGAAGAATAGTCAAAGATAAGCACTCACATATCCACTTTTTTTCATGTTTTACCAACACTTTTTTTTCGTGAAACTAGAAAAAATATCTCCATCAACTTGACCCACATTCTTGAACCGTCTCATTGGCCACAAAAACAATATCTAATATTTGACACCCATTAGAGAAAGTATTTTAGTCATTGAATCGACCAAAATCTCTCTTAACCTTCTAGACATCAAATTTACAACGAAATATCTCAGGTAATTAGTCTAAGATCACTTACTTTCAAGAATTCTCCTTTTCAAAATAAGGGAAATAAAAGAAGCACTAGTGATTGCATTCACAATTTTTTTCAAAGAACTTCACAAACATTTCCATCATATCAAATTTTATTATCTCCCAACAATCTTGAAATGTAGCCACAAAAAATTTGAGAGAACGAGATATGTCACATTAATTGGGCCAATTTTTTTTAAAAAAAAAAAAAACTCTCTCAATTCGCTTTCTTTGAATTTAATTGATCTTCAATCCAACACAATCCTTTTATCCCAGGCTATGAAGCATGAATATTCCGTATTATGGGTTTTTCCTTAAGAATTACATGCAAGTACATGTCAAAAGAACACAAAATGGACTAATTACAACCAATCTCTTGATAGCAAGTACTTCTAAGCTTCATTTTGTAGGTATATCATGCTGACAATGGTTTATGCTTGTTTGAAAGTATATATACTTATTTTCCAATTGTTGTTAATAGATTTACTAAATTTTATAATTATCAAATCATCGGATAATAGCATTTATATAAAATATTTTTTATTATTGATGCATATTGTCATTATCTATCCTATTTTTAAGGTTTTACCATATCTTTCTAGTCCATAGCATATCGCATTCTGTATCTGTATCCGTTCTTTCTAAAGAGTTCTTACTGACTTAAGTATCAGAGTGTCTCGAATCAGTCAATCCCAGGTCTCTGACAGTTTGTTCATATTACAAAAAGATGGTTATTCTATTCGTTTTCTCAAGAATTATCCATAATCTACAAGCATCTGTGTGATAAAATTCAAAACTTAGTTCTTACTTACCATCATAAAATTTATTATGTGATAATGCCACCGTCTACTTATTCTCACAATTATGATACAATGTAGCGACTGTAAATAATTTGTGATTCAAATAATAATTTCATACAACACCACAATAAACATGAAATAAGTCACATTTGTTACTTGAAATATAATAATTTCATTTGATTTTTCTTTATTCATCAAACTCATTAAAACAAGCGTCTTTTTTTGTAAGAACAATATTCATCTCTATGATCACATCTGCTATTTATTAAAAACATAAAGTGTAGTATAAGATTTTTCTTTATAAAAAGGGTTAATTGCACTAGAGGTACCCAAAGTATGAGGTTTGTTTCATTTTGATCCCCAATGTTTCAACTGCATCATTTTGGTCCCTAAAATATTGAATATATTTCTATATGGTCCTTCAAGCAAACAACGTCTAGATTGCTAACGATTTTTTATTATAAACTTGTCACATGATAGTTAAATATGGACAAAAAATAATTTTAATAGTTATTAAACAAAATTTGGATAGCTCTTGACAAAAAAAAAGTGTAATATGAGTAGATTTTGATCAAAATTTGGATAACTCATGATCAAAACTAAGTAATTTAGTTAGGTATTTAACCAAAATTTGAGTAGAAATTTCGTCAAGAGTTATCCAAATTATTTTTTTGTCTATATTTAAGTATCATGCGACAATTTTATGATAAAAAATCGTTAGCAATGTAGACACTGTCCGCTTGAGGGACCATATAGAAACATATTTAATATTTTTTGGACCAAACTGATGCAATTGAAACATTAGATACTAAAATGAGACAAACTCCATATTTTGTGAACCTCAAGTGCAATTAACCCTAAAAAAAAGAAGGGGGTTATAGAAATTTTTAAAAAAGTTAGGGGGGACATGGTCCTCCTTGGCCTCTTCTTAGTTCCGTCACTGACCCTGCACACAATTATCGAGCGTCTCTACCTTCAGATAGCGACATCAGGGAGGACGCTGTCAAAAGCTCAAATGAGGATCGGGAGGATCCCGACGATGTATCATCAAGAAGGTATGTCCCTAGCAATGACACCCAATAGGATAACATACACCGAGAAGCTTTCCCACATACTGATGGGGAAGTCTCTGTTGGAATCTAGAGGACTATCACACACTCAAAAAAAATAATATTTTGGAAGAGACTATTGAAGATAGGAAGAACTCTTGTTATTCACTCATACTCAAATTGATGTATTACATATGATATATATAGACTCTCATATATAACACATGACATACAAAATAACTCCACTACATAATGCAATAATAAAAACTCCACTCCTCCATTACTTGGAGAATTAAAATACCACAATTACTTTATCCCCCACTAATACCAAATTAATGACCCACTAATACAAAAAAGTAAATACACAAAAATAACTCCTAGAACATGAAAAGTCATGTTTAATATTATTTTTCAACACCCCCCTTAAACATGATTTTTCTTCTCAACTCCAAGCAAACTTCTCAATTTGCAAAAGACATCTTCTTTGAGGGGCTTAGTGAAAATATCGGCAATTTGATCTTGAGACTTCACAAACTTGAGCTCCACCTCTTTCTTGGTCACATACTTTCTAATGAAATGGAACCTTGTGTTAATATGCTTACTACGATCATGAAACACAAGATTCTTTGCTAACGCTAGAGCCGATTTGTTGTCAATGAAGATCTCCGTTGATTCTTCTTGAGACAAATGAAGCTCCTTCAACAAATTTCTAAGCCAAATGGCTTGACAAACACATGATGTAGCCGCCACATACTCGGCTTCACAAGTCGAAAGAGTCACAATGGGTTGCTTTTTTGAACTCCAAGTAAATGCAGTATCTCCCATGAAGAAAACATACCCGGTAGTACTTTTTCTATCATCCATATCTCCGGCCCAATTACTATCATAATAACCCACAAGCTTGGAATTGTTAGAACAAGGAATAAAACAATCCATAATCAAGTGTACCTTTGATGTATCTAAGAATTCTTTTCGCCGTCTTCAAATGGGTCATGGTAGGAGCTTCCATATAGTGACTTACAAGACCAACACCAAAAAAAATATCCGGCCTTGTGCATGTTAAGTACTTCAAGCTTCCCACTAAGCTCTTGAAATGGGTGGAATCCACATGCTCTCCATCTTCATATTTTGATAATTTTACACCACTTTCAACGGGTGTGCATACCCGCTTACAATCTTGCACCTTGAATTTTGCCAAAATTTCTTTAGCATAACCTTCTTGAGAGATGAAAATACCTTCCTTCATTTGCTTCACTTCAATTCCAAGGTAGTATGACATAAGTCCAATGTCGGTCATCTCAAATTCTTTAGCCATTTCTCTCTTGAAATCTTCAAACATTCTTGGACAATTTTCTGTGAAGATCAAGTCATCCACATACAAACAAACATAGTGTATATCACCATTATCATTCACCTTTGCATAAAGAGCATGTTCATGGGAACACTTGGTGAAATTATTTGCTGGAAAGTACTTGTCAAGTCTACTATTCCAAGCCCTTGGTGCTTGCTTCAAACCATACAAAGCCTTTTTTAATTTCAAGACTTTATCTCCTTGCCCTTTCACAACATAACTCAAAGGTTGTTCAACATACACCTCTTCATCAAGAAAACCATTCAAAAAAGCGGACTTTACATCCATCTGATGAATTTTCCAATCATTTAGAGCGGCTAAAGAAATAATCAATCTAATTATTTGCAAACGAGCAACGGGTGCAAATACCTCATCATAGTCAATACCCGGTCTTTGACTATAGCCTTTTGCAACCAACCTTGCTTTGTACCTCTCCACTTCACCATTGACATTTTTCTTTGTCTTGTACACCCACTTCACTCCAATGGTCTTTTGTCCTCTAGGGAGTGTAGCAAGTTCTCATGTTCCATTTCTTTCAATATCTTCAATTTCTTCATTCATGGCACTCCTTCACTTCTTGTCTTGTGCCGCTTTCTCATAGCCTATGGGATCACAATCGGCAAATATACAAAATAGTGTTAGATCACTAAATCTTTGAGTTACCTCTTTGGTTTCTTCATAAATATCTCGAAGACTCCTCATGCGAGGTGGCCTTTCACTTGAACTTGCTTCGGATGATGATGGAGATGTTTGCACATTAGTGGGTGATGGTGGAGGAGAATAAAGGGGCTGCTCCATGATCTCATTGTGTTCCTCCTCTTCTTCAAAGAATGGGAAAAAATCATAGTCTTCTTGTGGAGTGTTCCAATCCCATTCATCTTCTTCATCAAACTCAACATCTCTACTAATGATTATCTTGCCATTACTTGGGTTGTAAAGCTTGTAACATTTGCTTCTTGAATCATAGCCAATGAAGACAAATTTATCACTCTTGTCGTCTAGCTTGGTCCGTTTCTCATCCGGCACATGTGCATAGCATATACTTCCAAAGACCCGCAAATGAGAAACGTTTGGTTTGATTCCTCCCCATGCTTCTTGTGGTGTTTTGTCTTGAATACTTCTAGTGGGACACCGATTTAACAAGTAGATGGCACAATCAATAGCTTCCGCCCAAAACTCCTTGGGCATTTTTTACTCTTCAACATACTCCGAGCCATGTTAAGAATAGTTTGGTTCTTCCTTTCAGCAACACCATTTTGTTGTGGTGATCTTGGAACTGTTAGAGGATGGTGAATTCCATTTTCTTCACAAAATTTTTTGAATTCATTTGATGTGAATTCACCTCCTCTATCGGATCTAATTGCCTTAACTTCATACCCACTTTGTTTTTCAATCAAAGCCTTAAACTTTTTGAAAACACAAACACCTCCGATTTTGTTTTAGAAAATAATACCCATGTTTTTCGGCTAAAATCATCAATAAAGAGAAGAAAATATCGGTTCTTACCAAATGATGGTGGGTCTATAGGGCCGCAAACATCCGAGTGAATAAGTTGAAGTGGTTTGGTTGCTCTTGAAATGGATTATTTGGGAAAGCTCTTTCTAGCTTGCTTTCCAATTAGATATCCCTCACAAAGTTGATCCGGGTGATTGATAGAGGACAATCCTTTCACCATCTTCTTTCTAGACAACAAGGTTAGTTCTCCAAAATTCAAGTGTCCAAATCTGAAGTGTCATAACCAAGAAGAATCTTTAACACATGATTTCAAGCATTTTGCCACATCACTTTGAATATTTAACAAAAATATTCTATTTCTTGTCATCGGCACTTTGACAACCAAAATTTCATTTCCATCTCTTATTGAAAGATTATGATTTTTCATGCAAATATCATAATCTTTCTCTAAGAGTTGTCCCAAACTCAAAATATTATTTTTCATGTTTGGCACATAAAAAATATTAGAAATAACTTGGTGTCTTCCATCCTTCAAACGAATCAAAATATTACCTCTTCCCATGATCGAAATTTAAGAAGAATCTCCAAAAGTGACTTTTTCACTTACCGATTCATCAAGCTCCATAAACATTTCTTTATTTCCACACATATAATTACTTGCATCGGAGTCAAGGTACCACACATTCTTGTCTCCCTTTTGCTCTTCTTTGTATGCCAACAACAAGGTCGGCTCTACCTCTTCAACTTTGTCTTCAACAAAGTGTGCTCTTTCTTCCACAAAATCATTTCTACACTCGAAAGCAAAATGGTTATATCGATGACAATTATAACATTGAATGCGAGATTTGTCATACCTCCCTCCATATGACTTTGAATTGTTGCCTCTTCCACGTCCTCTTCCACGATGTAATTCTTGGCCTCTTTCTTCTTTGTTAGACGCATTTTGACCAAAGTTTTCTCCTCTACCTCGATCACGTCCACCACGACCTCCACATCCATGTCCACGTCCACGCCCTCTACTTCTTTGACTTCCATCTTACCTTCTTTCTTTTTCTTTAAAAGAAAGCTTAGTTTGTAGCACTTGTTCTAACGACTCTTGCTTCTTCTTGCCTAGCCGTTCTTCATGGGCTAACAACGATCCCATGAGTTCGTCAATCGTTATTGTGTCTAAATCTTTAGACTCTTCAATGGCTACCGCAATGTATTCAAACTTGGGATCCAATGAATGAAAAAAAATTTCTATCACCCGAGTATCATCATAGTGATCATCACCATAAGTTCTCAAATTATTCACAACCACCAAAATTCTTGTGAAATAATCTGAAACTAATTCGGATTCCTTCATATGTAAAGCCTTAAATTCACCTCGTAGAGTTTGGAGGCGAACTTTTTTGACTTTTTTCACTCCACTATGAGCGTTCTTCAAAACATCCGATGTTTGCTTGGATGTGGTTGCACTAGCAACCTTCTATAATATTGCATCATCCAAACATTGATGGATGAGTGAAAGAGCCTTTTGATCCTTCTTCTTTGCAGCTTGCAAGACTTCCTTTTGGGCTTGACTTAAGGAAGCTTCATCTTGCGGTGCCGTGTAACCAATTGTTACAATCTCCCATAAGTCTTGAGATCCAAGAATTGCCTTCATGCGGATACACCAATTCTCATAGTTATCTTTGGTGAATCGAGGCATTTGAAATGGAAGATTTCCATTCGCCATCTCTATCTCACTCTCTCTTTTTCAACACTCAAGCCTAGCTCTGATACCACTTTGTTGGAATCTAGAGGACTATCACACACTCAAAAAAAATAATATTTTGGAAGAGACTATTGAAGATAGGAAGAACTCTTGTTATTCACTCATACTCAAATTGATGTATTACATATGATATATATAGAGTCTCATATATAACACATGACATATAAAATAACTCCACTACATAATGTAATAATAAAAATAATAAAGACCCTACTCCTCCATTACTTGGAGAATTAAAATACCACAATTACTTTATCCCCCACTAATACCAAATTAATGACCCACTCATACAAAAAACTAAATACACAAAAATAACTCCTAGAACATGAAAAGTTATGTTTAATATTATTTTTCAACAGTATCTACCTCCATGAAGCTTGTCCAGTCCCTCTGGGACCAATTGGATGCCCATGATGCTATGTTAAAAAAGTCCTAGGAAAGAGAGGAAAAACTTAAGCAAGAGAGCGAGGCTTTGAAGGAAGCCTTGAGGAGATCAAGTGACCTAAAAGGTCTGACCACAAGACAACCAGAGTTAAAGGCGAGCCTTCCTGTGACGAACAAAGCTCCAGCTCCAACAGGCACATGGGGATGAGGAGAGAAGAAAATCTGCAGGAGTAGAGGCCCAAGAAGATACCTAGAGGCGTTTTGTAACGAATAAGCTTGATAACAGATTAAGGCGACCAAAATAGAAATCTACTAGGGAGCTGGCAAGGAGAGCTGCCAGAGAGTACTACGAGGGAATGAAGGTGTCCCCCTTCTCGAGATGGATAGAGAATAAGAGAATCCCGAGAAAATTCGTGGTGCCCAAACTCTACGACGAAAAGACTATCCAACTGCCCATATCCGTCATTATTGGCAACTAATGGTGGTTCACAAGAAGAACGAAGTGCTAATGTGCACAATGTTCCCTCGCAATTTTGGGGAATCAAGCATGAAATGGTATGATAGTCTCTGGCAAGACGCTACGCGGCTATGCTCATCATTAGTGAGAAACAATGAATGAAATAGAGAACTATAACATGGAGATAACGGTTGCATCATTCAAGATTGAGCTTCCAAAAATAACTAGTTGTACCAGTCATTGACTAGTCAACCAACTCTCAATGTAGAAGAATTGATGGCCAAAGTAAAAAGTATGCAAAGATTGACGATGAGCCCGACAAATGGTCAATTGAACTTTCAGCACTGCTTCACTATCTCTCCACTACTACTACCAATTATGAGGTCTGTTGCAACGACGAAGTCCCTCCTAAAAAGACTTGTTACGAACATATGACTCACCGAGTGTGTTAGCCATTGTTGTAGGGCTCTTGATCCGAGTAAAGAAACCTGCAGTCACTCACCAAGTTTGCGTCGTAGCCATTTTCGAAATGGTCCTTAGTTTGTACGTTAAGCGGGGCTAATGCTTGGTCAAGACCCGGGCGAGGATTTGACCATTTACGATAAAACTGTCCCTTGGCAGCAAGAAATTATTTGGGAGAGTTGACAAAGGGAGTCAGGATTTGTCCATTTACGGCACTCAAACTTGTGTTTCATCGGTTTCGGCGCCCAAGCGGCACCCCGTAGAGGTAGTGAGCTTCACTCTACTTTTCAACCTTGTGATTGAAAACTACCCAGAAATATTTACTTCTGTATGAAAATCGAACATTCCAATAATCAAATGGTATTAGCTACGGTAATGCTTTTCCCAAGCAACCTTTTTTAAGCAAAAATGTAGTTTCGTAAAAAAAAACACACACACACATATTTAATTACTCTGTTGCAAAAGTGGTCATACTCTTCATATACATGTATTATAAATTGTTATATAATGTGATTATGACTAAAAAGAAGTCAGTCAGCCCCAACTAGGAAAAAACACGAAAAGTAAAATAAAAAAAATAAAAAAAATATAGTTAATCCCTAAACTTTACTTTAGGTTTTAGTTTGGTCCTGAACTTTTAATTGTCTCAATTTAGCCCTTTAACTATCAACTTCTTCTATTTAAGTCCTCGCATCAATTTTCACCGTTCAATCAACTGGAGACTAGCCCAATCTAATCCATTTCAACGTTTATCTAATAGTAGAACTGGACAGAAGGACTTTGTCTCAATCAAGTTGATAGTTGAGGTACAAAATTGGGACAATTAAAAGTTTAGGGATCAAAATTTTTGCCTTCCCCACCGCCCCCTCTCTCTCACTCACTCACTTTTACTTTTCTTTGTTGCTGTATTTGACAGTTGGCCTCAGTGTTTGTGCTCCTTCTTTACACAATTTCACAGAAAAGCTATGGTGGACAAGGCAGTAACTATATGCACCAGAAAGTTCATGACCAATCGGCTTCTCTCTAGAAAGCAATTCGTAAGTCTCGCTTTCACCAAAGCTATATTTATCTATACAGCTTCATATAGAGGTACATGAATGTATAGGTATTTGTAGATGAAGTTATTTTGCCAACACTACACCCAGTTTAAATCATGTGTTTTGAGTTGTTTTGGTTTTCGAAAAGCGGAGAATTACGAACTGGGTGTAGTGTACCTAGCGACTAGAAATTATAACTGGGTTCTTTGGTAAATGTTTGTATTTCCAATGATGGTGGAGATATAATATTTTTCGGTATCTTTGCCCAGTGTTTTCCTTCATTTTCTTGGTGAGAAAACCAGTTGTGATACTTAGCATTTATTTGTAGATGAAGTTCATTTGCAATGATTGCATCATATTACCTGGACCTATCAAAGCCATACGCATTGAATAATATAGGTCTTGCATTGTGTATTAACACATTACTGGTAGTTTTTATAAACTCAATTCTTAAAGGGGTAGTTTTTGTAGTTTCGGAGATTGTAAAGTTATGGTATTTGAAGATGTAATCACTAGAAGTGTCCGGAATATTTTTGGGAAGTCTATTCATGTATTTGGGAGGCTTATTCATGCATGGCTACATGAGAATTTGAACAGATTTTTCATGCAAGAAGTTGGACATTGAATGGCCAAATTCAAAGTGTTTTGACTAGGAAAAATTAGTTAAAAAGGGCTGGAGTTACTGCTCAAAACAAAGAGAAAAGAGAGTGAAAAATAGTGTGTTTGCTGCCAGAAAAATCAACAGTCTGTTCAAGAGCAGAAGCTCTAGTTTATAGCTTATTTTGTGAGTTTCTCTTGCTGAAAAATCAGATTGTTCTACCCTTTTGTATTCTATGATATTGTGATCATTTTGATGAAACATAAAAGTGTTTCTTGAGTGAAATTGGTGTGGATGTATAGCAGATTTTTTGTCCCTTATTTTTGTATTCTTGGTGATCCATTTTGCTTCCAATTTCTAACAAAAGTGGTATCTGAGCAAGGTTGTTATGGTTACTATGAGTAATGTTCTTCAACCTCAATTTCCCAAATTGGGAAAAGATAACAACCGTTGATGAATTGATGGCGACATTGGAAATACATGAGCAACGTATTAATAAAAAGACTTCAAGTTCTCTTGAACAAGCTCTCTTTGAAATATGAAAAAAGAGAATTTCAAGTTAGTAAGAGGCTACGAAGCTCATGGAAGAGGCTATGCAAATAGAGGAAGAGGAGGAAGAAGCCAATTCACTAATGATGCAAGAAATCAAAATTCTTATGGTTCAAGAGGAAGAGCAAGAGGCAATTACAACAATCAAAGTTTTGACAAGAGGAATGTTGAATGCTTCAATTGTCACAAGTTTGGGCATTATAGCAATGAGTGTTGGGCAAGTGCAAATAAAAGCGTTGAAGAACATGTGATTTATGCCGAGAAAAAAAGTAATGAAGCAGCATCTACATTGTTGTTGGCCTATGATGGATCCGAGGAAGATAATAGCAACGTGTGATTTCTTGATTCTGGGGCGAGCAACCATATGTGTGGCAAGAAGCATATGTTTGTAGAACTTGATGAAGTGGCACAAGGCAAAGTTACTTTTGGCGACTCCTCCAACATTCCGGTGAAAGGCAAAGGTAAAATTCTTATTAAGCTCAAGAATGACAATCATGATTTTATTTTCGATGTCTATTATGTGCCAGATATGAAGAATAGTATTTTGAGTTTGGGGCAGTTTTTAGAAAAGGGTTATGATATTAGCATGAAGAATCTTCACCTTACAATTAAAGATGTTCGTGGTAATTTGATTGTTAATGTGAAAATGTCCAAGAATAGAATGTTTCCTTTGAATATTCAACATGATGCTATGAGATGTTTGAATGCTATTATTAAAGATGATTCTTGGTTGTGGCACTTGAGATTTGGACATCTTAATTTTGATGGCTTGAAGCTTTTGTCTAGCAAGAAAATGGTGAAGCGTCTTCCCTACGTAGATCATCCGGATGAGTAATGTGAAGGGTGTATTCTTGGCAAGCACCACATATTAAGTTTTTCAAGAGAAGTCAAGTGGAGAGCATCACGACCCCTGGAGCTTGTGCACACTGATGTTTGTGGTCCTTTAAAGCCAATGTCAAATAGTAAGAATCGCTACTTTCTTACTTTTATTGATGACTATAGCCGGAAGACTTGGGTGTATTTTTTGAGAAAAAAGTCTGAAGTGTTTGAAGTTTTTAAGGAGTTTAAGAATCTTATTAAGAAGCAAAGTGGCTATTTTATCAAGAGGTTGAGATCCGATCAAGGTGGTGAGTATAGTTCCGATTTATTTGAAGATTATTGCAAGGAGCATGGAATTGTGCATCAATTCACGTCAAGCTACACACCTCAATTGAATGGAGTTGCGAAAAGAAAAAATAGGACTATTCTTGATATGACTAGAAAAATGTTGAAAGGAAAGAGATTGCCTAGAGAATTTTGGGCCGAAGTCGTAGCATGTGCAGTGTACTTATTGAATCGATGTCCAACCAAAAGTGTTCGTTTCAAGACCCCAGAGGAAGCTTGGTGTTCACTCAAGCCAAGTGTAGCTTATCTTAGAGTTTTTGGATGTATTGCTTATGCGAAGATTCCCGAAGCAAGGAGGACAAAGCTTGATGATAAAGGCGAAAAGTGCATTTTTCTCAGGTATGGTAATAGAACAATAGGGTACAAGTTATACTGTAACACCCCAAAATACATCCTGGAAGGCATTACTATCTATAACCATTCATACCAAGAGAGACTAATAAAATTCATTTCATAAATAAAATTTCATCCACCATATACCATATCGATACATCGTCCCAAAAGAATATGCCAAATCATGGCCTTTACATCCAAGATAATCTGAGTTAATCTAACAGCAGAATAACAAAAGATTTTACTTTACATATTCTCAAAATACTCCTTAATTTCATAAATATAGTCACAGCCTGGATATCCCCCTCCGAGTCCACCTGCCCTTCAAGGGAAGCTTCACAAACCACATGCTCGTCATCTATTGATCTTCTTCTAAAACATCTCCTGAAAAATGTATTGTTTTGTAGGGGGGTGAGCACTAAGCTCTATAGAAAAATCCTCCCAAACCCAAACAAAGTTTAGAAAACATGTAAAACGGGCCGGTCTCATTTCACAAATATCATATATAACTTTTGAAAGAAAACAGAGACATTTATACAGATCTCAAGTTTAAGAAACAATCATAAGGTAAATAAGAAGTGCAACCAAGTATAGTTGACAACCAATTTTCAAATCATAATTCATTCCACCATACACCGTTTCCACAAGTTCTCACGGAATCCCATACTTCCCAAGACTCTTGTGAAAACTGTATCTGGTCCAATGAACAATAACCCAGATAATTTATAATTCATTTCCACCATAATCCATTTTCAACAAGTTCTTGTGGTATCTCATACTATCCAAGACTCTTGTAGAAACCGTCTATGGTAGACTGAACGATACACAAATGTATTCGTATCTCAGGTATGAAGCAAGACTCCACATAGTCACCATCGAAAATATCATGTCCCACGCAAGTACATACCAATGCTACCTTGTGAGCAATAGTGGTTTAGTCTTACTAAAGCACTAACCCCACTATGAGTGTTAGGAAAGGTTCTTACCAAAGAAGACGTCTAACCACTCCATGATACCCGGTCAATAGTAACTCATGTTCCTATCGTGTAACCACACAAGAGATACAATATCAACTCTTTTCTCAATTAACAAGCAAGTTCCACAATTTAGTTTCTTTGGTATGAGCATCCTTACAAGGAACCTCTCACCCATGTTCATCCAAACTATCCTATAACAAGTACAGTACCAACCATTTCCTCCAATCGCAAGTAATACAACATTTTTCAAATTTTCACAAGTAACATTCCAATAGAGCAATCGAAGAAAAATGCATGAGATCATAAAAAATATATACTTTTATTGTTCCAACTACAACACTAAAGTTTTTGAAATCAATAACTAATGAATATCAAACTTTAGAATCAAGAATCAAGGAATATCAAGTATTGAAACCAAGAACAAATGAATATCAAGTCTTAGATATCAAGAATAAAGGAATATCAAAGTTTAAAACTAATCCCTAACGAATATTAAGTGTAGATATCAAGAATAGATGAATATCAATAAGAAAAATCCATACTTCTTGAAAAACTAGTGTTTGGATGTCAAGAACAAAGGTTTAATGGATATCAAGCTATAACTTCCATCAAAACATGGTAAGATTGCAAGAACATCAAGAAATAAGGATTTCATAACAAGTATAAATGATTAAGAGTCAAAACATGTATATATATAAGCCTAAGTATCAATGAACAAGAGTGGAAGAAATCTCCTATCTTATTCTTCCTTAGAATTCTTGAAGAACTTGAGTTTTTGATTCACTTTAAGATGAAAATTCCCTTTGATCTTGTATTTTTCCACTTTCTCTCTTGTTTCTCAAGACTTCCTAGGGTTGTAAATGGTGTTTGGAGGCTGAAGGAGGTGGCCTTAAATATTGATAGAGGAAGAAAATATCTCAGCCGACCTAAATCTAATGTTCTGATTCGTCGGTACCGTTCGAACGGAACTTTACGTTCGAATGTCCCTAGTGCAAATTGTAGTTTTATGTTCGAACGTCCCTTGGATTTCAAGCGTTGGTTGCTCTCAGTACTTTTACGTTTTCCATCAGACAAGAGAACAGTCGTTTGAACGGACTTTAACGTTCGAAAGTTCGTCCTAGTTTTTGTTGTAACTTGCAATGCAGTTTTGACCCATTCAGAGATCGATTTACAAAATTTTCATGAAATACTATTGTGTAGCCCTAGAAGTATAATATCTACTGTCAAAATTTCAGATCAAATGGACATTAAAATAAAAAGTTATGATCCAAACATTTGGACGGTATCTAAGCTCCTTCTTATTCAAATTCTCTCTAAGTGTACTTTCACTTCGAAATGCTTCCAACTTCTACAATACAATTTATTACCTCAACTAACATTTTTATGTCTAATCTTACCATTCCATAATTCATATACACATCAATATATATATTAATAGTTCTGTAGCATAAGTACGTTACTATATATATAAGAATTACTAAACAAGTACATTACTATATTAATATAAACACGTGGGGGTTTACATATACAACCCAATTACCAAGAAAGTGATCATGACTAGAGATGTTATCTTTGAAGAGGAAGACATGTGGGATTGGAAAGAAAAAATTTCAGCCATCGAAGTGGAACATATGCTTGAAGAAGAAGAGTCCGAAGAACCAAGGAAAGTTCAAAGAGAGCCACAGACACCTCCACATGGATCCCCCTCATCTTCTACAGGTGAATCATTATCATCATCATTACCATCATCATCTTTATCATCGGATTCAAGTTCAAGTGAAAGACCAAGAAAAATGAGAAGTTTGCAAGAGATTTATGAATCAACGAAAAATTTTGAAGGTAACTTGAATTTGTTTTGTTTATTCACGGATTGTGATCCATTATGTTTAGAAGAAGCGGTTCAAGAAGAGAAATTGAGAATAGCAATGGATGAAGAAATGAAGACAATTGAAAAGTATGATACATGGACACTAGTTAATCTTCCCCAAGGTCACAAAGCAATTAGTGTGAAATGGGTATTTAAAACCAAGGAGGATGCAAATGGTGAAGTCCAAAGATACACGGCAAGGTTGGTTGCTAACGGCTACAAGCAAAGGGTCGGAATTGATTATGATGAAGTATTTGCTCTCGTTGCTCGTTTGAAAACAATTAGGTTGATGATTTCTTTGACGGCACAAAACAAGTGGAAGATTTACCAACTTGATGTGAAATCGGCATTCTTGAATGGATTTCTTGAGGAGGAGATTTATGTTGAACAACCTTAAGGGTTTGTGAAAAAGAGACATGAAGATAAAGTGTACAAGTTGAGAAAAGCTCTTTATAGATTAAAGCAAGCACCACGTGCGTGGAATGCTAGAATTGACAAATATTTTCGTGAGAGTGGTTTTAAAAAATGTCCTTATAAGCATGCATTATATATGAAGATGGATGGCAATGGAAGTGTGCTACTTGTTTGTCTTTATGTTGATGACTTGATCTTCACCGGCAATGATCCAATGATGTTTGATAAATTCAAGAGAAGAATGATTAAGGAGTTTGAAATGATGATATTGGCTTAATGTCTCATTTTCTTGGCATTGAAGTTAAGCAAAGTGAAGATGAAATTTTTATTTCTCAAAGTGGTTATGCAAAGGAAGTGCTCAAGAAGTTCAAGATGGATTCTTGCAACCCGGTGAACACACCCGTAGAAAATGGATTGAAATTGAGGAAGAACATTAGTGGTGGAAATGTTGATCCAACTTACTTTAAAAGTTTAGTTGGAAGTCTTCGGTACCTTACTTGCACAAGGCCAGACATTCTTTATGGAGTTGGCTTGGTTAGTAGATACATGGAAACACCGAATCAAACTCATCTTAATACGGCAAAGAGGATTCTACGTTACATCAAAGGTACACTCAATGATGGCTTATTTTATTCTTGCACTAATGATTTTAGACTTGTTGAATATTCGAATAGTAATTGGGGACGAGACTTGGATGAAAGGAAAAGTACCTTGGGTTATTGTTTTTTCATGGGAGATACGATTTTTACTTGGTCATCCAAGAAGCAAGCAATTGTTACTTTGTCTACATGTGAAGCGGAGTATGTGGCTGCAAATTCAATGGTGTGTCATGCTATTTGGTTGAGGAACTTGTTGAATTATTTGGGATTTTCTCAAGAAATTCCCACGGAGATCCTTGTTGATAATAGATCCGCGATGGCATTGACAAAGAACCCGGTATTCCGTGAGAGGAGTAAACACATTGATACCCCATACCATTTTATTAGAGAGCATGTGAAGAATGGAGAAGTGAAGTTGGTGCATTGCAACACTCAAGATCAAGTTGCCGACATTTTTACAAAGCTATTAAAGCATGATATGTTTGAAAGATTGAAAATGATGCTAGGCATGAGAACTCAAGGAATTGAGTTTAAGGGGGGATGTTAGTTTTTATAAACTCAATTCTTAAAGGGTAGTTTTTGTATTTTTGGGTATTGCAAAGTCATGGTATTTGAAGAGGTAATCACTAGAAGTGTCCAGAATTTTTTTGGGAAGTCTGTTCATGTATTTGGTAGGCTTATTCATGCATGGCTACATGGAAATTTGAACAGATTTTTCTTGGAAGCAGTTGGATATTGAATGGCCATATTCAAAGTGTTTTGACTAGGAAAAATTAGTCAAAAAGGAGCTGGAGTTAATGCCCAAAACAGAGAGTGAATCTGCAGAAAAAAAAACAGAGAGAAAGAGAGTAAAAAACAGTGTTTGCTGCCAGAAAAATCAGCAGCATGTTCAAGAGCAGAAACTCTAGTTTATAGCTTATTTTGTGAGTTTTTCTTGCTGAAAAATCAGATTGTTCTACCCCTTTGTATTTCTTGATATTGTGATCATTTTTGATGAAATATAAAAGTGTTTCTTGAGTGAAATTGGTGTGGATGTATAGCAGATTTTTTGTCCCCTATTTTTTTGTTCTTTGGTGATCCATTTTGCTTCCAATTTTCAACAAAGTCCTTTTGGGTTGGATTTTGTTACTTTCTTTCATAATCTGGTTTTTTTATCTTGAACGACAAATTTTATTGAAACTAGAAAAATATCCCTGTAAACATGACTCATATTCTTGTACCATCTAATTGGCCACAGAAACCATATCCAATATTTGACGCCCCTTGGCGAAAGTATTTTAGTCATTGAAATAGTGTCAGGCCAAAATCTCTCTCAATCTTCTAGACATCGAATTTACAATGAAGTATCTCAGGTAATCTGCCTAAGATCACTTACTTTAAAGAATTCTTCTTTTTTGAATAAGGTAAATGAAAGAAATAGTAGTAATCGTATTCACAAATTTTTTCAAAGAACTCCACAAACATTTCCATCATATCAAATTTTATAATCTCCCAACAATCCTGAAATGTAGCCACATAAAATTTGAGAGAATGAGATATGTAGGGTTGTCCATGGGCCAGGCCGGGCTTGATCCACAAAATTTTTTTTCGGTCCAGGATTGGGTAGTGTAGGCACAAACCTGTACTGGGGCAAATGGCGGGCCAGGCTTTGGGTAGGGATAGCTACCCCTAACCCAGCCTGTCACCAATTGGGCGGGCTTTGTTGGGCTTGTTTTCTGGACTTCTTGGGCCCTAATGAAAAAATATACAAATTCATTTAATTTTTTTGTAAATTATATTTTTGAATTAAAAGTATAGTCAAAATCAAAATGGACAAAAATTAAATAATGGCATTGATGAATTGAATGTTTATTTGGTTTTAATTTGATAAATTAAATTTTAATTGGATAAAATTACATGTTAATTTAGTGTTGATTTGATATATTACATGTTAATTTAGTGAATTAAATGTTTATTAGAAAAAAATTGAATGTTAATTAGATGAAATTAAGTGTTAATTTGATGAATTGAATGTTTATTTGGTTTTAATTTGATAAATTAAATTTTAATTGGATGAAATTACATGTTAATTTGGTGTTGATTTGATATATTACATGTTTATTTGATGAAATTGAATGTCAATTTGATGAAATTGAATGTTAATTTGATAATTTGAATGTTAATTTGATGAATTGAGTGTTAATTGAATGAAATTGAAAGTTTATTTGATTAATTTAATGTTAACTAGTTGAATTTGAAAGTTAATTTAGTAAATTAAATGTTTATTAGAAAATAATGAATGTTAATTAGATGAAATTGTATATTAATTTTGTGTTAATTTTATAAATTAAATTTTAATTGGATGAAATCACATGTTACTTTGGTGTTGTTTTGATGAAATTACATTTTCATTCGATGAAATTGAATGTCAATTTGATAAATCTGAATGTTAATTTGATAATTTGAATGTTAATTTGATGAATTGAGTGTTAATTGAATGAAATTGAAAATTTATTTGATTAATTTAGTGTTAACTAATTGAATTTGAAAGTTAATTTAGTGAATTAAATACTTATTAGAAAATATTGAATGTTAATTATATGAAATTGAGTGTTAGTTTTGTGTTAATTTGATGAATTGTATGTTAATTTGGTGTTAATTTGATAAATTAAATTTTAATTGGATGAAATTACATGTTAATTTTGTGTTTTTTTGATGAAATTACATTTTCAGTTGATGAAATTGAATATCAATTTGATAAATCAGAATGTTAATTTGATAATTTGAAGGTTAATTGATGAATTGAGTGTTAATTAAAAATTTATTTTATTAATTTAATGCTAACTAGTTGAATTTGAATGTTAATTTAGTGAATTAAATGCTTATTAGAAAAAATTGAATGTTAATTAAATGAAATTGATCTTTAATTTAGTGTTAATTTGATGAATTGAATGTTAATTTGGTAAATTAAATTTTAATTGGATAAAATTATATGTTAACTTGGTGTTGATTTTATGAAATTAAATGTTAATTTGATGCAATTGAATGTCAATTTGATAAATCTGAATGTTTATTTAGTGTTAATTTAATAAATTAAATTTTAATTAGATGAAGTTACATGTTAATTTGATGATGATTTGATAAAATTATATGTTAATTTGGATGTTAATTTGATTAATTTAGTATTAATTGCATGGATTCAATATTAATTTGAGTAATTTATTTTTAACTTGTTGAATTTAATTGTTAATATAATGAACTAAATGTTTATTAAATAAAATTAAATGTTAATTGGATGAAAATTTGAATGTTAATTTGGTGTTAAATTGATGAATTGAATATTAATTAGATGAAATTGTATGTTACTTTGGTGTTAATTTGATGAATTGAAATTTTATTGTTTGATTTAGAATGTTAATGTAATATTAATTTGTTAACTACATGTAAATTAAATACTTTTAGGTTAAGTTAAAATTTGACTCACCTAACTTTCAATCTCACCTACCAAATTATCACAAATTCTCATGGGCGGGTTATTGGGCCGGGTATGCAGGCGAACCTCAGGACGAGTAGTAAATTTAGGGGTAAACTCAAGCCCTTTCTTAAATAATAATGGGCTGGGCCGACCAACTATCAAACCTATTTTTTCGGGCCGGATAACGGAATCCGTGGGTAACTCGACTCATGTACACCCCTAGAGATATGTAACATTAATTAGGTCAGTTTAAAAAAAGATCTCTTACCATGGTTCGGAACAACGGTAACGACCATCGTAATGGTAACGGTAACGTTAAAACGGACGCGAGATGTTACGGGTGTTACAGAACAGTAATAGAAATCGGAGTCGTGAAATTTTATTTTCTATTCACAGCTCACCCTAAAAGTTGAATTTATTTATATTTTAACTTGAAAATTGTTTAGATATATTTTTTTAAATGGTTTATAGTTTATTTTATTGTGTCATTTAAGGTACTTTAGGTAATAAACAAGTTTAAAATATAATATCATAGTTTAAACATGATATAGTTTTATAATAATTTTAAGCCAAAAAAAAAGAAAATATTGATATAATAAAAATAGAAAAAAAAAATCTATTAATCCATTGGATCAGCCTAAACCCACCTTCCCAGAGAACCGAAGTCCCAACTCATACCTTTTTACAAAAGAATTGTTGAACAATAGTGAAACACGTGTGATGGTGTAAAATCACAAGAATGAGCGGAAGATGTGAATGGTATTTTTTCTTAATGTACTGAGCTACAAGGCTCGTGAGAATGATCAAAGAATGTGTGGGTTATCGCCGAATTGATGTAGGTGACACAGCGAAAATATAGTGGTTCACCGGCCGGAGAGCTCGGTTAGTCCACTCTTTAATGGAGGTCCTTCTCCTTTGTATTCATATATCTCATAAAATGCTTCTACCAGATGTTCTTGACGTAAAAATTCAGGTCTCCCCCACAGTGGAGGCGTCATATATTATTTATAGAGTTATTCCTTGTTTAATGGGATTTCTGTCAAGATCTTTGCCCTGTTTACGTGGAATCCTCCTTAATTTTAGGAGGAGATCTTGGTTGGTTGAGAGCTCCGTGCCTTGAATGCGGTTTCTTCTTCCATTCCTTCTATTATGGGACTCTTGTGGTACATCCAACTGTTCTCATATCGTCTCGGCACTATTCTGTTTAAGTGGTGCTGATTTCTGGCTCTCTGAGCCCTGCTATCTGAGGTCTGGCCTTCCGACCTGACCTGGGAGCCTGAGCTGATTCTCGGATTGATTCTTTTGGTATCATCAATAATAAACAAAGGGCTCATGTCACGAGCTTCATTATCTTCACCAACTTCTTCATAATCTTTTTCCAGAGCAGCAAGATCCTCACGAGCTTCACTAAACTCGCCTTTCTCCATCCCTTCACCTATATATCTGTGCACAAATGCATTTTTATCATACATGAGATCGAACTTGTGGTCAATGCAGGAGAACACCTCTGCAACACAAGTTGAGTTAGAAATCATGCACACAACCCTCCGCACCTTTGCAAGGCCACCTGTAGGAACAACATTTGGAGGCTGATAGTTAGTATCACACTTGAATCTAGTCGGGCACCAGTCGACAAACTGGATAATGTGCTTGAACTTGATGGTGGCAACAGCTGCATTCACATCCCTTGGCATGACATCATCATGGTGTTATGGAGTAGAGAGAGATGGAGATTGAGATGGAGTCATGGAGCAAAGAGAGACGATTGACAGATGATCAATCTAAAGTATCACTACACCACTAGTCACTAGCCCGCCCCTGGAACCACCCCCTCCCCACCCACACTCGGAAAACCACCTCCACCACACTCTTTTTTTTTTTTGCTGTGCCAGTTTTTTTTTCTAGTCAGAAATGAATTTGAAAATCGAAATCATTTTTCAACCAATAAGAAGGGCTGATTGGTTGATGATGGCGGAGGAAGCTTCTTCAACAATTTACCCACCACCAATGCCATGCATTTGGAAGAATCTCATTCCTATATGTACACTTGCATTTCTATATATGAGGAGGTTACAGAGTTTAAGTTTTGACTGAGTTTTAGTTTTTACTTTACAAGAGTCTGTTACTTAGCTTTCATATTTCAAGACTTCAAGCATTCGGAGAAGGCGACTACGGTTTTTTCTTTTAAGCTTTGCTTTTAAGCTTTGAATTTATATTTGAACTTAGTTTTGTGAAGAACAATCATTACAAGCATTTATCATTAATCTAGTTATTTTTCTACACATGTTTACTAGGTTGTTCATTACCGATTTCGGAGTTATGATTTTTGCTTCCGGTTAAGTTTTGGCGCGATCCGAAGGATGATTTTTGTTTGTGATTAAGTCTTGTTGATTCTCCAATGCGTTCTTACCATGGTTATCATAACTCACTTAATCCCTGACGACCCACGGTCTGGGTACATTGATTCCAAAAGGGATGGATTGGCGATCTAGATCACCAAAATGAACGACCCCAAACTGTAATATTAACCCTAAATCAATTTGTTTTGGAACATATATAACAAATATAAAATATATATGAATTGACTGCATGTATGTATATTTATAATTATATAGTGTTTTGGATAATAAAAAATCAAGCACAACTATAAAATAAATAGTAACTAACTTAATGTTTATAGATGTTCTGTAATATATAATGTTGTATAGTAGTAAAAACGATCTACATAAAAATTCTAAAACGAATTGCGATCCAAAATACCGTACTAGCTAAGTCTATCTTCATCGTACTGCGTACCTAAGAAAGTGTTGTATTATTCACTCGTACCTATATCATGTACCAAATCGACTCACGATCCAGGTAACATTTGTTCTATCCACGAAATATGCTTTTTGGAAGATATAAAACACATTTGAAAACTAGTGTTTATTCATACACTTCAATTAATCGTTGACGGATTTCCGACACAATTAATGCTAAGGGTATAGGTGGACATTTATGTGTCTATCATTAGAGATTTAATTATCTATCTTCAAAGTAACATATGGTTTATATTGGGGTTTTTTGAAAACTTTCCACCCAAGTAAATTTGAGTATGAGCTTGGGTGAGCTTAAAAGGAAGATCGATGAGGTTAGTCCTGACAAGATAATTCCTAAGGATTGACCGACTGTTTTTATTTGACTGTCACTACATCAATTTCAAACTCACCATCTTTCCACTCAATCAAGGGTGTTTTTCATTTATTTTACAACTACATTAACATTCAAATATGAGAGTGTTCTTGAAAAGACAGACCTTAGAATTTTTCAAGTTACTACACCGCACAATTTTTTTCCTATGCTTGGGGAATAAATTATAACATTTTGAAGAAAGCAGACAACATATCATATTTGAAAGGAGAAAGAATTGGTGACTAAGCATCTCTACGGCCTCTGGGACCTAGGCTTTCATGGTATTTATGACATTGCCCAGCTTCTCATTTACTTCCTGGAACTTTCGTTTCCATTGGTCATTAACTCGGGGACGAGCTACATGCTCTTTGTTTTGAGACTAATCTCTTTCCAGGAGTTGGAGGATTTACTGGTTCTGGCGTTTCAGCTCCTCCACCATTTTTTCTAGCTTTCTAACTTTCGCCGATTCCTTTTTCGGGGGCAATTCATTACCTCACCGGATAAGAGATTGGACGCTCATGAACATGAGTCTGGTCCCTTGCTGGTTCCTTTGATCTGATAACAACCATGAGATCTACAATTTTGTGAATATAAATTGGAAAAGTAGCATTTCCCACAGACGAAGGCAATTGTTGATCCCAAAAACTGTTCACCGTGATAGCTGATCGAAATTATAACCTAGCAACCGGTGGAAGTGTTCTTGCAAGAGATGTTGAGGACCATAGGGGCTCCGATGGTTGACTTTCTGTTGATAAAGTCAGAAATGAGTGATTGAATGACACTGTATTTAGATGGGAGTAGTCAACTTACCTGGATGATGCACAGTTGGACTTTTTCATAGGTCAATAGATTGGACCGTTGAAAAATCTTCGACTGTTATTTGAATAAGACAACACTAGAAGTGGAGCAAAACATAGCGTCGTCTAGCGTGGATATCTCAACTAGTTTGAATTAGTCAAAGCATACAGAGCTAAAAAGCTGGCGAGCTAGGATGATGGCAAGCAAGAAGCCGAGTGCCTTTCCAAGCTATGGAACTCCTCCCTGAGCAACGGAGCTGCTCTGCCAAGCTCGTACTTAATTTATCATTATAAAAAATAATAATGAATTAAAAAAGGTAACTTAGTGCACAGACTCCCATTAATATGGGATCTACGGTCAGTTATCGAGAACAAAACCTAGTGATCGAGCTAGGGTCGAATTTGAACACCTTTACAAAAATTGTATGATATTATATTATACCGAGGTGTCAGTCTAATTAATTTATTTGGATTTTTCTTCAAACAATTACTTTTCCAGTAAAACAATTGGGATGCCAAGTTTTAGGAAACAGGTCGAATAAGGAAATATCCATTTCCAATAAATTACCCAAAAATTAGGTCAAATCTAACTTGAAATCCACCTTTACGGCTTGTTTGGCAGTATTGTCACAAGGGGATTGACCTAGAAATCCAGGCTAATCTTGTATAGACAAATTTAATGTCATGTTGACGCTTGCTTGGCTGTATTATAATGTTCTCAGGCAGTGAGTGTGTGTGTGTGTGTGTGCTTTCAATATGCTAAAACTTTAATGTCTACTATGGGATCAATTAGGGGCATGAAGATCGCCTTGTTCACACTAGTCCCATTAAAAATAAAGTCTCAAACTTTATTGTTCCTTTTATCAGTATAAATACTGAATTTTAATCCAGAAGAAAATATAGATAAGAGACCTAATTTGTCTCAACCATATTCATTAAAGGAAATCATTAATAGGTCTGAAAGTGACATGAATGATAACCCCTTCCACATAAAAGAAGTCTCTCATTCTACGATTCAAGACTTAACAAAAGAAATACATTTAGTCAAACAAGATATAAAGATCTTGCATGATAGGTTACTAGCTTTAAAAAAATCACCTTATACAATAGAGTAATGCTAGATGGACTTAACAAATTGACTTGATAAATCAAACCATTGAATAGGTAGTAGGTCCCAATAAATTCTGGGACCTACAGTAAAATCAATGGTTGTAATTATCAAGTCTAGTTTTTAAGTCTACTTTTTATCCTTATAAACGAGATAAACGGTGATTCAGTTTCCTCCAATGCAACCTAAATGAAGACCCGAATGGTTTCTTTATTCTCATGGGAAAGTACTTCCTGATTAAAGTAAGCACCACTCGGATGCTTGGTACTTCTACCTTAATCCCCGTGACCTCCATTGTGGTCTAATCCACCCACTTGGCACCAAAGTATGGAAATTTACATGCCTCAACAATTTTGAGTGCCAATTCGGTTTTAGGGCTTGGAACTTGCTGGGAATGCTGTGAGGAATGATGCGGAGTTTTGTAAGCTATTGGGGTTAGTGACCATTCGAATGGAGGGATTTTGCCGAATGTTCACCTTTGTATTTTGAAAATTGGATAAATTTGTTGCATCTAATTGAGCAATGCTATGTATTCTAAACCTACAACCCAAATTTGTATCCCAAATCAAGGAGAACCATTGGATCAGTGTGTTCAATTTTAAAAAGTTGATAGGACTTACTCATCCAACGATCCCTTGTATTTGAGATGCAAATTTGGATTACAATTTTTGAATGATACCATCTCGACAATAAAAAATAAGCTTTGATTTCAACCTTGATTTGAGATCTAAGTATTTCCAAGTGCACATAATATTGTTTTGAGAAATACTATATATCTCAAATTTGTAACCCAAATTTGCATCCAAAATCAAGAGGTACCGTTGAATGAATGGGTCTCATCAACTTTTTTAAATGAGACCCACTGATCCAATAGTCCTCTTTAATTTGAGATGCAAATTTAAGTTATAAAATTAGAATACATAGCATTACTCTGTGATTTTTGGTTGACATCCCCTTATGCATATATAATGAATATTTTCCGAGTTGAAACTTTCTAGGTTTATTGATACGTGGATTTAGGTTTGGTGAGATTTTATGGATTTATTCGAAACACCCTTTTAAAAGAGCAAAAAAACATTCTACCAAAGAACTCATGGATAAGCGTCAACAAGACATTGAGGAGTTTGTGGCTTTCAGATTCTGTAACCTTAATGTAATAAAAAATACCTTGAATGTACTTTCTTGACATAAAGGATTGATTAATCTGTTTACAATAGCAATTAGGTGCCACAGTTGTAAATCTTTAGCCATTAAAAAGAAAAATTAGAATTCTCAGTCAATGCTTCTAAATGCAACTTCTATCTCAATGTAGTTCACCCACACCTGCTATATAAAATATGTCCAACAAGAGTAGAGGCCTTCCTATCCATAGATTATTTTCAGTCCTGCTTTGAGCCAAGGGGAGGAACCATATCAAGAGCCTTCAGTATGAAAGCATAAGTGAAAGCATCTTCTTGGAGCTTCTCAAACCTGCATCCAACAAAAATAACATATCATCCCAGTATCCGCACAGTGGGCGGGCGCTTTATAGATGCATTATGAACAAAAAACCAAGTGTTAGCAGGAGACATCATGAATGCTGAGGAATCATAATGGTATTTACGAAACTTTCACTGCCGCGCATACTTTAGCATTTCTGCACGATCAGCATACCGATTGTCCCATCGGCTATGCCAATGTGCACTGTCTAACAGCCAAACTTGCAATATCCGACCGCGGTGTCTCAAACAATTTCAACACCAATACCAACAAACATCCAAGTATTTTAGGAGCTGTCATGCATGTTGGGTTTGCTTAACCAGGCAAAATAATCATTTATTTCCCACAGAGGACACAACATTATGATAATTCCTCTCATCTTCAAAAGCTCTATTCTATAACAAAACCTTTGTGTCTTCTTTTGTTTTTTTTTCCCTCATCTATCAAGTAAAATTTAATATGACTTGTCTTAACAATTATACATCTTATTTGTTAAAAAAGAGCTACATTTTAAATTCTCAAACTTTGTTAATCACACGTTAGCCAATGTGCAAGAAGTATCCAGCACATGTTTCTTTTTTAGTCATAGACATGGCCAAAGAAATGGCAGACTCATGGCCAAGTAAGTGTCAAATACGTGCCTAAAATTAAGTTATTATTTTGATTTATTGGTACATCAAAAAGAATATCGGACACATGTTCAAGAGTGTTCAGAAAGTGTCAATGTTCAACACATCTCCAACAGCAAGTGTCTGTGCTACATTTTGGTGCATAAGACTCAAGTCACTTTTGAGTCTTATTCACCATTTCAGTGACTAAAGTACACCGAATTCTAATTTTCTGTATGGTCTGTTGGTTTGAATTGATTACACGTAGTAATTTAATCTTCAAGACAGAAGTGGACTGGATGGATGATTAATGGGTTTAGCTAGTCCAAAAAAGAGTCCAAGTCTTCCAGTTAATCATCTCCCCCTCTCTTCTTTTGATGGACAAGTCTTCTAGACAAACCTGGTAGTCTGAACAGTACATTCTATTATGTATTATCTTTGTTTATGGTTATAGAAGGAAAAAATATTTGAACCTACTTATGTAGATGTATGATGCATCTCGTCTTGGCTATGATGCCTAAGAGCCTTCTCTCCCTCCCTCCCTTCTATTCTTCCTGTCCTCTTCATTTCCAATACTTTGAAGCTTTTAGAAACACAAAACCAGATCTCAGCAGTCTATAAGTTACCAATATAATACACTAGCCGACTTTATGTTCCCTTGACAGTGCTGAAAATTCCCCCATTCGTGCCTTGTCAATCCTCAGACATTTCGCTCTTATTTCATCTCTAAAAACACCAATTCTACGGTACCCCCATCTAGCCCAAAACTAAATTATTCAATCCTAGAAATCCCTTTAATGCTCCCACCTTAAAGTAAACCTTTAAAGGATCTAATCTTTATATCATTCCTCTGGTTCTGTTCAGCTCCTTGAGAATCTATATAATCACATTGATGCCCCAGCTGACAGTTGGACACTACACCACTTCCCTTGGAGTGCCAAGATATACCCATCAATTCGGTAGTTAGTGGTACTATTTTTCTTCATTTTCTTTCTTCCCTCGTTCTATCAATCACTACGAATGAGTAGGGTGATGTACATAATAGAAGAATCTAACTGCAAACGAGAAAAAAAAAATGATGAAGAAACTTACTATCAAGAAAACAATGATGCTTATTCTATTAGAAAGAATATTTCAGACTACATTTTTTGTTGCCTAATGGATAGTCCATCCATTGATGAGGACCAAGCATCTCGTTCAATCACAGCTCAAAATGAGACTGTTATCCCCCAGGACTGATGGATCTGCAAAGTACAGACCAGGACATAGGATACAGATTCAACAAGACATGGCAAATTTCGGAATAACAAGAAATGGACATGACTAGGACATGCTACAACTAATTATGTTCGACACATTAAACTATACAGTTTATCAATGTTTATTGAAATAATCATCCATTTCTCATAGAAAGCGTACATAACTACGATAATTCCTCTCATCTTCCGAAGCTCTCTTCTATAGTAAAAGCTGTCTTTTTCCTTCTTTTTCTTTTTTGTCAACGTTTAGTAAATTTTAATACGACTTGTCTTAAAAATTATCCATTTTCCGTGTCACAAAACAGCTATATCTTAAATTTTCAAACTTCGTTAATCAAACATTAGCAAATGTGCAAGACGTGTCCGGCACATGTTTCTTTTTTAGTAATAGACAAAGCTTAAGAAGTGTCGGTCTCATGGCCAAATATGTGTCAAATATGTGCCCAAAATTAAGTTATAATTTTGATATAATGGGTAAGTCAAAGAGAATATAGGACACATGTTTGAGAACCATATCTGATTTACGGTGTCCGTGCTACCCTTTTTTTTTTTTTTGGCCTTTTTTCCAAATGGAACATTTATGTGCAAGCGGGATTATGAGGTAATCTACACTTTAATCAGACTTTTTACCCATGCTTGGCATCAGTGAATAGACTCTCCTATGTTGGTAGACAAACGTAGTGAAGCCCAGTCCTGAAAAGGAAAAAGAAGGGAAAAAACTGACTCATACAACCAAGAGTTTAAATGAATATTTTGCAACCCAAGTAATAGTTCATCAATTGGGCACGAACATCACTCTAGGGGCCTTTTCATTCATTCACCGTCTCAAATCAAAGCGATATTGTTGATTGGCCCTCCTTTTCCCATTTTCCTTCTTTCCCTTGTTCTTTCCTCAACCATGCCATCATAAGACTAACAAAGCTCGCAGGCCAAAGAAAGAGCATACACAACTTATTCCTCTGAATATCAATGAAGATATTGTTGGTGCACCCTTTTCAAGCACTGAAAGGGCTCCATCTTAGATTCTGCATACAATATTTATCAACCAAGGACCAATAATTAAAGGGTTCCATCTTAGGCTGCCCTACCAAAGTTAAGCATATTGGAAGGCCTAACTCCTAAGGATTCTCGATTGTTGCCATCTTTGAACCATTGCAAAATGTTGAAATTTTTGCTTACTTTGGGAATAGAATCGCCCTTTACACATGGGTAAGCAGAGCAGTTCACATTACTCTACCACTCCACATGACTACGTGTAGAACTAAACAGACTTGTGGAAAAACATAAACACCCACAGGAGGAAATGATCCATGAAATCAAGTTTTGTGTAAACCCAGAGATATAGATCATTACCTTCCTGATTTTGAACAGTGTCCTGCTCCAAGTTCACAATTGAACAGCACTACATTATCGTCAGTCTTTGTATCCCTCAACTTCGCCACAAACTTAGCGGGCTCCGAGTACATAACCCGGGAATCTGTCACAATAAACCAGAGTAAGGATACAACATAAATGAATTCCGGCATTAAAAACAAGATCTTTTCTAATATATATGCAAGCCACGTTAGAAGGTTAGCACTTGTTGCCAATAAATCCTACCCAGTAAAATATCTTAACAAAGTTGGTTGGATTGAATATTATTCATCCCTGTTTTATTCTACAAGGTAAGTAGAAATGACTTAGCTACTGTCCACAGACATGCACCAGCACTGGAGAATTATTCACTTGTGCACCATATTATTTTTTCAAACAAAATATTTAGTCCAGGAAAAATTCATATAATAGTGCAACACTAACAGCGTCATGAAACTTCTTTCGAATGCTAGGTGGGACACAAAAGATGAACAAATTGTTACCCTCTACAAACCAATAAGGGTATGGAAAGATAAAGAATAGCTTTCAAAGCATGGAATTTTTTTTCAACTTTGTACCTTTGACATGAACATGGCATAACTGCATAATCCCATGCTGTTTATAAGGAATGGGTCAAATTGAACTCTCAGCACCCTTCAATGTTTGCCCCCCAAAAAACTCCGCCTCCTTAAGTTAAGAAAATTACACTCCGCTTCATGAGGCTGTGAAATCAACTAAATACCCTCCCGAGATGTCAGTTAAATGCTGGTTGACTCAATAGAGTGTACAGGTTTTGCCATTGAGAGCCTAAAAATGCCAATATTACTGATGTAGATTATATTAACTCTGATACCAAATTGATGTAGATCGTAGTAAAAAAGAATTACGGATAAGAATAGAAGAAGAAGGGGATGAAAACAGAGAGAGAATTTGAGGATGAAAGATTCAATATCAACAATCAATAATAATCAAAGTCTAGTCTCACAACAAATATGTATCCCCTATATATATAAGGAGATCACAAACCCTAAATCAAATAAGTAATGGTCTAATGACAAATAAACCCTTAAAAGGTAAAAGAAATTACTTAAAAGATAAATATTAAAAATATATAAAGAACTATCATAATTAATCTATAATATCTATCTAATTCCTACAGGATCTCCATCATTCTCCTCCGGTTGAAAAAAACTCTCCTTCGGAGAGTCTTCAAAGTAGAAGTACCCTAAGAAAGCAGCATGAATATGATAGAACGCCTCATCTAGAATAAAAGAACCATCAACATCTTTCCATCAATCATAATAAATACAAGAATCTCCATCTGTAGCAATGTAAATCTGGTCACGTAGCACATCATCTATTTGGCCCGAAATATGCGATGGAAGTGAAAAAATAAGAATTGGAGCTAGTGCTGAAAAAGAAGCAATTTCACTTGTAGAAACACTGGATAACAAAATAGGAGGTTCTTGAGTACCTCGATTAAGTAGTATGTCTTCTAAATAAAAATCTGGACTAATACTAACATTCAATGAAAAATTAAACAAATAAGCATTAGATTCAAACTCAAGAATGGCAAAATAATTCCCATTAGATTTGAACAAAAGGCATTCAGTTGGACAAGACATCAATGACAAAACAGTAACTATAACACACTGGTGCTGAAAATAAGAAAGTACAAACTCAATTGAACACTTGACAGTAGACAAAGAATTAAAGTTAACACTCTTAAGTGGGGCCGAATCTAGACAATGTCAACAATCTCAGGTTGGGAAGAATCCGTAACAAAGTCATGATGACTTGGAGAAGTAGACACAGAATGGTCACTAGTAGATTCTGCAATAAATGACTCGATTGGCTTAATATCTTGCATAGGTGTAGACTCAACAGACTTTTTCATAATTTTCAAGACCAATGATGGTTCAAGAATTGACACAAACAAAGACTCACACACATTTTCTTTTGATATGAACTCTTGTGAGGGTAAAGGAGGAGGACTCTGATATGATGAAACTGAATGAGGGAGTTGAAAGTCAATATGAGTAATATTTTTCTCTTTATCTGATACTAGCATATCTAAATCTTTTGCCACATTCGAATTAGGAAAGTATGCATAAATAATATAGATATTGTTCAAGTAATCATAATACTCATATGTGGTGGAATTAAAATTGGAAAGTATCTTGTCACGTTGTTTAGCAGACTGTGATTGAAAACCTATCAAGCTATAATTGATTTTCTTATAAAATCTCTCAACCTTTAGAGCATATTGATAGGCTGTAACTAACGTATTAAAAGTGTATTGCTTCCCTATTAATTTTGTGTCTCAACCCAAGAATAAACTGATCAATTGTCCAAGGTTCTTCAACAATGTCACACAAGTACATGATAATCAAACTGGACAAAGTAATCAAAGACACTAGAAGAATGTTGTCTACGATTGAGCCATTGGTCATAAACTTGACCCATGTAGGAAGTAGACAAATACTTCTCTTTCAATTTATATCTCATTTCAACTCAAGTAATAGGTGATTCTCCTAAGGGGCCTAGACTTCTTTGGATTGTTTGTCAATACTTCTTGGGGGAACCCTCCAACATTAATTTAGTAAAACGGACGCAATGGGAATCCAACATGTCATGCCAATCAAAATATTCTTGTAAATAGCTAATCAATCCAAGAATTCAAAAGGATCTAAAGTCCCACTAAATATAGAAGGATCTTTGACTCGTTTGGTCAAATGGGTTGACTCCATGTAAACATCCCTAGACTTTCTATATTGATGACCTCGACGAGAGACTCTTGAAACATGTGTATTAGAGGAACTCATGCGTGACTCTTGAGAGATGAGAATGGTATAAGAACAAATTCAAGAATGCAATTGATAATTTCAAGAAAGTTTAAATAGAAAAAAATGTGTTTTGGACCCTTTGCATATTTTGTAATTTTCCAATGAATAAAAATATTAGTCTCAAAATCTAAGAGAGTATGCATATAATCAAGAGGGAATATTGAAATTTTTTTGGAGGAATGATTCTACAATTTTTTAAACTTTTGGAATGATACTTCTATAATTTTCTGAAATTTCTGGGAGTAATTCTGCAAATTTTTGGATTTGTTGGGGATGTTACTGCAATTTACTGAAACTTTTGGGTGATTCTACAGGTTTCTGGAACTTCTAGGGTGATGAACAATGCCGATGAACAATACCCCATGATGAACAGTGCCAATGAACAGTATTTTTTTTTTTTTTTTTTTGTACGAATCGAAGTTGGACTCTGATACCAAATTGATGTAGATTGTATTAATTCTAATACTAAATTGATGTAGATCGTAGTAAGAAAGAATTAGGGATGAGAAAAGAAGAAAAATTTGAGGAAGAAAGATTCAATATCAATAATCAATAATAATCAAAGTCTAGTCTCACAATAAATATATATCCCCTATATATATAAGGAGTTCACAAATCCTATATATATAAGGAGATCACAAACCCTAAATCAAATAAATAATAGTCGAATGACAAATAAACCCTTAAAAGGTAAAAGAAATTACTTAAAAGATAAATATTAAAAATATATAAATAACTATCACAATTAATCTATAATATCTATCCAATTCCTACACGATCCCCATCAATTACCCTCTTCAAAGTCAACTATAGGTGCAAAGCTCAATGGTCAGGGATTAATCTGAGGCTCTAGCAATTTTTCAGGGACCATTGTCCAAGCCGTTGTTGGAAGTCGTGCACAATCTGGAACTGTTAGAGCAGCGCAGTTAGGGATCATGCATCAGGATGCTATTGGAGAGATCGTGCAATGGGACAACAAAGGTTGCTGGTCTACAAACAACCTTTTTTTGGAGCTGGGCTGTCAGGGATCATTTTGTTGTATCACAACTCACAACGGCAGGGGAGAGTATTGTTAGGGCAAACTCCATGAATATGCAGCTTGTTTCTTAAGGATAAGGCTTACTTCGTAGTACTAGTACCCAATCACGATTGAGATCTCCAATTTGATGGCTCAGTAGTCAAGACTAACAATCAAACAGACAAGCATGAAGACATATTTGAAAGGGCAACATTTGTGGGAGATCACTGGACGTAGCGACACTATGCCACCTTCTGCAGAAAATGTCGAAGGACTCTGAAAGTGGTAATATTTTACAAAGGCAAAGTTTCCCTCCCGTGAGATCTATAAATTAGATCCTTCTGCTAAAATTAATAAATGGACGAGAGGATTAATTACACACGGGTCGAGACCTGATTATTGGGGATGCATCACAACAGTTGCAGGCTGGCCAACTCAACCTTCACTTGAGGAATTAGAAAATTTATTAGCCAACCAAGAAACTTTTGGCCAAGCAGTTGGTCAGGGTCTCACTAAAGAGAGAAGAGGAAGTGCTCTGGAGCAGCAATAGAAACGGACAAACTGAAGGACAGAAATGCACCAACTCAAAGAAAGAAGAAGATGAAAAGTTGAAGTGGTAGCAAGATAAAAGTCCTCAAAATAGGAGGAGCTTAAACTAGTTGCAATAGAGATAAATAAAAATTCTCAAGAATCAAAAAACGCAACATAGAATGCTTCAAATGCGGCAAGAAATGTCATTGAGTACTGGTTAAAGAGGATACCAGCTGAAAGTAATTTGATGACATTAAATAGTCACCAAGATGAGAGTGGCAAACAGTGAGACTTCCAAACATCTTTGGCAGCGTTCAAGTCCCTTGATGTGATTGCTAAGAAGAAGAACGACAGAGAAGACTGGGACTTCAAAACATCCTCTCAGTGTTTAAACTTCGAAGTTACTGATGCAGAATTGCTCAGAAGAAAAGACACAAGCACAAGAGAAATCTAACCCAATCAGTAGTCAAGTAGTTGTGTATACTATTGTGACTGAGCATGACAATTTGGTTCTTTCGACAAAATCTAAGCTTGGAGAAATCAACCATGATGATGATTGGAATATTATCAATTTGGGATCCACATCTGTGGGTGGGTTACAAAATGAAGGGTAGAGATATTGCGACTCCACAATTGGTTGCTATAATACAACGATAAATATAGTAATTGGTGAAGCCTCATCATGGTGGTTGTCACAAGAGGCAGTACTGCAACACTACAAAGATTCAGAGGATCAGTTGCATGAGAAGCTAGGAGAGATAAGATAAGAAGAAGAAATAACTCCCAATTCAGATGTCACTCAAGAGCGGACATCTATAGTAGGCAATGGTGAGTTGGAGAACCACAAAGGGGATCAATCAGAGAACGGAAGTTCGAACCTGAAATATGTAAATATAGTTCTAGCAAAAGAAGAAAACATAAGAGAACCAGCAACCTTTAAAAGGCATCCCAAAGCCTGGAGTGGAAAAAGGTGCTTCAAGGAGAAGTAAAGATGCAAATAGTGCAACTTGGTACAAACACGGAACACGGGATCAGGGAGAGTCCTTTTTGAGGAGTGCAGAGAAACAACCTTTGTCTCTTTCTCCATAATATACACTCTTCTATCACTATCCTTTTCTCTATATCGTTCTCTCCCTCCATGTCCATATTTCTCTTCTTATTGTACATCTCGTCTTTTCACTAGAATTTTCTGTCTCTCTAGAAGATTATTCTGCAAGATTTCAAGAAGCTTCCAAGTCGATGGAGAGCTAACATTTTTTACATTAGTAAGAAAACTATAAGTAGAGGACTTGGGCTTCTCTTGGCAGTGGTGTCAAAATCCTTTTTGAGTGATTGGTGTCCAGGTTGTATATCTCTTGAGTAGTATCCACTGAGTGTGACCGATGCAATTGTGCTCCTATGAAAGCCTTAGTGTCACATAAGTGCTGTTTACTTTGAGTTGATAGTGTGTCAAGATATCTTATAGTGAGACTCTTGTGTAATTGTCCTGTTCAGTCACTAATGTATGAGTTTTTTGTAGGCAATACAATATTAAAGTTTTTGATCACTCTGCCCCAACTACACAGTTTCTGCATAGATTATTTTGATTGGGGAGGGCTATCACCATCACCGCTTTGTTTAGAATGTGTGTGTATGTGTCTGAAGGAGATAGAGACCCACAGAGAGAAGGAACAGGGTGGAGGTGAAGGTAGCCTCCAGAGAGAGAGAGAGAGAGAGAGAGGACGGGGTGAAGGTGGTGCAAGCTGATGATGCACAAAATCGTCTTCGTGCGAGATCAACAGTCACAAGTGTGATTAATGAGCAATCAATGGCAATTAGTGGCAAAACGGTAAATAAGAGTCAACACAGGAAATTTATAGTGGTTCGGTCCGGGTGACGTACGTCCACTCTTCGAACGGCGACGGTGGCCTGGGATGTTTTATTGATCAACGGTGGTACTCCGGAGAGTTTACAAAGAGTCAAGAGAGAGAGAGCTTGCAGAGAGTAACTAGTCTCGTCCCCAAAGTGATTCTTGTCCTCTGCCCTTTATACAGTGAGGGCTTACATTATATAGGCTCACCAAGGCGGTGAGGCGGTGACGTGAGGGAGAAGTCTCCCGCTAATTTGGTAAGTAGAGTTATGGTAGGAGTGAGCCTCTTTGGTAAGTAGAGTTATGGTAGGAGATCTCCGTATCCCGAGTCTTCCTCCACGTGCTCCTATTTACTCGGATGTCACTCTGGTGCGGAGTGTGCTCATGCTTAATCTTGGACGTGAGTCTTGAGCTCGGACTTGCTTCGGAGTGGATTTGGACTTGTGCTGTGTTCGATGTTGCATCAAGGCATGAAGAGGAGAGGAGGCAAGGCCAATGGAGCCAAGGGGGGGCGGCGCCCACTTCGGAGGGGGCCTGGGCGGCGCCCCAGGTGCCTTGGGCTGCCTTGTCCCCTCCTTTGGTGTTCAGCCTTGAGTTGGTGCGACTTGGTGCTCGTCTTGGTCTCGAGGTTGGACGTCGAGCTAGGCTTGGTGCTTGTCTTGGTCTTGAGGTCGGACGTCGAGCTAGGCTTGGTGCTCGTCTTGGTCTTGAGGTCGGACGTCGAGCTCGTATTTGAATTAGACTTGGATTCGCGCCGGAGTCGAATGGCGAAGGAGAAGAGGTCGCAGGAGCGGACGAAGGAGAGGTCGAGCGCGGAGCTGGGCGCCATAGGGGCCTGGGCGGCGCCCTTGGTGCCCTGGGCGGCGCCCTAGGGGCTTCGGGCGACGCCCCTCGCTGCCTCGTGCGGTCTTGGCCCTTCCTCCGTTGTCCTTGTCGTTTGCCACTTGGTTGGCCCAACTACATGGATCTTTTAGTATCTTCAATGGGCTTCTCCGACTCCGTTCGGATTGGGCCTTAGCTTAGTTAAATCCGGACTCGTCACAAGCAATGGCTGGTGGGTAACAAAGAGAAAGGGGTGGGGGATCCTGGTTAGAGATTCTGTCTCAATATTTACTGTCTTTTTTGTTCTTTTTGGGTCTTACCAATTTGTTTTTTATCCATGGGTTTGCCAAATGAAAAAGGGTAAGATAACATTAACAAACTCTATTATCCATCTCATTCAACAAACTCTAAAAGGGGAAGGGTCTTCGTGATTTCCAGAACCTCTAGGGCGAGAGTAGTTTTGGTCAACCTCATGGCTACTGAATGTAATTTGACCTAGGCCATTACTTAATAATTAAATACAAAAAGACACACCCCTTCTCTCTCAAAAAGCTAAACCAAGAATGCATTGTTGATTAATCAAGCAAAACAATATTCAGTTTAAAATGACCATATCAAAAAAAAAAACATTTTTTTATTCTATAGCAGTAGTGGTAGGGTAGGAACTCCAGTGGAACAATTGGGTTTTGGGTCAATATCAGACGAGTGTATAATGCAGCCAAGTCAAGAAAAGGACTTCCTTACTTTTCCTTCATAGTAGTCTTAATAACTATTAGTTTGAAGCCTTATGAAACAAGTTTTGCTTGGCACTCGATTCCTTCGTCTTAAATCAAGTTCAGTTTACCTTTTTTAGCAAGATTGTGAAAGTCACATAGAAGTAAGTCTCTGAAAATGATATTACTGCTCATACAGTAGTTTAATTTTGGATTATTACCTGTGTAAAAGGTGCTAAATTGACATTTGACACAGTGACGGGCTACAATTTCTGAGAACTCCTAGTTGATTCACCAAAAGTGGTACGATGCTTTGTACTCAGAAAATTACCTAGACGCCTTAAACTTGCCTGTGACAACGTTACTTGTAAGTGGTAACACCTTAGCATCAGAGGTTCAGAGTTTCTGAACAAATGTCATGTTCAGGAAAAAAAATTCAGTGAGTTTTACACACCACATGACAGTGCCATGTGGTGTGCACACCCAATAAGAGGCTGCCACAAAACCAGCTTGTGAGACACGAGTTGATTTTTCAAAAAAAAATCTGACAAAGTGATAGGTGGCAGGCCTTTATTGGGAATGTACAGTTTTTTATAGGTAATGTACACAGTGTGTAATTACACACTGAAAAATTTCTCGATGTTCAGATGACATTTTATGAGCAAAAGATGTTCTAACTGGAATCCCACTGGAAATTCAAATTTAAGAAGCTTCAAGATCAAAGGGTGCTCCACCCTGACCAGTTAAGCTCGTATTTTGAGATACCTTGCAATTAAATTAGGGTCGGTTTTAATTTAAAATAATTCATTGCATTTTACCCTAGGCTGGCTAGGTAAATCCATGTTATTATTCAAAAATAAGCCATTAACTACTATGAGTTTACTTCACTTACCATTCAAACCAGCTGTAACAAGAATGGCCGGGTAGTTTTGTGCCTTGATCTGGGAAAAACAATGTTATATGTCAGTTCATAAATCCAATTGCTGGTCACTTTTCGCTTGCCAGACGGTGAAGAACTCATAACAGAATGGAAAACAGTCAGTGCTCACATTATCAACAGGGGAATATAACTTCATATAGAAGTAAAACTCTTCTTTACGAGGATCTCCCCATTCCTGCAACATCATAAAAAATATCAGCAAGAATGACTGTGTCTTAATATCAGTTCATCAAAACATCAATTTCTCATCACGGATGATATATAATCAAAGCGTATATCAAGCTCAAAATGTAGGTTAAGATTTTGGATTAGGAACCAGATTGAGATGGTTCAAGCAGAAACCAAAAATTTCAATGGACCGGACATCAAAATTGTCTCAATAAAATCCAGTCAATATAAAAATCAAATTTACACATGATAGTACGGCTACAACTTGAGCTGTTCAGTAGTCGAAACACTGGTGAAAGAGTCCATTAAAGAAGTCCACCTTTACTGTCTTAGATCAGAAGAGAAACTGAATTATGTCTTTCCTCGTAAGAATCTAATTCAACAAAATTAATGTCTATTTGTTCGTGTAGATAATTAATGCAGAAAGGCCAAAACAAAAAAAAAAACAGATATGTACAGACAACATGTTTCCCGTTGAAAACATAGTACTGTTTATGTGCACTAATCATAAATCCAATCCAAATCTCAGATGAGAAAATCTAAGCAAAGCCAATTTGCTGGTAGATCTACTAGCAGAGATACATGATGAGTTTTAATAGTTAACTTAAGTGGCATGGACATAATTAAAGGAAATAACTGATAAGCAAAGGTAGACTGGGTACAGACATAACTTTTGGCATTATTTACACAGTGACTGCCCTAAATTCAGAACTATAACCTCAAGGTCAAGGCAGCCTAGTACACGAGATTCCCACCACTGAAGAGTTTGGGAGGGTCAGGTGTACGCGGCCTTATCCCTACTCGTGGAGGTGCTATTTCCGTGAATTCATAAGCATAGCAGAACATTTTTACTGAACCAGTTAGCCCAATTTTAACCACAAAAAGGTGATGACACAGATTAATTTATCTGATGTCAGCTTGTTTCTTGTAAACAGCATAAATAAATTAGATGTTAGCATCAATCTCCAAGAGATATTACAGGTAGAAGACCAAATCTCCATCCTATGTTCTGCCATCTAAGTTCTAATTGTTTCAGTATGAAATAAGGTTAGGGGTTGAAATTTTCAGAAAGGAAAAGAGAGAACCTCCCACTCTGCAGTTGTAAGAGGAATGGTTGGATCTAGCATTGTGGTCAAAACATCAACAAAAGGAACTCCGGCTACAGCAGCCTTAAATAACTCAGGCCGCATGTTAAGAACAGCTCCAATAAGCAATCCCCCTGCACTTCTTCCTTCAATGCACAGCTTATCCTTTGAGCAGTATTTCTTCTCAATCAAATACTCAGTGCAAGCAATAAAGTCTGTGAAAGTATTTTTCTTCTTCAACAGTTTCCCATTTTCATACCACTGCCTCCCCATTTCACCACCTCCCCGAATGTGGGCAATTGCGTAAACGAAACCCCGGTCTAACAAAGACAACCTGGATGCCTTGAAATCGGGATCTATGCATATCTGTTGGAAGCAAGAAGTTTTGAACATTTCACCAAGTAAAAGTATAAGTATAACCCAAAATATTGTCATACTACTGTGACAAGTAGATGATAGAATTTTAGACATAAAAATGTATTTTGGATTTGTGCCTCACCAGTTGGTTTATGCAGTCAACCCAAAGTCAAACATAACCTTATGGACGGTAAAATTGAGTAGAGAAAATAATTAAATGCATTAACCACAACTATTCAAGTAGAAAATTACTGGGTGGCCGATTTTTCTTTCATTATTTATGCAGTCAACCAAAAGTCAAGCATAACCTTATGGACAGTAAAATTGAGTAGAGAAAATAATTAAGTGCATTAATTCCAAATATTCAAGCAGAAAATTACAGGGTGGCCGAATTTTCTTTCATTATTCTGAAAAGAAATCAATCGTGCTGGACAATCAAAAAGAAGCCAAGCCCCTATTGCTCAAGCATCTAAGTAAGATTTGCAAGAAAGCACAAATTATAAGGAAATAATGATAAACAATTTTCACAACATAATGCTTGCAGACAATAACAATAAGAATTGTCAGAAAATGGCCAGGAAATGAAAATTCTATTACTTTACCACCTCAGTGGGCACAATATTGTATGACCACAATTTTCTGGTGCAGACTATTCAATTTTTAGAAAACATCCATCTAAATTCAGATGCAAGAGCAACACCATAATCTTTTCCCATTTTCTGAGACATGTTTTCTTCCAACAAGCAGCAAAGAGATTTGCTGCTCAAGTGAGAGCAATTTGATCAGTAAAATCGTGAATTACCTCGTATGAACCATACCCGTAGAGTAGTAATGGATCAGACCCATCAAGCTTCACGAGATTCTTTCGATAGACAATTGATATAGGTATTTGGGTGCCATCTGGAGCAGTGGCCCACTGCCTCTCAGTTACGTAGTCTAATGCATCAAATCCTCCCAATACCTAACTCAGACAGAAAACAAACAGTTACCAGTAATACTCATATCTTACCCATCATAGGTTTATACAATTAATTAATTAATAAATAAGTATCTGTGAAGCTGAACTAATTTTGTTCCCAACCATAAAAAAAAGCCTTACTCCTTGAAGACTGTCAGACTAAGGGCAAGTGACATGCTCATGTAGGAACTGGTGAAAACAAATTAGAAGTTTCTAGAAACAAAATAGGCTTTCTACATATCCATCGTTTAAAAACGATTTTTATCATCTGTAGCAAAAAAAGAAACTTAATAGAAGTCGAAATATGAAGAAACAGATATACCTAGCTACTTTATTCTATGGATAAAGGAGCTAATTGATAGAGTAAGCACCGTAAAAGGTCAACTTATAGTTCACAAGTATTTCACTGAAAGCTAAAAAAAAGCACATACAAAATTAGTAGAAAGAAATCTACCAACAACAAATGGATATAGCAGTATAAGGAGGTACTGGAGGAATTTGGCAACTGTTACAGCAGTATGCTACCCAACACAGGCATTCAAACATTGCAGGGAAAAGAAAAAAGTGAACTTCAATCAGACTTATCAATTCAAATTTCCCGTAAATGGGAGGTGAAAAATGAAAAGGATATGTTCAAAGACAATCATTATTAAAGAAAAGTTCAAGAAACACAAATTATTGAAAACTGAAAACCTAAAAAATTGGATCCATATGCATAACCAACAGCCTCAAAACTGCAACAGCTCTTAACGATAGAAGACTAGGATTTTAGAATGAAATCATGTATTTAAGGCAAAAGCAGCACTAGAACCAAAAAAATGGAAACCTAAGTGCTTAAATAGAGCTTGTGTCCCACATCAAAGGATTAGGGTCACCCAAGATTGGTTTGTATGCTTAAGAGCCTCCCCACTCATTCCCTAGTTTAGAGTTGGATGCTCTAACATGGTATCATAGTTGAGCCTTGGATGGCTAGAGGGTCAAGTCTCTTAGCCATTTGAATTTCCTGTTTGTATGTTTGTTTAGTAGCCCAACTTGCGAGCCAACATCCCACATGAGATACGGTGTAAAGAGAGCATATATCCCACATCGATGATTACGGTCACCCAATGTTGGTTTATATGCTTAAGAGTTCTCTCCACTCTTTGTCAATTGATTTCGTATTGAATGTTGTACCAAAGTCGAGGTCAAGAACAAGAGTACCCACAATCACCAACTATGTCCAAAGCCAGAGATCCCTTAAAAGGGGATGGTTCTGTGCATCAATTAAGGCTGGCTTAAAAACTAGTTCAAGTAGGTTAACTTACTGTGATAGAATCGTAAATATTCTCCTCCAAATTAGAAAATCCAAAATTTTGAAAAACAAAAATACCTTAAGGAGCCGAAGACGCATCATTTTTGCCTCAGAAATGCACAACAATGTATTACTGGACTACCATCCGTAGTAATCTCATAGAGAAGTGATTTCTTGAATGAAAATATGGTTACAACTAGGAGAAAAGAGATTTGTTATGTGGTCGCAAAATTTTGTTAACTTTAAGGGTTAACAAATTATAAAATAGTGGAACTTATATAAAAAATAGTCAAACAAATAAAAGGGAAAAAATAGACAAGAGAGAGAGAGGGGCCTTCAAAAGGAGAGAGTGAAATTAGGGTTATCTCCTTCATGGTTTGTTAGAATCTCTCTTTACTTTGTTGTAATTAGTCATAAGCTAGCGTAGGGTAATGTTGTAATTAGCCTTAACATCTGTTTAATATAAATAAGGTCGTGTAGAGCAACAGAGTCACATACAGATTATTCTTCTTAGTCTCTCTCTTTCTCTTTTTCCTCTCTTCTATCTCTCTCCCCAAACCCTAATATCAACTTTGATATTTTAACTTGGTATTAGAGCACCGATTTGAGGTAAGATAACATCAAAAAATATAGCCTAAGAGATCTCGGATCAGAAAATTACCTTTACAGCTGTTGTCGTTATCTTAATGTGCTGACCATGGTTCAAAGTATCGACCAATACCTATACGAGTCGGCCGAGTCGTATCGAACTTGGCACCTTCCGAGACGATACCGTTACACGATATATATAAACCCCGAGTCTCGCACGATTCTGCCAAGTTAGTTGAGTTATATCCGAGTCAATTCTAAGTTGTCGAGCTATCGTCACCGAATCGGCTGATACGATTGTTCGACACCGCGGTATGACCTGAATCTCTCGACATGTTCAACAGTTTTTTTAGGTCGTATTGCCCAATACCGCGTCGTGATGCCGCGACTCATGTGTCTCAGAACTCTCCGAGTCGATGGTTAATACTGTGACCATAAACCCTGGTGCTGACGTCAGCGATTTTCAATCTTCAGATAACACAACATTGATCGGTTTTGTATGTTAATAATTATGGTGATTTTTGTGTAATTTCTTTAGGCCATTTGGATAATTTATTTTTTAATATTTTCGAAAAAATAGAGTGCAATTTTTGGATCAGCCAATTTCAATTATTTTGATGTTTTGAATTTGACCTAAAAGGAGCGACACAATTTTGATTGGTTTTTTGAGGAATTTGTCTTTGAAGAAATGGTTAAGAGTCACTGTGGGTCTCAGTTTACTGGTCCGATCTTGCTTCTATATGTGTTCTAGCACTTGTTTGATCCTATTTGGGTTGTTTGGTTGATGTTTGTTACTCCAATCCTAGGTTAAATTCATCAAACAATGTTCAGGTTTGTTTTTCTCTATGTTGGCTTCCTGATTTTCCAGGGGTTACTTATGGTTGGTTGCTTTCTAATTATTCTGGATTCTCAGCCTCTATTTGTTTACTTTGTGTTGTGGTTAGCTCATTTTAGAGGGTGAAAGTAGATTTGGTATTATTCTGTGTTTTTCTGGATTGGTATTTATTACTGTTGACCCTTGGATCATTGAGATCTTACTATAGCTGCTTTTGACAATGCCAAGAATCACCCGGCGGATGATCAAGTTAGACAAATTACTTCAATAAGATTGTAACATCCCGAATTTTTATAAAATAAAAGTAATGATTGGGGATGAAATTATGAGAAATATTGAGGAAAAAATAATTAGAATTTTAAGTGATCTGTATAATTTATTTTTGAAAATTTCAAAATAAATAAATCGATTCTTTGTGTCAAGACGAGTCCAACAACTATAATATTTGATATGTTTCATGCCGGAAGAAAAATACAATGCTAAATACCCATAATGATAGATAAGGAATAGTCATGAATGTGTAATAAGTGTAAATTTTGATGTGTCATAGGGCATATGTCGAAAGTAGAAAGTGGAATATGGAATAGCAAGCATGACGAAGTCTTACGTGAGTGCATGTGTGACAAGTGTTGAACATGTGGCGTATTGCATGATATGAAGTCTCATGTTTGGGCACTTGTCACATAGGATGTGCACTAGCATGCATGGATGCCAAGCGTCCAGTGCCACCTCATACTTATTTTACAATAAATAGAGCTCTTTAGCTTATAAATACAACTCTCTTGGTGTAGTAACCCTGGTCAAGAAAGGACAGAGAAAGAAGGGAGAAAAATGAAAAAAAAAATTAAGGCTTTATCAAAAGGTAATTTCAGATCGGATTGCTACTAAATTTGAAGATATGGTTTTTTGCAGTTTTAAATTTATATTTATCCGAGCCAATTCATAATTTGAGGTACGGAATAGTATATAATATATTTTTACCTTTAAGTCTTTTTACAAAGAGTGTTCTATCGAGTACCTCAAAATTTATACTCCTATTCGTTATTTTTGATTGATGTGAAATTATATAAATTTTGTTGATGTAGCCTTTGTTTTGGACTAATTATTTTGGGATTGATTGGTACATGTACGAAATACACTTTGACATATTTTGTGAAATGTGGTTGTGACTCTACAAGGTGTGACTATGGCCTTGTGGGGTGTGATTAAATTGGATTTATGTCCAAGTGTCACTAGTTATATTACCAAGATAAACCGAGCATGAGACTATGTACGTTGAATAGTTGAATCATGTGATATATCATATTTGATTCCTGATTATGCAACTATCTATCGATTAAGTTATTTGGTATTCAATCATTCATACGTTTATCATTGAGTATATTATTTTATCGTATTGTATACTTCACTACTTAATTAATTTTTCAAGTTGATTGGGAAGAAAATATTGAGATTGAAATATTTGAAGAATTGGAGATGAATGAATATCAAGATAACTATTGTAATTTTGATATTGAGAGATTTATGTGTATTTGGAGATAAAATTTATAATTGTGACTTTTTTTTTCAAGAAATTAGAGCTCAAGTCTTTTATATTTGGAGATATATTTTGTGGAATTGTGTCAATTGATCTATCAGATATCGCATCCAGTGGAACTGAAGCGTTACATATTGGTATCAGAGTCTAGGCTTCAAATTTTACATTGGTACTATGGGTAATAGATTAATTAAGTTTTTGTTGCTATAATGTATAAGTTAAATATAGTGTCAATGTGCACAACAAAAGAATTTCAAGGACGAAATTATTTTTGAGCTGGATAGATTGTAACATCCTGAATTATTATAAAATAAGAGTTATAATCCAAAATAAAATTATGGGTAATTTTGAGGATAGAACAATTAGAATTTTATGTGATCAATAAATTTATTTTTAAAAATTTCAAATACATAAATAGATTCCTTGTGTAAGAACGAGTCCGACAACTGTAATATTGGATATGTTTCATGTTGGAAGAAAAATGTGATGCTAAATACCCGTATTAACCGAGAAGGTATAGTCATGTATGTGTAATAAGTGTTAACTTTGGTGTACCATAGGTCATATGCCAAAAGTTGAATGCGTGGAAATCTAAAAAAAGAAACATAGCAAGCATAACAAAGCCTTATGTGAGTGCATGTGTGACAAGTGTTGAACATGCGTTGTATTGGATGATATGAAGTCTCAATAAGTTAACAAGTGTGTGGACACTTCACATAGCATGTGCACTAGCATGCATGGATGTCAAATGTCTAATGTCACCTCGTACTTGTTTTGCTATAAATAGAGCTCTTTAGCTTATAAATTCAGCCCCCTTGGTGTAGAGAAAGGGAAAAAAATAGGCTTCATCAAACAGTGATTTCAGATCGAATTACTATCAAATTTGAGGATATGGTTCCAGTTTAAAATTTATCTCTATTAGAGTTAATTGACGATTTGCGGTACAAGGTAGTATACAATGTGTTTTTGTCTTTAAACTTCTTTACAAAGAATGTCTTATTGATTTTTCCAAAATTTTTATTCATATTACTATTCGCTATTTTTGATTGATATGAAATTCTATAAATTTTGCTTTAGCTAGCATTTGGGCTAATTACTTTGGAATTGATTGGTACATGTGCGAAGTGAACTTTTGACACATTTTGTGAAATATGGTTGTCAGGATGTGATTATGGCCCATAGGGTGTGATTAAATTAGATTTATGCCCAAGTGTCACTTGTGATGTTAGCAAGATGAATAATTATAAGGGTGTGTGTTAAATAGTTGAATTATGTGATGTCATATTTGATTCATGATTCCACAATTGTTTATCGATTGAGTTATTTAGTATTCGATCACTCGTACTTTTATCGTTGAGCATAATATTTCCTGTCGTATTGTATACTTATGTCATATTGTATACTTTCCCACTTAATTAATTTTTTAGGTTGATTTTGGAAAAAAGATTGGGATTGGAATATTTGAGCAATTGGAAATGGATTAATATCGAGATAACTATTGTAATTTTGATATTGAGACATTTATGTGTATTTGGAGATCAAATTTATAATTGACTACTTTTAAGGAAATTAAAGTTATGACTTTTGTATTTGGAGAGATATTTGTGAAATTGTGTCAATTGATCTATCTATTAGATAAAGCATCCAGTGGGAACTAAGGCATTACAAAAATTGAACGGAGATTTCTGTAACGCATCCAGTGGAACTTGGTCTCAAGCCATTAAAGTTTTTCAATGTGCAAAAAAGAAAGTCAAGTATTTGACTGAGAGTCCTCCTTCCAAGGACTCTAAAAGCTCTAAAGATTGGTAGAGTGAAAATTCTCTTATAATGACTTGGTTTTAGCTTAGTACAGAACCTTATGCAGCTTCAACGTTCAACTCCTTGATACAACCAAGAAGTTATGGAATTCTCTTGAGAAGATAGGAACATAATGTGTCACCTATTTATGCTTTGTTTGAACTAATGTCTAATACTAAACAGGGTGATAGGTCTCTTGTGGAACACAATGGTGCCTTGTGGAAGAACTTATGCTTTATAAGCCATTGAGTACATATCTAGAGGTAAACAAAGACAGTGTGAGGAGTTTCAGGTTGCATTGTTATTGTTAAGCCTGAGGACAGCTAATGCTTATTCTCGTCTTCAGCGTGCTTCACTGATCCGATGGGACTCCTTCATACTAACAGGAGTCCTCTGCATTGATAGCTAGTGATGGTAATCGTGGTGGTCATAGTGGGGGTCATAGTGGCAATTGTCAAGGTGATGGACGTCGTCCAACCCAAGGTGTTTGACATAATAGTAGTCGTGGTGGTAGAGGTTTTAGTCGTGGTGGAAATGTTGGCAGCAGTCACCGTTCTGAGTGGAAGTATTCTTATTGTGGGGCAACTGGACATACTAAGGAATATCTTTGGGATAAGAATGGGAGACCGGCCTATACTAATTAGGCCTCTGATGACTTGCCCCCACCCGTGTGCTTAATTCTAACAATGTACTTGGTTCTATCATGTTGGCCGAATTATGGGCACTGTTGGTTGTTGCTATGTTAGAAATGTACAATTTTCTTGGCCCCTCATAATCAAAACCAAGTCTCTTCCATATAGATTTCAGCCACAGCAACTCACGTGCACTATTAATCATAGCTCTAAACTCTATCTCTGCACCACACTGAACTACTACTAATTGTTTCTTGTTACTCCATGTCATCAAATTTCCCACCTATAAACGAAATATACCCAAAAATTCCTCTATAAAATAATAGCCATGTACCTGGATCCAACATCACCTAATGTAGAATTTTGTTGACAACCTCCATATGAGACTCACAAGATGAGTACATGAACTGAGATGTCGCACTGACTGCAAAGACTATATCTAAGGACTATAGGATAGATGAATAAGTTTGTCCATCAGTCTCTAGTATTGACATCTATCAATAAGAGCAAAATCAACACTTTCTCCCAAATCCCAATCTATGATACTGCTCAATGGGAGTATCAACATTCAACAGGCTTACAGTCCAGCATTCATGTCTCCTTGAGAAGGCCAAGTACACATTTCCGTTCTGAAATAAAGCTTTATACCTAGATCTAACAACCTCAATGCCCAATAAATATTTCAACTTCCCCAAATCCATTATATCAAATTTATTTTGAAAATCAGTCTTAAACTTGCCCATATCCTCTATATCATCGGATGCAATTACCTTCCCATCAGGAGAATGCTTAGCAAACAAAGTATGAACACCCTGACTCTGGTGGTAACCAGATTGTTCTGTAGATCGCTTAAACCTCCCATGCCATGCTCTTGGAGATTGCTCCAAGATATATAACAACAACTTCAATCTAGATACCTTGTCGAGGAGTTGCATCAAAGCGACTATCCATAGTGGCAGGCTTGAGCACGATATTGAGGACATAACTAAGCTGCCAGCAGGGACAAACAAACACACCAGCGAGGTAGGAGCAGGTAGGACACCTTAACATGAGTCAATAGGATCTATCGGGAGAGGCAGGTGCCTAACATGATGTGCCTATCTGAACTTAGGTGAAACTGGTGACTCACCCTGGTCATACTCTATTGGTCATTTTTCTATAAACTTAGTCAATTGGGCTAGTTGAGTACTAACTTGAGAAAGTTGTTGTCCAATTCCTTTAACTTCCTCACGTAACAAGTCGACTGATTGTTTAGAGTCGGTTATATCAATGGTGAGGGTCTCAAATTTTTGTTCTAGTGCAGTATGGGACTCGGAAAGCTCACAAAGGGTTATAGTAAATGCAATGTAAAATTTGGGCTAATGTAAAATGCCAACTAGACTAAAAATTAAACCAAGTAATAAAAACTATAAATCAATGCGAATGTCACACATAAGAATAAGCTTATTATTAAGAGATTCAAATAAACGAGAAACAAGCAACAATGGGTTTAACAAGAAATTGGGCAAGCTAAGTTATGAAGGTGGTGTGTGGGAACAACAAACAAAGAAGGTTATGAAGGTGGTGTATGGGAACAACAAACAAAGAAAGTTCAGGTACAAAAAAAAATTTGACTTACCAACAAATATAAATACTAGTCATTAATTCTCAACAAAAAGAACTCATACTTGGTGTTAGATGTAACTCCAAGAGGATACTTGACATTTTAGAGGATGATCTTACGAATTCTGGAACTTTCTGGGGTGTTTCTGTAGTTTCTGGAACTTCGGGGTGATGTTTCTATAATTTCCTGAATCTGCTGGGGATGTTTCTGTAATTCTGGAGCTTCTGGATGGTATTTCTAAATTTTACTAAAACTTATGGGGGTGATTCTGCAATTCTGGAATTTTCTGGGGATGATTTTGTAATACCGAAAGTTTTGGATGATATTTCTGTAGTTTACTAGAACTTCTAGAATGAGTGCAATTTTCATGAGGTCTTCTTCTTCACCATGCTTAAGGGTTAAGGGTTACACTGTAACCCTAACCTTCACAAATCTGCTATGAAAAAACAGGGGTGGCACAAGGTAAATTGAGGTCTAAAGCGGTAATACTAAATGAGACCTTTTTATTTTTAGTATTATTTTTTTAAAAATATATATTTTTAATATTTATTACGTGAGAGAGGAGGGTGTGATACTTTGTTTTTGTTTTTTAAGAGAGAGAGATATTTTATTTATTTATTTTTAAAATTTTTTATTTTTGAGTTTATAATATTATGAATTGAATTGTACGCGCCAAATTATTGAAATTATAATTTTTTGATTGGGTTCAAATTTTTTAGGGCCTTTTTATAAGGCCTAAAATTTTCATGGATTTAAATTTTTTACATGGATTATTTATGTATCTAAAAATTTGGGGTCTTCTAAAAATTTGGGTCTAAAGCCCATGCCTTTTTTTTAACACTATTGGGTCAGCCCTGTGAAAAAACAAAGAAGACAAGGGGCAGTATGACGGATGAAGACAACGTGCAACGATGAAAACAGTCGTGATGAACAATCGCGATGAACAGTAATGATGAATAGTGCGCGAATTTTTTTTATTCCTCTGGTTGGTTCTGTTGCAATGAGATGAACAGTGAACAGCGAACAAGAACAATGAATAGTAATTTCGGCTAACAGTTTTTTTTTTTTTTTCGATGAACAGTATTGCTGAGATTTTTGTGATTTGTACGAATTGAAGTTGAGCTCTGATACCAAATTGATGTAGATCGTAATAAGGAAGAATTAGGGATGAGAAAAGAAGAAGAATTTGAGGAAGAAATATTCAATATCAATAATCAATAATAATCAAATATTTATCCCATATATATATAAGGAGTTCACAAATCCTATATATAAGGAGATCACAAGCCCAAAAATAAATAAATAATCAAAATGACAACTAAGTTCCTGAAAAATAAAATGACAAATAACTCTTAATCCCTATGTCTACGCCTAATATAACGAAATATAATCCGATTCCTATCACAGACTGTACAAGGTGATCTTCTAGAGCGAATATATATACCGATGTTCTGCATATTCGTTGTTGGCAACCTTGTCACATGGGAGAGTATGAACAAAGCATGGTAGGTACATCCAGTGCAGATACGGAGTATAGGACTACAGTTCATACAGCTGGTGAGATGCTACGGGTAAGATCACTTTTGCATGAGATGGGGCTTGCGGTAAAAAGCCTGCTACACATATTTCTGGAGAGAACTAAGCATATTGAATTCGATTGTCACATGACATGTTGATGCGGAAACAAATAGCTACATCCTTTGTTAGTAAACTGCTCAGGTAAGGAATATGTTTACTAAGATTTAGACTAAGGGGCAAATTTCAGACCTTTTTAATAAGCTGGGCATGATTTGATATCCAAGCCACAACTTGAGGAGGTGTATGAGAGTATCAACAAGTAATTAACATGGTATTTTTGTAATTTCTTGTTCATTAGTATACAGGGTTCATTTATCCATTCCAGAGTAAGCCACCATTCTATATCTCCCCCTTCTCTCTCTCCAGATTCTGAACAGTTTCAGTAAGTTATTCATTCTGTTATAACTTATAACTGTCTTTCTTTTCTGATGGTTGCTGAAAATTCATTCTATGGTGAATAACAGTATTATGCTGAAGATAAAAATTTTGAACTCAAAAAGATTATAAAACAGAGAACACGAAGCAGGGTTAATTTTTAGGAAAATGATATAGTGAAAACCTTTTACTCTCCTTCCCTCCCTCATTCCCTCTGAATTTAATCTGTATTCCTATTATACAAGGTCCCAAACAGAATAATGATTCTATCTCAACTCGACAGAACTGGAATTGAATTTTCTCTCCAATCTTCAATTCAACTCCATTTTCACGAGCCAACCAGACCCTTAGTAAAAAGGACCACCCATCATCCATTTGCCCATCACTTAAAATTATTGGAGTAAATACTTACATTTATAATTGAAAAAAACGAAGAGTCAAAATCACAGTCACATCATGCATTTATTTCATTCCTTCCAAGGCATGAACTTAACAGAATATTTTGTTATGAGGAAGATATTCTTTCTGGAAATGAAGATGACACAGCAAATGTATGCATTAACAAATTAAAAACTTTAAAAATACTAGCAATAGGCATATTAATGAATGAATAAACAAATAAATAAGAAAAGAATTCACCAAAAAAGAGTAGAAAAGGATGCTCATTACGAAGTGAAACACTGTATGAGTTAAATCATCAACATGTATAATCACATGCAGTTTGAAATGGAACTCGTGGTCGAAACCTCTCTTACCAATTCAATCTTCTTCAGAATCGATATCCCCGTGTTCATATCATAATCATATACAGAGGTGGGCGTCTTCATTGAGCTATAAGAAAACCGTAAAATGCTGGAAGAAAATTGTGATTCTGATGGATCCACTGAATATATTGGATCAACAAAATCAACAGCCCGACCATCTTGAAGCCTTTCAAGGGGTTCTCCAACTGCTGGCAGGCAATATATAATTACCCTGAGAAGACCATTTTCCCGCTCATATACTACAAGATGATCACTAAAAAGTTGTATATCCTGGATCTTCACACTGGACAAAAACAAAAACCAATTGAGGTCCCTTCACTGAAATGTTTTCCAACAAAAGCTGGAACCCTGTAATTTAAAAACGCAAATGCACTCATTATATTTTATCAATAAGCTGATGGTGTACGGTAAGATGCAGAAGACCATGGCCAAACTTTTAGTATTTGGGGCATTGAACTTAATAGCACCAAAATGGTAGCACATATTTGGTTCGTTGAACTTAGCAGCAGATATGGCTGACGATCATACCTTACAGCACTACAACCTAGAACAAAGACAGGGGAGGGGGGAGGTGAGCAGGTCTCAAGAACAAGCACAAAGAGGAGAGAGAGAGGAAAAAGGGAAGATCAACACATTATAAGCAAGAACAAGGTTTTAATCAAATTTTGATCGAATGACACTCCCCCAGGGGTCAACCAACTGTATCTTATTAATTGCATCATAAGCCTTACAAATTGTACAGCAGAATCCTTCGTATACACAAGACAAAAAGTTCATCAATTTCCACAAATCCAGAATCATTAAATTAATTGGCAGAGGAAGCTACATGAAGTACATCAATGAGCTGCAGTCTGCAGAAGTTAAAAATAATCAAGAAATTAAATTAGCTTTTATATCACCACTGCACTCTGGAAAACACAAACAGGTCCATCAATTTTTAAAAATCCAGAATTGTTAAATGGCTTGAACCTAAAGGAAGTAAGGAAATGGATTGTAAAAGTTCAAATTAATTAGGAAATTTAATGGTATCTTGGCATAACTATTGAAATCTTGAAAGAAAAGAGGCTCAGACCTTAATTGCAGATTCAGACACCTTTTGGAGCAAGAGTTCCAATCACAAGATTCCTTGTAAGTAACACCAGAGGCAGTTTCTATGTCAAATGGAAAACATACATAAATATAATCACCTTTTTCAAAAATTAAGACTTCCTATTATTTGTTCTTTTTCAGCACTAAAATGTTACTTCCGCTGTGCATTTGTGTCTATTGAACTAAAACCCCCGTATTCTGACAGGAGGAAAAGACCGCTATTTCAAAGAGTTTAACAAGTATTAAACTAGTGACACCACCAGTAAGAAAGTAGAGAATTTAAGATTACCTTACACGGTGAGGAAGAAGAACTGTGGTGGCAGATATATTGTCGAGTGGACAGGCTAGTAGTTCAGAATTGAAAATTTCTTCACTTCTTCTCCTAATGAAAAAATGGTTTCCACGATGGCTGACTGATGTGTCAATGCCATCCAAACGAGGTGTCAAAAGCATAAGCCCATTTTCTGGCTTTGAGGTGTCCAGATAGAAGACGAATCTTGTAATTTTACTTTCCGAAGCAACAAACAAAAATTTCTTGCTCTCAGAAGCCTCAAGATCCAGAGAGAACATGTTATCCTTTTCATGGTAAAGGCAGGAATCATCTGATTGGTCTGTTCCCAGTACATGTAACCACACCTGTTGGAAGTAACACACTTACTTGCATAGAAAGCCAGCCAACCAAATCAAAAGGTAATAAGGAGTCAGGATAATTTTATTTTTTTGCAGGTAAGGTAAGTAAAAAAACTATGTTTCTTAGTTGCATCACCACAATCAAACTATAGGCAACAAGCTTGAGAAGAAACTAAATAAGCTCTCTCCGTGGAATGAACGTGAGGGTTATCAATAAATAACAATTTCTTCTATCTTATTAAGAAAAATACGAGAAACAGAGGGCGAGCAGAAAGATGACAATTATGGGACAAAATTGTTAACAATAAAAACAAGAGAATGAACATAAGCAGAGATTGAAAAAAAAAAAAAACGAAATGTACCATGAAGGACCCTTATTTCTTCCAAGCTCAACAGAAAACCCCAGGAGGGGTATATATTCTTCTTGTGATGCTAGTGTTCTTCAAGGACTATACTTTAATTATAGCCTTTTTGGTATTAATGAAAAGTAACTAAACTTTTTACAGTAAAAGAAAGAATGAGTTGCCATAGTACAAACAGATAGCAATCTAACATGGGCACTGTTCTCGTACTGTATGAAATATATCATACATAAGGGTATACTGGTCTGCTTAGCTTCAGGTTGCTATGTTGGAAATGAAATACAATTCGGGTATCTGGTAATGAGAGCTTTCATATTTTGTAAACCTAATGGTCAGAGAGGGGCTATAAAGCAATAACATAGGCAGTTTTTTATGTTTTAATAAGGCATCTGGCATTCTAGAAGATGCTTAGGGAATCCAGAAGCTTCAACTATACAGATTTTATGTCGAAAATTGTCTAATCCGTTTTAATCAATTGTGATCAAAGCAGTGGTGAACTGCCAAAATACCCATAGAAGCTGCAAAACTTTTGAGAAACCTTCACTTTGGCAACTGGGGAATATTTCATATCTGGTAACTCAACCTTGGTTTAGATTGGGCTTGCCAGAAATTTCTTTTATGCAATTAATAACAGGGACTAGATATATGTGTTTGCTTTATGCCTACATTTCATGTCTTACTTTCTATTTTCTTCTAGAATTCCATTCTCCTTTGAAGAAAATAACAAATCCAGGCATAGGCTCCTTTGAGTAATTTACTCCCTATGGAAAGGTTTAAAAAGAAATGGTCCTTATCATTCTACAAAGATCAACCATTTTCCTCCTCTTCCTATTTCCTTCGGTTAGAGCTTATATTGCATTCCACAAGGAAAACAAAAAATAAATGATTTACTGTTCAAGTGATATTGGGATAGCCCGAAGAGATATGTATTAATAGAGATCAAGGGTTCCAAACACGATATTACATAGTTGAAAACATTCTACTATTGAGCCCCAGTAAAAAGAAAATTAAATGTAAAAAATACACACACACAAAAAAAAAAACATGCAATGCAAGGAAGATACCAAAACAGTCCAATGCAATTACTTCTTCAATAATCTTTTTCTTCAATATTATTCACCTATTATAGCAATTCAAATTCATATAAATTAGCAATCAAAATTGCGGTCAAATGCACATTTCATCCTTGATACTCAAAATATGTCTCTTCTTTTTACTTCGGTAGTTAGATGTGCCATCAACTCCCAAAATCACAAAGTTCTACAAAAGCCTCTTCAACCTATTTTTCTTCCATATGTTTACATGAGCAGCATACCCTATATAAACTTTCTATCCGCCCTTCATGCTGAGCACATGCCTACCCAAAAGAATTTGTGGTTGTATCACAATGTCAAATGGAACTGACCAAGTCCAAAAAGAAAGTACACCCAACTCCAAAGAACAGAATGTTGTACAAAATGTACACCAAAACTGCAATGTTCTATTCTTTATGACAAAAGGAATTGTTATCTGTAAAGAGAGCTTGTATCTCACGTCTAATAATTAGGATCACCCGAGTTTGGTTTATATGCTTAAAGGACCTCTCCACTCATTGTCAATTAGTTTTAAGTTGGATGTTCTAACATGGTATCAAAACTGAGCTCTGGATGATCAGTGGGTCAAATATCTTACTCATTTAAATTTCCCAGTATGCAAGTTTGTCTGTTAGCCTCACATGCAAGCCCAGGTCCCACGTGAGGGATGATGTAAAAAGAACTCGTATCTCATATTGAATTACATGGACCCCCAAGCAAGAAGAGAAACCTAGCAAGTACATGCCTTCCCTAAATCCTCAAACTCTACAAAATTCATCTTTTACAACTTAAAGTATTATTACAAGTTCTTTGTGTAATCCAACATGTTTTTTGAATCCAGGCTTGAACCAACCTTTACAAAAATAAATTTAAATATGATAGATACTGACACTAATAAAATGCATTTATGTTTTTGTTCCTCTTGATAACATCATTTACAATTGTGGCACAAAAAAAATCACAAAATACAACTATCATTTTACTAGCATAAAAGGAAACAAAATACTACTACACTCAAGATGGTAAATCAAATTGTCAATGTTTTTGAGATACAATTGTCAATGTAAAGCACAACACATGTAGTAACACCCCTTGATTCGTATTGATATACTTAAAAAAAAATGAGTTAATCAATCAAATGTCCAACAGATGACCACAACGGTTCTACCATCTGATATTTGAAAGAGAAAAATAAGAGGCAATATCTATATGTAAATATCAATCACAATTATCACAAATCTCAATTCTCAAGAATAGGGACTTGGCAAGGTAAATAACTAAAGAATATGCAAAATCTCATAGAAAGATTTCTTTTACGAAATTTTCATTTTATTCATTGCCAATATGAATTTCAAATAAGTCATACCTTTCTCAAGCCAACAAATAAAGCTGGGGTTACGCTTAAAACTACTATTAGAAAACAAAAATTACATATTAAAGTTGGAACATATTATAGGTAAACAGAATACCATCTTCAAAGCCAGCCAAATCAACTGATCATCCAGGCTTGTCAAATGCATGATGATTTTAATTAAAAATCTTTTATCTCTGCAATTTGCAAAAAGAGATGACAGAAAAGGTAACACCGAATTTTCTGGATATCACATAATTCCAATATATGACAAGGACCATCATAAAATGAAGATCTATGCATAAGAAATGCCTGGAATTCAAGCACTCCAAAATAAAATTGAATCGAATAGACAATTTAATCCCTTCTAATTAACCCAATGAAGAGAAGGGAGAAGGGGAGTTTTGTTGGACGTTTCACGTTAGATAGTCATCACTGCAAACTCAAATATGTCATTAACAATAACAAAATAGATACAAACTTGGTCACACATGTGCAATCCATCTTCGCATCTCAAATAATACCTAATGGCAATGGATTGCATACATGTTCAACCTCAGAATTTATCATACCTTGTCTGGACGAAGGGTTTCATCCATTGTGATGTAAGTCAATGCCTCTTCACCCATCCATTCAAGATGTGATGTTACACCAACTAAAGGTTTCCCAACTGGTGTTCGAGTTTCAACATCAATGACATATATAGTGTAGATCTCATCTCCTTTAATGTCTTCTGCATATGCTACTAACTTATTGTTAGGATTAACCTGGAGACAAGAAATATGAGTTGCATTGGGAGAGGGAAAAGGCCAAAACTTCAAATAAAAATAAAAAAAAAAAGCTGCTCTTACTTTAAAAGCACTAATGCTGTAATAAGCATGCTTTTGAGCCTTAATATTCTCGTCCAAAATTACATGCTCCGGGGGAGCATCAGGGCCAATCTGCATATTATCATGGACAGAGGGAGGAGCCCCATAATCGGCCACGGGGCGTCGACAATGCTGAACATATTCCTTACCCTGCAAGGTCCTTTCATAGTAGTAGTAAGACCCTCTTCGTATAGGTGCAGATATGTCATCCTCCTTGATTCGCCCTCTTATCTCAGCATAAATATCTTCTTCTAAGTGTTTGGTCCCTGAAAAAGCGATCAAATATTACAAAGGCATCCTACCCGCTACATCAAAAGCGCAAAGCATGACTTAGACGTCTGAGTGATTTAGCACAACCAATCAGCAATCTCCTAAGCTTTACCCAATCGCATTTATCAATAACTGTTCATAAACAACCAAAAGCCCTTGCATCTGGCATGGCGATGAAAATCTTTGATGCTTTTTCTTCAATTTTTGTCAAAAAAGACTGAAAGTAAAGCAAAATAATGGCTGAATTAGATAGCATAAAGCATTTTGCTACAGGATAGACATGAATGCATACCAAGCCAATCAAAAGCGTGCCCATTTGATATAAACTTTGATGCTTTTTCTTCAATTTTTGTTGAGGAAAAACTATAAGGAAAGTAAAATAATGGCCGAATTACATATTATAAAACATTTCGCTGCAGAAAAGGCATATGACTGCATACCAGACCAATCAAAATCGCTTGCATTTGTCAGAAACTTGATGTTTTTTCTTCAATTTTTGTTGATAAAAAAACAAAGTAAAAGCAACTAATAGCTGAATTCGATATTATGAAGGCCTTTTCCTACAGGAAAGACCTAAGAATACATACCGGACATGACGAAATCGGTAAACGCGTTCTCTTTTTGGAGATGAGAGAGAATCTTGGGATTCGAGCGAGAGTCGTCGCGAAGCCAGTAGTAATTGTCGATCCTAACGTCTCCGAACATCTCCATCTCATGCTTCACCTTCTCCGTCACCGGCGGAGTCTTCAGCGCCGGAGTAGTGATGGCAGACATGGCTGGTTCTGAAGACGGTGATTGTGCTGAGACTGGCAGTGGGCGACTGAGAGTTTCCTTTGAACAAGGTTTACGTTGTGAAGCAGTGGAAAGAGGGTGTCTTAAGCGCGATTAGTCAATGGTTTATACATGCTTGCATGATTAGTTTCCTTTGAATTACAAAACATTATTCATTGTATATACATTTTTTTTGGGGGGGGGGGGGGGTCGTAACGAAATTATTACTAAATAATGGTGATGTGATAATTCAATTTATTGAGATTACACTAACATAGAATTATTGGGATTCCCACATCGGGAGTCTTTGGGTGTGTAGGTGAGTATATAGATAGGTCTCAACTCTGTTCCTTTAAGGAGTGTGAGTTGAGTTCCTGCATAGGTTATAAAACTTTCAAAAAAAAGTGGAGTGACCGACGCGCTGTTGCGCGCTTAGGCCCCAAACGCTCTCGGCGTGGCTCGGTTTCGGGGATGCGCTACGGTGTCGGTCTTCGGACCTAGCCGGGGCTGGGATTCCCACATCGGGAGTCTTTGGGTGTGTGGGTGAGTATATAGATAGGTCTCAACTCTGCTCCTTTTAAGGAGTGTGAGTTGAGTTCGTGCTTAGGTTATAAAACTTAAAAAAAAAAAAAAAAAAACTTATTTCCAAAAAAAATTCTTGATAGACTAAACTCATTAAAAGTCTATTATGTAGGACTTAACCCCAATTTTCACTATATAAAAAAA
>CM042191.1:9767929-9786545 GCA_023539305.1 Ilex asprella
ATATATATATTTATATTTTAAAAAAATTTAAAATAAAAAAACAAAAATAAAATAAAAAATAAAAAAATTAAATTAAAAAAATATTTTTCCCATCTTAATTAGGAGTGAAAATTTTTAATTAACAAAATGACACGATTCGAACTCGACACGAATTTTATAACACAAACTTGATTAACTCGAACACGAACACGACACGAAAAATAAACATGTTAACTCGTAATTCGACACGACACAATTAGTTAAATGAGTTGAGTTAGGTGTGACTAATGTTGGACACAAATCCATAATGACTCAACACGAATCTGACACGATACAACTCGATTATCACCCCTAATCTTAGCCAACACACAAAAAAAAATTAGTCATTTTTATTTTTCATCCATCCAACCAAACACAAATAAAAAAAAATATATCATTCCTATTTTCCATCCTTCCTACCAAACGGAGCATAAAAAAAATAAAAAAAATGAGAAATACTTGCACTTCGTTTATTATTCCTTTAAACAACTTCGTATGTCTGTAAAACGATTGCACTTGCTTTATAATTATCTCTTCCGATATTTGCTGATACAAATCTGCTTCATCAATTGTCCGAACTATGCCTAGGAAACTCCCTTGATCCCAACAGCTTCATTCGTTTTAGAAGCAGCATATGGTCTGCTTTGAATCCATAAGAGTCATCCGAAATTTCAATTTCACTTTTCATGAGCCCTATGTTACCCGGAAAAACTTACAACATCCTTGATAATCATTTTCAGCGTGGATAACTTGCTTTCGATTAAATCGGAGAAAGATTTAATCGAAGTACGCATAAACTGACCCAGATAAGCCTGAACAAAAAAATAGACTAGATCTCACATGAGTTGCTATGATATTTGGCCTTAATTTATTTCCAAGGTTAATTGATTGGGAATCTGCCTTAGTTGCCTCCCCACGACGATGGGCTCTATGGAGTCCCCTCAACACGGTAAACGCCATCAGGCACTCCACCAAGGTCAACACCCAGTATTAACCCAGACCAAGTATCTATTTTGAAATCAGAAGCAATCGTTCCATACATAAATGCATGGGTTGGGTGAGAGCAATAGAACGGTGCAGGCTTTCTACCATAAAAAGATTGGGAAAAAAAAACCAAACAAGTGCAGCTCCTTTACCTCCTCAATTGCAAGGTCCCGCTAAGAATCGGGGGCTGGCATATTCTTCTTCCTCAGCCATATCCTCCAGTGTTTTGACACCTGGTTGTATGAACCCTTCTGGAACTTCATCGTGATGTTTAGCCCACCAATTCAACGATCACACCACACTATCTAACCCAATCACAGATCCCATGGAGCTCCTCATGATGTTTCCTTTGTTGGCAGAACAAACTGGATCCTGAAAGCATTGGGCCTTCAGTCGACACAAGTTTACTGGAAGCACATAGAGCGAGAACCCTGCTGGAATAGACAATATTATGCAAGGACACAAGAAGAATGAATAAGAAGAGAAAATGTTAGCAGAAGTCAATCCAACAGCATGCAATAGTTGATTAAGGAACTTCCATCTGCAGACTTCACTTCTAGCTAAAGCAATTTGAACACTCTTGACCAATTGCGAGGTCTAAACATAGATGTTCGTAATACAATGAAACAAAACTACTTATTGCATCACACAACAATAATCTGAAAGTTTCTCTTTTGACAGACCTTTACTTTTTAACAACATCAACTGGATATTCAATCAAGCAAGCCGAACATTGGACAGATGATGTCAAAAGATTGCCAAATACAAACTAGCCTATGCAGTTAAATAAATTTTAAGGCAAACTTCACTTTACCCCCCCCCCCCCCGCGTTATGTCTCAAATGCACTTTACCTCCCTGTCATTTAAAAACCTCCATATAACCCTCTGGTGTTCACTGGACCAAAGTGCAAAGTCAGTGATTCCATCCAATTTAACATAAGGTGGCCTTCACGCAGCTGTGGTGCAAGTTTGTATGATAAAAAGATGTTTCCCTCAAAAAAAAAACTCGAGCAAATGACAAAGTTGCCCTAACTCGTCCATATATACCAGAAGGCGTTGCCTGGCATGATAGGAGTCCGCAACGGAGGAAGAAAGGGAGGAGAAGGAAGAAGAAACTAGGTATGCCTCAACCTAAACCACTAACCTACCCAATTGAATACTCAACAAGCCATATTTGTTGCAGATCTTTACGAATTCAACCTACCCAATTAAAAAATTTCAGATTTTTGCATCAATAACAGTTGGGTTTGATTGTGGTAGGTGGCCATGGTGATTGTGGATTGTGGAAAATGAATTGGGTTTGATTATAGATGACGAAAAATGAATTGGGTTGATTATAGATGGTGAAAAATGAATTGGGTTGTGACCATAGTGGCTGTGGGTGGTGGTCGTGTGTGTTGTGAACGACATCTATCGTTATTTGGGTGTGGATGGAAGGAATGGAGAACAGGAGAAATCAAGAACAATGAAAAGTGTTTTGTGCTAATAGTACTTAAATTTCTTTTTTCCTCTTCTTTTCAATTTCCTTTTTGTTCTCAATTATGATTGTTGAATTTGAGGAGGAGGTGGCTGTTGGGTGACTTTGGTTGGAATGGTGTAGAAGAACGATGACTATTGTGGTGTAGGTTGCAGCTGCAACAGTCAAGCCGTAACAGTGGGCATTGCCAGAGCAAGGGGGCAGGGAGTCTGTTGAAGAAGAAGATAGAGGGAATGGTATTAATGTCATTTTACTGGTGATGTTAACAGAGTAAAAATTGCAGTTTAGTCCACAAACTATGCGAGGGTTATGTGGAGGTTTTTAAATGATAGGGAGGTAAAGTGCATTTAGGGCATCACACAGGTGGTAAAATGAAGTTTGCCCTAAATTTTAATAGGCTGCGAGGACAAAATGTAACCAACAGCATCCTTCATGTAGGGAAAGTATGCCACACTGGGTACACAAATCAGAAGTCTGATCCAAGCTCCAAAAGAATGAATTCAGAGATATCAACAACTTAAATCAACAGCACGAAAATCACTAGTTCAAAAGCTAAACCGCTGATCACCTCAATAGAGTGATCCCCATTTACACCATGGCTTTCATATCTGCAAACAATTCTCTCATTGAACTAGTACACTACGACGCAAACTTAACTTCACTAGTTGCATTACAAAGTAAATCATTTCTTTGATTCACAACTACAAAGCCATTTTGTCAATATCGAGTGGCAAGCTGAAAGCACAAAACGATAATGGTTAATCGGTTGATTAACCTTACAGCGACGTTTAAAACACTCTGGACAAACTGTAAAAGCAGAAGTAAGAATTAGGCAATATACCTAGAGATTCTTTACAACTATACCCACATGCCCCTAAGCTAGGACGCTAGATACTGGAATTATGATGGCATCTGATTTACCAGGTTCAACAATCCTTGAACTAATTTCAGACAGGTCCTATATCCTAGTTAATACACATGTTCTGAATCCATTCCTGTGTTAATTTTTTTCAATAGGATATGAAAATTTTTGTTAATAAATAAAGTAATTCACATAAAAAATGGTCTGATAAGAAATCCAACCAATTTAACTAATGAAAAGTTAAAGTTCACTCAAAGCATCAACAACAACGCTGAATGATGCTAAAGAAGCAAAAATTCTAGATTACACAACTGCACTGCACGAAAGGTGTTTAATGTAACTGCAACACAGATGGATATAATTCAGCCTACTGTATTTTCTTATAGTGGGACGTTATATGCTGGTTTAAACTTAATTTTTCACAGTTTCTTTTTCTTGTTCGTCTTTTAGTAATTTGTGAATGATTCGGGGATGGACAACTTGTCCCCTTCTTTTCTCTCTTATGTAACTCGTCAAAATCAATAAAGTATTTTGTTACTTACCAAAATAAGAATACAGTTAAACACCCCATTCTCATTACTGCTTGAGTAGGATAAGTCTATTTATTAGGGGAAAGTGTTTTCCTGTCTATATAGAATCCTCTTGGGTGTTCTCCTTTTCGATATTTCAAAGATAATGAGCCAAAGCCATTGGAGTACAATGGTAACGAGCTAAAATGGTTGGGTGGGCTCAATCACTTTTGTACTAGGAATGCTCGAGTATTAGCCTCACGTGCATTCTTAAAACCATCCCACACACTTGTACAAACTTCATTTATTCAAAAAGATAAGAAGAATGCTGGTCTCATACATAATTATAATGTATAAAGAAGCAAACAACTGGAGATCATAAAACAATACCAGTTGAAAGACACATGAAAGATTAAAAAGCAAATGATATACAGCAGTAAAAATAAGAATCAAAGCCCAAGATATTGGTGAGACTGGTGATAGGAGACTATCCAGATTGGTTTAGACAGCACTTGTTCGGTTAAAGATTTTTATGTTGCAAAATGTTGTGGCCTAAATGTTGAACTATTGACCCTCATTGTTTAGATGGGTGTTAACCCAAAAGTGTTCCCCGACTGCATGCATACAAACACAAGTTGAAACATGGCAAATTTCATCAGCAAAGAAAAGAAAAACAGCTTAACATTTTAATGTGTATTTGGGCGATTGTGCTCAGGCTAATGAGGGTCCACATGAGTACATTGAACTGTCTACACAGGCTTGTAGTCCTATTTTATATTCTGTCAAGTGTTCGGATTACACCACCATGATTCTTATTATCCCAATTTATATTATAAACAAGCTCAAAGGACCAGACAAAGAAGAGATGTAGAGTGGTATTTTCCTATTGTTCTATTTCCTGTAGTTTTACTTTCCTATTATGTTACTTTCTTCTTGTTCTACTTGCCTATTATGTTTCTACTTTCCTAATATTTTAATTATCTTCAATACCAGTTAAATATCAATCTAATATAATAGGTGAAAGGGTGTAGGCAATACACACCCTACACAGAATATTGTTCATAATCTCTTTCTTCCTCTATTCTTTTTGTTTTCTTTCTTTTCCTAAAACTTAATATTCACTAATTATTCTAGTTTCAACTAGAAGCACCACAAGTATTTGAAAACCATCAAGTCCTTTGGACAAACAGAATCCCCTGAAGCATGAGTACCATTCTTGTTGAAAATTTTCCCTCAAGATTATCATCTTTTTGAGAAGGCAACTAGATTAGAAGAGGCCATCACACAGTTGGAAAGAACCTTCACCCTCATCCCACAAGAATCTCACGACACCAATAGAACATAACACAAAGAAATATTGTCAATAAGACTGCCTGATGAATGCCCAGAATGCAATACCACAACTATCATGCACACAGCACAAAAACAGTAACAAGAAAGTATCAACTATAAGACAATATAAAAATGAGAAGCATATAGTCATGCTTTAATTTCAGCCAACCAATTGACCTTCATAAAATAAATTTAAAAAAGAAAAAACCGGTAAAGACATAAAACTCATGACTTTTTTTACTATCAATTTATTCTCATATATATGCACAAAATAAACAAGTTTGAACAAGCCATCAAAGGCAGAATAATTAGAAATACTTATTAGACAGCCATAGTTCAATAAAAAAAGGGGGTGAGAAATCTAAACAGAATGCAAGTACCAACTACACAGTATTAGTCGTTGATCAATGACCAACAAATTTATGAACTAACCAAAGAAAAGATAAAATCCAAAACCTACACAAACTTACAACAACTCGCATCCAAACCAGAACCTTCCATCAACTCCCCATTGACCTCAGCCCCTCCAACTGACCCTTAATTTGATCCTGCACCAATTCCAACCGCTTCGAATAAACCTCCAACTCCAAAATCTGTTGCTCCTTCCACTTCTCATCTGCCACACCCCTTCCTCCAACTATATCCATCTGCCCACCAAAATCCAACGGCATCAGACTCAATCCCACCCCAAACCCTCGCGAACCCCCTGGTCCATTCATCACATTGTTTATCAGCTCCTTGAACAATGGTGATACACAACTCCTCACAGTCTCCACAATCAAATTCTTTGGAATAGGTGGTGAGGCAGTGGTCGTGGCCATACCCACACCCACTGGTTGTGGATTAATTCCATGATCATCCTCAACTTTAACACCGCCACTACAACCACCACCTCCTCCTCCTCCTCCTCGTGATCTTTTTCGTGAACTGGAAATCTTTTTCTCCGAAGTATGATTACTATTACTAACTATAAGATAGCCAGTATCAATATTCTGATCAATCAAATTGGGGTTAGAGTTAGGCTTAGGCTTAGGCTTAGGGTGAGGATTAGGAACAGGGCTTGTATCATCATCATCAATTCCGCCACCAGCTCCACGATTGAAAGACACTCCGCTCCATATCCTCTGAGAGATCTCAAAAGTGGCCTGATCGTGTGGGCTCTTGAACACACATTCCTTACCCGACTCGATTCGGTTCAACACATTCCGGTACTTCTTCTTGAGCCTTCTCAATTTCTCCACCAACTGGTTCTTGTTGAACTCCAGCTGCAATTTGCTCTTGATCTGGTCGTAAAACGCCGTCGTATCGGGATGGGAGGAGGAATTGTGGATCCCACTTCGACTCGTGTTGTAGTCGAGGAAGCCTCGTAAGAGCTCGATTTCGTCCTCGTCGGTCCAGAGCCGTTGGAAGAGTCGTCGGGACTCGTCCATTGGTAATGGCTTCTGTCTCTCTTCGACGACGTTGGTGGCGGCGGCGGCGGTGATGCTGACATCATTTACACGGCGATGTTTTGGATTGGGGAGGGTGGATTGGGTGTGATCACCGGCGACGGCTAGGGCGACGGTGACTACGGCGGAGGAGATTGGTGGATTAGGAGGAAGGGGGTATGCATGGACGTTGGCGAGGTTGGAGGAGGAGGTGGAGTTGGATTCGTCGTCGACATCGACGTCAACGTCTTCGTCTTCATCGTAGACGACGTCGTTTGGGTGGGCTAGGTGGTCCTCGTCTAGGCTCTCTTCGTCTTCGTCGAGGTCGTCTTCGTTGTAGACCGTGTGGTCTTCTTCGGAAGCCATAGGCGGAGAGAGAAAGAGAAAGAGGGGGTTCGAGGGGGTGGGGGTTGGTGTGAGCCAAGGTCAATGGTTTGGTAGGGTCAGGGACTCAGGTTTGGGTTAAACGGGGTGGTGCGTGGTGGTGAGGCGCCGATAGTAAAGGGGTTCACGAGTTGCGTGTAAGACAGGGTTGAGGGGTTGAATGATTCGTCCGATCAGGATGCTGACACGTGACTTGTTCACGAACTACTTAGTTTTTACCCCAATTCAAGGGTTTAAAAAAAAATACTCAAAATATGATTGTTTTGAAAGAAAATTTTCAAATTTGAACTACTTTACAAAGTCAATTCAAATGATATTTTTAAACCAAAAGACATTAGTTAGATTGACATTTTTAGGCCAAAAAATCAGATCAACTGACGTGTTTTGTGATACTTTTAACTATTTTCACCTCCTCCCTTTTTATTTAACTTTATTGTATAATTTCTTTGTCCCAACTATATTGCAGGTCTTTAGGAATAAATTATAACTTTTTGCTGTTGTAAAAATTTCATCTTCATTTCCCAGTCCTGATCTTCCAGTGATTGCATTCGCAGGTCTAGATTCTCTCTTTCTTTTTAAGTCCATGATTAATTGTGATAAATTTTGCAGGGAGATACGCTATAAATGGATGGTTTCATTATCTTGAGGGTGTTCTTATATATAATATTTTATGATTTCAGTGTTTAGAGGCAAAAATTTCTTGCAAATTTGAAATTGGGAACAAGAAACACTGAAACAAGGGTAAAACTACATGAACTTCATCATGGGAGCTGTCATATATTGAAAAGTATTATATTATGTAACTAGGTTTGACGGTCCAATTGGGGGTTTTCTCTTATTCATTTGTTTTTGTTCCTTTGATACAAATTTTTTGATGCATTTGTACTATCAAAATCTCACGTTTTTCAAAATTTTCTAGGATGATCATTTTAGTCATGGTATTTTATGTTTTTTTTTCATGAATTCCATAATTTTGACGATGACTCAAATATCTCTGGTCGTAACTAAAAAAAAGTAAATTATGTTTTAATTTTAGGGTAAAATACGTTTGTAGTCCCCAAAGTATGTGTTTAGTGTCTATTTGGCCCCTAAAATTCTTAATTTGTATCTACGTCGAGATAGGTCCGAAGAAGACGAAGTCTGTCTGGGAATGACTAACGCTGAATTTGTATCTTTTAGGGATTATTTTTTCAAACTTACACATAAAGGTTGAATCTTCATTTTTCTTAGTTTCTTACTTATACACTTCATCATCGTATATTTCTTATTTGATCAATGCTTCAATGTCGCATGCGATTGATTCACATGAAATATGGATATGTTTTTCCTGAAGTATTAATTTTTTCTATCGATCCTCAGGTTCTTCTAATTTCAATACTTATTACACAACGAAAACTGTTTGAAATGGCGGCAAAACAAGTTACAGGTTTGTTGTATTGGGGTGGACAAATGCAATATGCATCTGAGGGTTTATCATACAATTGTCCTCCAAAAGATAAAATTGTTATTAATAGTGACACAATACTACCGGAGTTGTTGAGTAAAATTTACACTATAATGGGGTTGGACAAGACACATAACAAGTTCAAGTTGTCATGTAGATATCTATTTACACTTGGAGTAGGACCAAACATGAATACGTATGTCGGTCTGAAAATTATGAATAATGAACTTGTGACTTTTGTGGTTAATGTAGTATTTGACAACTTGAGCATTTCTAGTGTTGCTTTGTACGTGGAGACAGAGGACATCAAAATTGGCATAGGCGGTGTAGTCAGATCGGAGGTTGCCTAACAACTACTACCATGTCTTACATGAGTTGCTTATGCGCGAGATAGGTACGTCGACATTTCCAACTTTCGGGTTAACTGGTGAATGTTTAATTGCCATGGGTATAAATGTAATGGATAAGTTTGGGCAGTACTCATACACCCACCAAATAAATGCCTCCGCAACATATAGTGGGTACTCAGGCAACAATTCAATGAGTTTGAATTTTCAAATGAATGAGACGGAAATTGAGTTGGGTGATCAAGATGATGTCCATCAACCAATAATGCTACAAAGCCCAATCCAAGAATATGAAGACATGTGTGTTAATGATCGTACAAATGTCTCTAATGATGACAACGAAGAAGAAAAGTTTAAGGAAGTAATGATTGCTGAGTTGAATGACGAAGATGGGAACGGTGAAGACATTGTGGATGCCCAGGAGGTTCAGATGCATAAGTATTACTCCACCTCATTCACATCCACTGAATTTGGTCAGCATTTTGACACAGATAATTTAGTACTGTCATCTAAAATGAATTTGTGGGATCCGGTGAAGATGGAGTTGGCGAAGGGCGTGGTTTCAGGATAAAGCTTCATTGATTTAGGTCAGTTAAATGATATTCCATCAAGCTGAATCAAGATTAATTTGTGGTCGAGATAAACACAACGGTGTGGGTTGTACAGTGCATCATGTACATTCAGCCTAATTGCACGCGGAGACTACGTGCTTGTTTAAGGAAAAAATTAAAAATATTTCAGATCACGAAATATGATGGACCACATAATTGCTTCTACCCAAGAATGAGTCGTGACCATCTACAGTTAAACTCTGACTTCATATGTCATAATATACTGGGACTCGTGGATGATATACCACAAAAAAAATGTCAACAATTCAAAAGAATATAAAGAAGAAGTTTAAGTATGATATTTCCTACAAGAAAGCATAGATTATGATTAACAAGGCCATTGCTAAGATTTTCGGTGATTGGGACTCGTCATATGACATGTTACCAAAGTTTTTGAGTGCAATCAAGAAGTATAACCCTGACTTGAATGTGAAGTGGTTGTACAACTATAAATCTTCTGAATATTATATTTTTTTACTAGTATTTTGGGCATTCAAAGCTAGCATTAAAGGGTTTAAATATTGTCGACGATTGTTAGTATTGATGGGACATTTATGCGTGAAAATTACAAGAAAAAACTGTTAGTGGCGACTGATTCTAATAAGCACTTGTTCCCCATTGTATTTTCTATTGTGGAAGAGGATAATCAATCAAGTTGAGCTTTTTCCCTATATTACCTTTGGTGGGTAGTTCTTAGATACCGGGAAAGGATATATTTAATTTTTGATAGGCACACAGGGATCCTTTCTACTATGAACATGAAAGATTCTAGGTGACATTCATCAAATGCTTATCATCACTTTTATTTTCAGCATGTTCGTAGTAATTTTAATGCACAGTTTAAGGATGGACATTTGTACGTTCTTATGTGGAGGGATGACAAGGCAAGATAGGTTCACTAAGTTAGTTGAGTTGATGATCCAGATACGCAACATCGAAAAGAAAGCATATCAATACTTGAATGATATACCATTGGACAAGTGGACATTAGCCCATGATGGCGGACGATGATATGACATCATGACAACCAACATTTCAGAGGTTTTTAATAGTATTTTTCAAGGTGCCAGGTATTTGTGCAGTCAATATTTTATCAGGTCACTAAGTATCATTTTGAACATCGAGACAGTGTGGCAAAATGAAAAGAAAATAGGATGGAGTTTCTTAAGATTATTGTGGAACGATTACAACATGCATATGACCCATTAGATGGTAGAGTCACTCAAAGTATACCGGCTCCGCCTGATGGACAGAGGCTCAAGCGACAGAGGTGACCACTACCTTGTAGGACGTAGTCCACTTTTTTTTCGTATTTTTTGTATAAAATGTGTGTATATTAGTGTTGTATATAAAAACTCTTTTGGGTTTATAGTTTCATATAATAATATTTCATTACTATCTTTTAGATTAGTTATCAAATACTCTAACCAACGTTTCTTGAAGACCATAACATAATTAATTGAAATTCATATAGACAATACAAACTGGAGTAGTACACCATATTTCATAGAAACAAAATACAAAAACATAATACATAAACAAACTTCAAATACAAGTACGACGACTAAATCTTCAAATACATAATTAGAAATACATCCATCTCTCCCACTCAATTTGAAGCTTAAAATTGCTTCTTGTATCCTCCCTTCTGCAACACGATACAAGTTGTACCAATTGCAATAGATTGTCATTTGATTGTTCTCAACTCGAATGCGAAATAATGCTTGCTCTAATTCTTAAGGAGTGGTAATAGTCGTATCAATGGCAACTTGTCGAGACCTTTTTATATTACAAAAACGTAAATTTAAGCTTAGATTTCTCTTTCCGTCAAGTGATATTTCCATTTCGCCATCATTGTGTTTCTAACTATTAGTGAATAATTTAAGCGAGGATTCATTGGGTAAAAGAACTCATCCTCTAAAGCGCAATGATAACTCAAAGCTTTAAACATGATTCTTGGACTATAATTCATGGTCAGAGATGAATTCTATACATCGAACATTGCACATGAGTTCAAACTTATAGAAAAATTATGTATTTTAGTATGCCAATCAACAGCTTCAATGAATGATATGACACATTGTGTAGTCACACTCATTGACATTATAACAATGTGTAGTCACACTAACTGGTTGTTAGTCAGTTTGTAGTCACACTTATTGACATCGCACTAGTGTATAGTCATACTAATTGACATTGACCTAGTGTGTAGTCACAATGACTGACAATGATGCAATTGTTAGTGTAAAACTCGGGTAAATTTGAAATTTTATGAATAAATGGTGAAACGGTAAATTGTCACTATGGTACGGGTTGTAAGCCTAAAATTTTCTAGAGCTTGGATGACAAAATGAACCTCACTGTTGGATTCGTATCGCGAAATCTAGCAACCATATCAATTTTCATTGAATTCTGAGATAGTTAGATTTTTTTCGTTTTACGAGACAATCGGATCTCAGGTGACCCAAAATCAAAATCTTTAATAAAATTTTAAAGTTTGAGAAATAAATGGAATCAAGTTAAAATAAAAATATTTTAAACTTAAACTAGAGTAAAATTTAATCTTTTCGGGACGAAAACAGAACCGGAAAAAGAGGGATGCGTGGCGCGTTGTTGACTAAGCAATTGAAAAATATAAATAGGGCAGAAAGTTAGATTTTCTCCTCATTTTTTAGCCGATTCAACTGATAGAAGAAAGAGGGAAAAAGTGAGAGTTCTCCACTTCTCTCTACGATCTACGACCTTATGGTGTTCGAGTCCACCAGGCCCAAGAACAAAAGTTGACCTTCTCGTCGTGGGCTACACGTCCATACAAAAAACGAAGGTTTGGACCGAAGGTTGAAAACCAAAATTTTGGGGAAGCTTGGGATTAGAGCTTGGGTTGAACTCTTGGAACTTCTACGGCTTGTTTTACGCTTCAAGAAGTAAGATTTCCTCCTATTTAGGTTTATTTATAACCTAGAATGTTATTATGGAATGGGTGGGTTGATAGAAATATATATCACTTACCTATGGTTGTGATTTAGTGAAATGGATATTGGAAATGGATATAATAAATTCTATATTGAAATGTGTATGTAAAAATTGCCCAATGTAGTCTCTTGATTTATGTGAATTTGTGGGCATGCTATGTGTGTATATTATGCCTTGAAAAAATAAGTGTGTTATTACTTGTTATGTGATGACATGCTTGGATTTTGTTCTAGAGAAAGATGTTGATATGTATATGTTTATGTATTGACATTGTGAAGAACTATGAGAATTATATGCTTATGATATAATTTGTCATGGGATGGTGAAATCATTTGGAATAGTTCATATGACATTCATAGCATATTGAACATTGTATTATTGTTGCAATAAGATATCATATTGCACATACACGGGAACATTGCATTTTGTAGGTGTGTGTGTATGATTATCGTCAACATCATACTTGGTGGATGACGGGTGGACTCGAGTAAGTTGAGTTGAAGACTTGGCTGACTTGCACAGTTTGCATGGTAAGAGGGCTGGGATTAACAAGAAGGGCTAGAAGATCCCTTGGCTGCATGACCCGGTGAATTGGATACGCACTCCATTGGTACAAGTCCATAAAGTATGTCGATGTATGCGGAACTGTTGGTGGAAGTCCATAAATTTCGTATCGGTTGGGTGTCGTTGGTGTAAGTCCATAAATACCCACCCCACGAAAGACCCTAAATCGGTAAACGTCATTTGATATGCAACATAAATCATGGATTAATACATATTGACACTAACATGTGTTGGAGTGCCGAGAAGGGCTCGGGTTGAGTTACATGAGTGAGTTTCACCTCATTTCATGACATGACATGTTAGATTCCAACATTGGATGCATATTCTTGCTTGGAATATTATGAGTTGTTGAAAGTTACATGTGAACATTTCATATGCATTTAGGTTGTGGAGTAGCCTCTGTAGAAGATACTCTATTGAGTGAGACTCACCCTTTATGGAAAAAATATTTCAGGTGCGAGATATACGGTAGTGGATGGCTCCCAATTCGAGCCTCATGGATGAAGAAAGCCGACTTGTGGCTTTTATAGTTTATTTTGTAAAACTTTTATAAAAAAAAATCATTTTGATGTGTAAATATATGGGATTGTATGTAAAAGAATTTGTATCAACTATGGTTGGGGTAGAAATATGTATTGTACAAATTTGGGTTAGTTAAGGAAATGTTTGGAATGAATTGGAGATAAAAAAATAGGCTAAAGGGACAAAATTGGATAAATCGTACCAGTACGTGTACCGGTACGCTGCTGTCTAGAATGCAGAGGGTATGGGTACGCGTACCAGTATGCTGTTGTCTAGTAGGCAATCAATACTAGTACGCGTACTAGTACTCTTTCTAAAATCTGAATTTTTTTTTATTATTTTGCCAAGCTATTGGGCTATGTATTTTTTCCTTCCAATGATAAAAAGGGACCATAATGGAGTATAAATCATGATATATTAGACTTTAGTTGGATCCAACGAATAATTGAACCCAGAATACATTTGTGGGTTATGATCCCGGTTAGGGAATGCTATCATGTGGTGTCGGGTTATACGACATTCACATGTATTTTCGTGGGTTGATGGGTTATCAATGGTTAATAAAGGATCCCGGGACTTTGGGGTGTCACAGTTAGTCATTGTAATTGTTTCTTGTTCAACAGTACACGTTAATGAAGACTCCCGCATTACACTTCAATGTACTGGTGTTTAGTCACAATCAACATCTTGTGACTACACAGTAGTTTACTGTCAAAAACCCTGATACTGTTAAACGTAACATGGACGTGAATCACTATGAATCAGGATTTAGTCACTTCAATATACTAGACGTCTTAGTGTGCAATCACAGAGAACAGGGTCTAGTCACTTCAACATCTTGTGACTAAACACTACTGCAATGTAGACAAATGTACTTATACGACAAAATAAATTATTACACATAGATGCATTTAAGATATTGAAAACCACTATAAAAACATAATAGGGTGGTTCATATCACATGTATTGCACATTATTTCCACTTCAAGACTACGAGTAGGTGATAATAGCCATAACCATGAACCAATTTGGTTATTACAAGAACGAGATGATGATTACAAGAGTGAAAGATTTTCTGATCCAAATGAGTATTATGTCGGACTATGTCGAGAGTAGGCTTTTCGTGCTAATGAATTACACTTATTATGCACAGATCTGAGAGAACTTGGTATATCGATGCCACATAGACTTTTACTTACCATGCCGCGAAGGAATAAAATGAACTATGAAGCAGCAATTAAACGTGTATGAAAAGAGAATAATAAGATGATGTTGCATAAGTGCCAAAATTATATGCTCCAAATAGCATCTGACATGGTGTCAACTGCATTTGGTAGAGAATTAATAGTTACTGAGCGATCTAATGTATTGTCTAATGAACAATACCTATCAGATGAGTATATGTTTGATGAACATTAACAAATGTAAATAATGTCCATCTTATTAAGCATATAACGTTTATGTCTACGCCCTATTTACTATAATCAATATTGTGGCTTTATCAATTTATTCAGTGTGTTGTCATGCCTCAATTTTTTCATTGTCACATCTTGTCATTGTCAAATCAGTTCTGAACTCTGTAGTGTGATGTCCTATTTACTTCAATCAATCTCGTGGCTTTATCAGTCTATTCAGTGTGTTGTCATATCCCAACTTTTTCATTGTCATTTTACATCATTGTCAAATCAGTTCCACACTTTGTATGTGATGTTGATGAGTGCGCGAAAGTGCATTCTAAATACCTTATTATTAGATTAAAATGTTGAAATGTGAATATAAATAATTGGATATAATTTATATTATTGAATTTAATATCTATTCACACTGAGATATATTTGAGCATAATTTTATAATATTTTAAATCTTAAATATTACATTATTGGTTAGTGAGAGATAATTTACAAATTCAATAAAATGTTGGTGAGAGATATTATTAGACTTTACATTTATCATTTTTGGAACTTTATTACTAGGCTTTTATATTTGTTTTTATTTTGATGGTAGAGCATGGAGCAAAAAGGGCCGAAACTGATACAATTTTCACGTAGACCCGACACTCATAATTTTTATTGGGCTTAATCTTTCTCAAATTACACAAGATTTAGACTTTTGGGGCTGAAACAAAAAGGTTGGAATAAAGAGAGGTTGAAACAAAAAAGCTTGAATAAAAAGAGGAGGAAAGTATTATTTTCAAGAAGAGTTTGACTTTTAAAAACCTATTATTTTCTTTGGGCTGGACGGCTAGTTTTGGCTTTTGTTTTTTTTTTTTTGCTTTTCTTGGTGCTGGGGGTGGCGGCTAAAAGAAGAAAAGAAGAAGCAGATAGACGCAAAAAAAAAAAAAGGAGGAGGAAGACTCCGATGGCCGCTGTTTTGTTCTATTTCTTTGGAAGATTTTTATTGTCCATTATATTTATGGGTAACTAAATTCTCAAGGTAGGGCGAGGGATGAATTTGCACAGTAAAAAATATTTTATTTATTTTTATTTCTGCATTTGAATTTTAATTTGTAAAACTCTTTAATTTTATTATTTGTAATTTATTGTTCTCTGAATACTCATAGAATTTATTCTATTTATAAATTCAGTCATGCTTTTTCTATTGAATGAATTAGCTCTTTGATTATTTTTGAATCAATTATTTATCTATATTAATTTAATTTTTTGCTGCAATATTGTTTCCTAAGTATATTGTCGTCGTTGGATTTTCTCAATAATGAGAATAATTTATGTATTTAAAAATGGTGAATGATCTTTCAAAGAGTTACATGTGGTTTAATCTTGGTTAATAAATCTATATTTTCCAGTTGGAAATTTTGGAAATTGAATTTTCAATTGAGTTATTCAATGAATTATGAATAATTAAAATACCAGATTTGTGCAAGGGATTCCCGACGCTCTACTGTTTGTCAAATGTGAGTACTTTTTCCGTTAGTTTCTTTGATTCACTTTAATTTGCTTTTAAAATTAATCTTTGTTCTCCAGTAATCATTTAATATTTTTCTTTAGTTTATTTGCTCCTTCTACTATTCTTTTAGGTTGTCTCTCTGTGGAATTGACACCCCAAAGCTGTTCTACAATTACCACGTTATTCTTTGGGCGTAATCAGATGTCCTTTCATTGCAATTTTAAATTGCAAAACCGAGCATATTATACTAACATTCACAATGATGTAATTGTACCACCACCAAACAAAATGTATAGGAGCAAATCACATGAAGGTTCTTCTTCACGTAGTGACAAAAAAAGTTCATCTTCGGCTGACAAACATGAATGCTCAGCAAATAGATCAACATCGCTGAATAAAGTTTCTTCTATTGAATTATATACTGATTTCAGTGGTGTAACGTGGTATGGACGAAAGAGTGTATTCCGCAATGAGACAATCGACCTTTATCACCTATTCGATCAAGTTGGACGTGTAATTGTTTGTTCTGCAACTGACTATCCACCCCTAGATGCTCATATCAAACTCATGCTAAGATAATGATAGTTATATGACAAACATTGTGACCTTAAAATATTTTGTCGTTGGCATGGACTTACAATATCAAAAGCACGTTTGACTGATATTTACAATTCACAAAATTCAAACAATCATGATGAGGCCCTATTAAGGCTTGAACGTGAAAATGATCAAGTGCAACATTGACTTAATCATTTTCATGCACTCAATTATGCAAAAATAGGGCATTTTGATCCTGAATATGCCGAAATTGAAATTTTAGAGGATCAGTTACTTTTTTTTTATTCTGAACTTAACCCTTTTTAACCCATCAGATTCATTGCACAATGTTATGTTTTGTTATCAATAACTTATATTTTTACACCGCTTAATAAACATTATTGTCAGCATGATCAACATTAAAAATAAAATTTATTTTTATTTTATGTATGCGTTTAAAATTATATGATAAAATTTAAATTCATTATATGTATACATTTTCAATTTTTATAGTTTGATATGCTCAAAATTTATGTATTTTTAAATGATCAAAATTTATTTATTGAATATTATTAATTTTTTTAATAAATAAAATTAAACATTTACTCATAAATAAGAGAGGGAGCAAAACAGTAAAACGTCACTAGGACTAACGAAAATTTATGTATTTTAAAATGATCAAAATTTATTTATTGAATATAATTAAATTTTTTAATAAATAAAAATTAAACATTTTACTCATAAAATAAGAGGGAGAAAAAATAGTTAGGTTTTGCACTAAAACGTCATTTGGACTGACGTTTTTAGAACGCGTCAGTTAAACTAACGTTTTCACTAAAAACGTCAATCCAATTGATGTCTTTTGGTCTAAAAATTTCATTCTAACTGACGTTTTTAAAATAATTTGTGTTTGAGAAATAGTTTCAAAACAACCCTTTTTTAGGTTTTTTTTTTTGAAAACCCCTTGGGTTAGGGTAAAAGCTCCAAAGTTCAAACTAATGGGTTCTCACGTGATTTCTAACTTTCTAATTGCTTTGGGCATATTTTATCCAAAATGTTAGTTTATCTATTTTCTACACCAATAGCCTTCGTAACATCTATATTTTTCTCTTTTGACATATCTATACTAGTCACAATTCAAGTCTGAAGGCACAATACAACATAAAATTCAAACGTCTAAAAATAAGATCCCATTATATTAAATAATAAATTTTTTCTGTTTTTTCTTTGATTACATCATTTAGAATTAATTTTTATTCATTAATTTTTTAAAAATATCAACAAAATTTTCTTAAAATAAATGACCTAACAAAATTTTCTCAGTATGTGTACATTATAAATTACGTGTATGAATAATGTCTGAAATAAAAATTATGTTAAACCATAAATTAATCAAATATTTAATGATTGAATATGTGATAGAAATTAGTGATGTGATATTTTTTGGAGGAAAAATATATATGAGATAAATATTCAAAATGCTAGGTGTTTTATTATATAGATATATTAGGGGAAACTTGATAGTAGATCTTAAATGTGCCTCACCTCTTTGATATTTAAAAATGTCTACATAATCTTTACATGATTTGTGGACGGAATTATAGTTATATTTTTCATTCAATTTAACCGACGATACAATAAGAGTTGCCGTGAAAACATATTTTAAAATGGCAAAACTATCCTCACCCCCACCCTCAGTCTCACTATATCTTCCTCTCTCT
>CM042191.1:9807263-9818012 GCA_023539305.1 Ilex asprella
ACATTATCTTCATACACTGACTACCTCCTTACAAAATAATTTGCATGTCTTCATGTAAAAGGCCTTCATAAGATCCAAGGAATTGGTGCTGGTTTCATTGCTGGAGTTTTGGATGTCAACATTCTTGATGAAGTTGTTGAAGTAAGTCATCTCTAAGTCTTTTTTTATTTTCTTTTGGGTATTTAGTTTAAGTTCACCAGTGATACTTCTGGTTGAGTTGTGGTTTTACTTTCTAAAATGAGGAGTTCAATATGAATTTGAGAATACATCCATCACATATAACTGTGTTAAGGAGAGCTCTTGCATGATTGCCACAATATATTTCACTATCTCAAGTCATTAAGGAATCAAACATCTGGTGGTCAGCTTTCCATGTAGATCTCATGGTTCCATGTGATAAAATTTAAAAAAAAAAAAAAAAAGCAGAGATAGACGAGAAATAGAGCTATTACACATATTATAAAGCTAAGAGTACTTTGTTTTTTTTATAAAGCTAAGAGTACCAAATTTCCTTATATTCTGTGAAAAATACTTAGCAGGCATTCCTGTAGAATTTCTTGATGATTTCCTTATGAATACTTTCCCGCAAAGTTATCAGCTAATTTTCCCCAATGTTCTAATAGTTGGAGTATAAATAAGACCCGAATTTAGCTTTCCTTTCATCACTGTGAACTTAATAAGGGCAACAGATGTTATGAATGGCTGTAGGTTTTTGGTTACAACAGAACCTCATCAGAACATTTGAGTAGAACTCCACCTCCTTTGTCACATATTTAGCCATAGGCAGTTCATATGCTCCATACATCCATGCTTTCAAGGCTGTTTGGAAGCTGGAGCTGGCACCCTTATTACTGTCTCAAGTGATCTCGTTACCTCCTGTAAATGTAAAGCATGTAGATGTAGATCTCTCAACAAATTGCTAACTATGGAACCTACCATTCTAGTCTCAGATGGTCATGTCCAGAGGACAGAAGCCCGATGACCTTAAAAGCTTGCCCTTAGAGGACCAAGACTTACGCATAAATTGACTTGTCACAGAACTGCTAAGGTATTTCAGGTCAAGTATGAAATAACTTAATAGGTTCTGCCTAAGTCCCACATATCTTCATACATCAAACAAAGTGCTCTTGCTGTTTTCACCAAATTGTTGTTCTACTCAGTTTGGGTATTAAAAGGTCTTCAATTCAATATTCTTCTGTTTCTTGGAAGACCTAGGACTTGTTATGTTTGAAAAACGACAATTGTCTTAGAATAGCCATTTTAATCTCAAGAAATACGTTGTGCTGTATTGAAAGTATTACCTTTATAATGTCATTATTTTATGATTGTAATAAGTATACCACTCTAAGGGCATGTTTGGTTTAGGTATTTAGATATGTATTTGGATTAATTAATCCGGTGATGATGTAATTCCAAGTTTGGATTAGGTTATGGGGATCCGGTATTAATTTCTTATTAATCCCGACCTGGTTAATTATTGTCATTTAACATACAATATTAGGTATTAATGAATACCATGTGGTATGTGATATTATTTTTAACAAGTTTAGTATTAAAAATACTATGACTTTTGCAGTACCCCATAAATTCAAGACACGGGGGACAAATGACAAGAGTTGACAACCTACATGGCAATGGGGCCCAATAGGGTCCAGCAGGATTGATACGAATAATAGTGCCATGACAGCATTTCAGCATCGTGATAGCACTCCAACATCGTTGCAGGCACCCAGTGGCGCCGCAAGCGGCCAGTTCCACGACAACGCCTAGTGTCCCAGAAGGGCGGGACATGTCCTCTTGACATTGAGAGTGGCAAAACGGACCCTGGACTAAGGACAGACAAGAGTGGCACCACAGAAGTTTAGGGGCAACCTTAGCGTGACGCACCTTCCCCACTGCTGAAATAGGACATAAGGCTGGGATTGTATAGCCAACAAAATTAATATCCTCAACATATTGGACACTGTTGCTCGACTAGCCCGGTGGATTAAGAGGAGGGTCCCCACCTAGGGATAGGGCATTATGACCCTCTTCAAAGGAGAACTGAGCAACGGGGGTGGACAAGCATGATTGTCAATCTTGACCTGGGGCACGATCTTGAAGGTTTTGTCTACTTGGCCAGGCCTCCCAGTGTATGACTCACTGCCAATTAGGTGTGCTTGATTGAGATCCAATAGGACTCCTAAGGTAACTAGGGTTATTAGTTCGGGATCAACATATGAGATAATGGAACATGTAGATTGGTGGCTAAATGATTGAAATTATGTGAATTTCCTCTATCGGACACCTTGACAAAGGTCTGGAGGACGGGGTTTAGAGAAGGAAGGGAGGATCCCAGGTAGGAGCGCATTGGGGGCATCGTTTGCATGGCCTTCTTGAGGTCATGGTACCGCGATGACCGATTGCTATCATTAACCTTGGGAGTCCTCTTTTGCCTCGGTTGTCACATTCCTCCTCGGGGGCTGTATCTATGTTGTGTTTAGAAAAACGTCACATCTACCTAATTAATGTTGGAACACATGGCTCGCGATTGGCGGACATTGGTATGCAGAAATTTTAGCTAGTCATGCTCTTTCTTCCCTACCAGATATGTTTTTTCGCTTATACCACGCTAGTTTGTCAGATGAAAATTCTACTTTAGACATTGATCATTGTTCTTCTGTTGATCGCTCAATATTAGTTATCTTTAATGGTAATAGTTGGTGGTACTTAGGGCGGTTGTGACAATCGCAACGGTTATGGTGGTCGTAATTCTCAATGGGGCATAGTAAAGGTCGTAGTGGTACTCGTTTATGTATTCGTTGTGGTTGCCCTAACCACACTGTGGATTATTATTGAGATTTACATGGGAAGCCGTCTGGTGTTGTCAATCAGGTCTCTTATTTGGAGGATATCCCCACATTGTCTTTATCATCATCATGTTTAGCCCTCCGGAATCTAAGTTAGTTACTATTACCTAGGTAGTATCATCTTCCTCTATTGTTACTTTTGTCCAGTCAGACACTACTTCCATTTGTTTACTGTCCTCCACTCGCAGTCCCTGAATCATAGATTCTGGCTTTTCTAATCACATGACTTGTTCATCTAGTGTATTCTCTACTTATCATTATGTTCTTCCCCCCATAGTGTCACTCTTGTTAATAGTACTTCCTCGCAGGTTTTAGATTTAGGGACTACTCAATTGAGTCCCGATATGTTCTTATCATCTATTCTATGTTCTTCAATTCTCTTTTAGTTTACTCTTTATTGGCAAAATTACTCGTTCACTTAACTGCTCAGTAACTTTTTATCCCGTTTATTGTGTGTTTTAGGATCAACAGATGAAGAGGAAGATTGGTACGGGACATGGAGTTGGTGGTCTCTACTACTTTGACCTTAATCCATCTCCTTGCATTTTAGATTTTATCATCTCCATTTCAGTAGCATTGTCGTCTTGGTCATGCATCTCTTCAAAACTTGAAGCACCAAGTTCTTAGTCTTAGCTCTGTGTTACCTGCGTCTAGTGAAATTTGTCAACTTAGTAAGCATTATCGTGAATCTTTTTAGTCTAGAGTCAATAATCTTATGTCTAGTCCATTTGAGTTAGTTCATTCTGATATATAAGATCCAATAAAAAATATTTCATCTAATAAATTTTCTTATTTTGTGATATTTGTAGATGATTATTTTCATGCGACTTGGTTATTTTTTATGAAATCTTGTTTTGAATTATTTTCTATATTTGAGAAGTTTTGTGAGGAAATTAGAACTCAATATAGTTGTCGTATTTGAATTTTACATTCTGATAATGCTCGTGAATATGATTTTGACCCATTTCTAAATTCTACTTATCTTTGTAAAATTGACATTATTCATCAAACTTCATGTGTTCATACTCCCCCTTGGTATTAAGTCGTACTCGTTTTTGAGTCATTTGTTCTAGTTTGAGTGGGAGTGTTGAAAGTATTAGCTTTATATTGTCATTTTATGATTGTAATAATTATACCACTCTAAGGGTATACTAGTCTTTTATGTTCTCATTAGGTAACTATAAACATAAGTTGAGGGTGAGAGGTAAGGTATCACAAAGTACAAACATTCCTTTCTACCTCCCTCATTATTTTTCTTTCATTCTTTGCTTTCCATCTTCTAAACTTCACATACTGCGTACCCATAGCTAAAAGAAGAGCAGCTAACACTGCTTAGCTCTATGTTTTTGATCCTATTGGGCTCCACACTATCTTCCAATGTAAACTCATGACAAATCTAATGAATATGGGTGGGAACATGATGTGGGGAATCACTGCTGAAGTGTACTAAAACATTGGTGCAAAGTATCGACCGAAACAAGTCGGCCGAGCTTTACGAGACTTGGAGTTTATACGTAATATATAATGGTATCGACTCAGAAAGTGTCGAGTCGTATTGTCATCCAAGTTATCTTTGACTTTGACTCAATCCTGACTTGTCAAGTTGGTGTCACCGAATCGGCCGATACGGTTCTGCGATATCGAATCACTTGTTATGTTCAACCTTTCCTTTTAGGTAAAATCGCTACTGCACTACGACTGATGTGTCTTTGAGCCTTCTGAGTTGATGAATGATATCGTGACCTTGAATCATGACTAAAATGGAGCGAGACAATGAGGTTATGAGGGAGGAAATATAGTTGCAGAGTTTTACCCTAAAAGATTTAACATATTGGTGAACTCTTTTCTAAATATTTAGGAATTTGTTCAATTGGAAAATTTGCTTTCCTTAACTTCTCTGTGGAACAGACCTTTGCAATGGTTCCCATGACATTTCAGAGAAATTTCTCCGAGTAGTAGAGGATAATTCTGAAGATGCAAGCTTTCAAGGAGGGTTCAGCTTTCAAATATTGATGGACAGTAGTAGAGGAAAATGTGTATTTGCCGTCATCTGCATATGTTTCTCACAGTAAATAGCTATCCATCTGGTTGAAGATTCATGTATGTTTTCCTTGTCACCTATTCTGATGAAGTTCAGATTTCTCGGTTCTGATGACCAATGGAATATTCTCTCTGTTTGAGTTCGCTATGGTTTGCTGGCTAGTTGCTTTGTTAAAGCGATAGTCCAACAACCTAATTGTTGAATCATTAAAGTTTATCTTCTTGATCTCTTTTATGATAATACAGGTGATATTACTTTTTTTTTTGAAGTCCCAGTACATATTGAATTAAACAGTGTCAGACCCATGGATAACTGCATGAAGATATTTTCTGCATTTGAGCAACAATATTTTTTGCCCATTTTGTTGCTATTGTATCAAATGCACGGATGAGTGGATATCTAGTTGTATTCATACATAGCTAACGTTTGTGGATGAATTCAGAACAGGTGGATATTTATGTCACTTAAATAGAATTAGAAAAACCATTTGAAGCTGGGTATAATAGAAATGATTTTTCTGGTATGGCATAATATAGGATCCATACTGAGAAGATCACCTGCTGTCAACCTGAGACAAGGTTAAAAGAAGGAACAAAATTTCCATCATTTGATCTTTGCAATGTAACAGGCGGTATTATTATCAACTGCATCAAATAGATTTTATATTATGTCATGCTAATATTATACGATTGTTGTTACGTGTAAAGAAAGCTTGTATCCCCGATTAATTTAGGTCCACTCAAAGTTGGTTTATATGGTTGAGATGTATTTTATCAGTTGTAGATATATTATGTTGTTTATGCAGGGTCATTTTTTTTTGGATGCTCTATCATTAAATCCAAAACCTGAATTCTGCTGACTAGCAACACAGATTTCCTGTGATCAACTTTTGATGTTATCATAGATTTTCAGATTTCTAGTGAAGATGCTATTGAAATTGCTAAGCTTCTTGCATTGAAAGAAGGATTGCTGGTACGTTCCCAATGTGTTAAAGACTCTTTTCATAATCATTTTTAACACTCTTCTCTCTTGGTGACCACATGATTTCATGGTTGCTGGTTATTAATATTCTTAATACTGTTGTAATGCATGCATTTGATGTTTTCAAAATTTCAGTGTTTTGAGGGTGCTTTTGCAGGTGGGCATTTCTTCTGGGGCGGCGGCTGCTGCAGCAATAAAGATAGCAAAGAGGCCAGAAAATGCTGAGAAACTTCTTGTTGTAAGTTTTTTCTCTTTCATCTAACCAGTTTGGATCCTCTGTTGTCAGCCAAAAAAAAAAGCTATTATGGTTTTTTTGTCTTGTGTTTAATTCTCTTACCTAACATCTTTATGCCCAAAGTTTGGCAAGAGTCCTGATGATATCGATATTATTATTGCGACCAAGGCCCTATTTTTAACCAAGTGATACATGAAATTTTTCCGTTTTCCGTTGTTAATAGTATAGTGATTCAGTGGTAAGTGAGATACAAAAAGATAAATCTTTCTTCATGTATTGAACACACAAACGACACTCTGACTCCACAAAAGTAACTGAAAACTCTAAAATATGATATTTCATAGTACATATGAAGAGTATATATAGGAATGGTCAAAGACCCAAGCAGGTCGAGACATACCTAAAAAGACCCAAAGTGAATGAATCTATGGAGGGAGAGATTGAGAGAGCATTAGGTTTCTGAGATAGATAAGTTTATGCAACTAATCAGTAATCATAGTTAATTTCACATGGATGCCTTAGAGAGAGTCAGAGGTTTGACTTGCAGACTGCCCAATTCAATGCCCAACAACCGCCAATGCTCAAGGAATCAATGCTCACAAGAAATCAAAAGTCTAATGCCCTGTATAGAGAGAGCAAAAATAACTATCACCAAAGAAAACCAGGAAGGCAAGAAATCAACTAGGGCAGCAAAACATTAGAGTGGCAAATCGGTGAGTCAACAAGGCAAACCAGAAATCCACAGATTATTACCAGTTATCCAGCAAGCAGGTTGAACAGCCCAACTCAAAAAAACAAAAGCCTAGCAAAAGAAAAATATAAGCCAACAGTTTATAACAGTAACCCAATAAGAAGAGCAGCCCAACTCAAATAAAAGCCCAACAAAAAAAAAATTAGGGTGATTTAAAAATCGGTACAATTTTTTAGATTTATTTGAGAAAAAATACAACATAAAATCTTATTTGGGTTAAAGTGCATATTTTTAAAAAATGACAATATTGTCATTCGGTAAATAGCTGATGGTTTGAAACCCTTTGTATTCCTTTTATATATTTTGGTTACAATCAAGCAAAGAGAGATAAAATAAGAGCATATTTTCTCTAATAGTTTCTCTCTCTCTTCCTATTTTCTTTTACTCTATTTATATTAATATTATAACAACACAATTACACTAATCAGAATTGTCCTATAATACACCAAACAATTATTCACACATTCTAATAAACCAAATAGTTACACAAAACAATTACTCAAAATTATGACACCAATCCAGTTTGTTATTCAGTTGTTTATATAAACTAAATAGTTTCACCATTTAGTATCGCAGCATCATTATACCATCATGCCTTAACAATTGTATGAAACTGTGATTGTTACACTCATTAAAAAACAGTTACACATTAAAAAAACAGTTACACTCATTAAAAAACAGTTACACTCATTAAAAAAAGAGTTACACTCATTAAAAAACAGTTACACCATTGAAAAAAACAGTTACACAATTTAAAAAAACAGTTACACACATTAAAAAACAGTTACACCCATTAGAAAACAGTTACACCTATTAAAAAAATAATTACACCCATTATAAAACAGTTACACCCATTAAAAAAAAACAAAGAAGTTTTTTTCCCTACATCCCAACAACGAACAATACATAATATGTAACAAAACATTTTGGCAAATTCTCTCCTTTTTTTTTTAGGAAAAATTCAGTGTTTATTTACATATAATTTGTGGCATTCTAATTAAATCTCATTGTCATAGAATTCTGTTGCCGAAGAAAAAGGGTTTTGATCATTAATACCCCTATTTTACCTCTCATTACTATTGTTAATCTTTACATATTTGTGTCCTCAAATAATTGTCAACGATAACTGAATAATTTAAGGGAAGGTGTTTAGGTAAAAAAAATTTTAGTTTATTTGAATTTTGTACCTAAACACAAATTTTTTTATAAAAATTGTATTTAATAGAGTAAACAAGTTATTCATATATTTTTTCTCAAATAAATTTAAAAAATTTTACCCACACCCAAAAAAACCCAAAAAATTACAACCCACCAGTTTGTAACAGTTACCCAATAAGAAGAGCAGCCCAAATTGAAAACCAGAAACTGGAGTCAGCACCCAATGTGAAAACCAGAGGAGACCAGATCAGCCAACAAGAACAACGTTACTGAAAGAGTCCACAACCCAGAACAACTATTAACAGGAGCCATAAGCAGCAAAAAACAACCCAGTAAAACCAGAAATCAACCGAATCAACAAATAATAGCAAAAATCCTTTAGAAATTAACCAACTGTTGTAGAATCATACAACTGTGTATTCAAAACACTTAATTGCACCCTTTAGGTGTGATTTGCAGCGACAAAATTGAAGAAAAGTCATGCAAAAGACTAGATCGAAAACTCTTGACCCCATTCTTCAAAAAACATTCACGAACTAAAAAACGAACCATGCTGGTTGATGATATCAGCCCTCGTTGAACCAAATTCTTTCGCTGATGCATAATGCTGTGTTCATAATCTTGTATAGGATCAAAATCGCTGTGATACCATGAAAACTTTGGTTACATAATTTCAAAGAGAGGAAAGAAATAGAAGAAAGTGAGAATATTATTCCTGCTAACAAGTGCGTTACAACTCAACCAAAACTACACTACACAATAGAGATCCATATATAGTATAGCAAAACATAATAAAGTAAATCACTAAACTACCCTTATTCTAAATATACTATAATACACTAGCAAAAAGCACATGTCATCTAGAGTTTATGAAAAATGACGGCAAAAATTGAAACTTTCCATGGTTTATTATTGATTTTCTATTTCTTTCTTAAAGCGATAAAAACATTTATTTGGGGGCCTAAACGATCGAATCTGTCACAACTTGTTTTACATTATATAACCAGTTGAAAAGGTCCTCAAGTTTTCATGCAGTCAAGTGTCCCAAAATGCAATAGGTCAAACAAGGCACTATTTGGAATACTCGCTATCATGTGAAGATGTAATGTTCTTTTAATTTGTAAACATGGGTTTCTACATGTTAGGGTTTTCCATTGTTTTAAATTGGAATCTTTTGACACATTTGGGGTTGATTACAGAATGCCCCCTCCAAATTTGGGTCCTATTGCATTCAGCTCCTCTAGTTTCAATGTAAAAAATTTGTCCCTTTCAAGTTTTCATAGGACTAAATTAACCGACAGAGTGGATTGAAAATATAAAAGTCTTGAAATAGCCTGTCGACCATAATCTTTATTTGGGATTAATTACAAATGCCTCTCCAAGTTTGGGTTGAGTTGCAATCAGCTCTCTCTGGTTTCAATTTAAACAATCTTTTTGTTGTTTTCATTCTTTCTGTCTAATTTCTTCTACTTTGGAATTTGGCTCATAAATAATTACAATGTTAGGTAGAGTTTAGATAGTACTTTGGTGATCGTATGATATTTTTAGAAAGGCCTATAAGTTGGCATTTTGGAGATAAACAAGATGCTATTTGAAAGAATAATTCGAAGTTTGGTACGGTGTTGAGCACAGTATCTCCCCTCCTTTCTTGTCTGTTCTCGTACTCGGTCTTTGGTGTCTCTTGCATGCTAAGGCAACAAAGTTTTCCCTTTCTTCTCTTCCATTCTGTCTTTCTGTCATGTTCTCATAATCCTAATAGCAAAAACAAAAAATTTGCAAGTTTATTTTATTATCTGGCCAGAGCTCAACTTTTGCATCGACATGTTGTCCAGTAGAAAATGAACCATGGGACTACGTTAAGAACATTTATGATTTACATTGGGCACGAACACTCCAACTAGACCTGATTTTCGGCATTCCTCTGGTCTTTTTTGCATCACTGATTTTTGGCATTCAGTGGACAACCAATGTATAGTCCTTAGACTTTAGGTAAAGCATATGAGCACAATTTCTTTTATCTTTCTTGTTTTTGTGAACTAAATCCCGAATATGTGCCATTTATTTCCATGCCATGCAGGTTGTCTTCCCAAGCGGTGGAGAGCGTTATCTGTCTACTGTGCTGTTTGAATCGTTGCTGCAGGAGGCAGAAAACATGACCATTCAGTGAGGTGTTACTTGGTCTCAAGAAGCATGATTTTTATGCTGCTTCAGCACCAATCAATTGAGATTCTGAGTAAACAAATTGGTTAGTTTTTCTGGGTATGAGTATGAATAGGATGGGACTGACTGAAACTTGCAAAACATGATCCGAGGTGACTGAAACTTGCAAAACGCTAATGGATCATTCCCTTCTGCTCTGGGCAGTTTTTCAATGACTGCTACTCTTTTTTCCACATTGCATTTGAAAAGATTGAAGAGAATTTTTTCCATCTTATTTCATACTTAAGTTGTATTGTAAATTTATAATAGTTATTTCAAGATACACAATTTTAGTTATGACATGATATTTGAAAATTTAACTTAAATTAAAATTCAAATGTATGTGTTTGTTTAGTTGTGTCGAAAGTTTGATAGAGAATTTTTGTGAACAATGGGTTTTGTGAATATTTACAACATTCTGTCAAACCAAACCTATTTGTTATCCAATTTAAGCATACTGGCTGACGATATTTTGATTCGATTTGAGAATGATCAAGAGTGTTCATAATACCTCTATATTTGTGAGTATACGCTT
>CM042191.1:9818112-9840352 GCA_023539305.1 Ilex asprella
TTTATTGAGTGTGTTACTGTTTGATGTTACTCTTTTTTTGTTGAGCGTGTCACTGTTTGATGTTACTATTTTTTTATTGAGTGTGTCACTGTTTGATGTCACTGTATTACGTGTGTGTGTGTGTGTATATATATATATATATAAATGTGTGTACATATTTATACATATATATTTTTATATATACATGTGTGTGTGTGTATATGTACGTGTGTGTGTATACATATGTGTGTGTGTGTATACGTATATATAAATATATATGTGTGTGTGTGCGTGTATACGTATATATAAATATATATATATATATATATATATATATTCTCAAAATTCAAATAATACACAAATATCAAAAGGAATCTTGAAAATCTCACATTCTAATCTTGAAAGTCTCACATTTAATTAGGTATGCACTATTTATGGTATGAGTAAAAGGGCTTTTATGATTTTTTTTTAGTAGATGTCTTTCTATCCCAAATATTTTAAAAAGTGGACTTTTGTACTAATAAGTTGTATAGGAGGTACCGGTCTCCCAATCCCCCTATTATCTATACGGTCCAACTTAAAACACAGACCAATTTAGGTCCCGGTTCACAGTTTAACTTGTTCAATCGGTTTATCTAATCCAGTTCTGATAACACTGATATGTAGTATCACCAACTAATTATGAAATAACATATATACTTAGTGTATTCTACTATTGTAATGGTTACCAATAACCACCACGTTTAGTAACTATCATATTAAAACAATGAGATTCACAAGACCTTGAAAAGAATTAAGAATAAAATATTATGGAGATCTAATTATACTTAAGAATTTCATTTGGGATCAAAACTCAAGTATTAAATTTAGAGGACAAGTGTCATGTGTAAAAATAAAAAAGAAGCATGGACAAGTGTCCTAATGCATCTCCCATGTGACACAAGCCGAGTGATGTAATGTGCTTGGAGCCAAGCATACTCAGCCTATAAAAATCCCCCAAATCAAAAAGAAAAATGAGGGAAGAGAAGAAAGACGAAGTAGAAAGGAGAGAGAAGAAAATCTGATGACAAGGCTGAGGGTTCAAAATTAGATGGTGATTCTAGTTTTGAATACTTTGAATTCATTTGTATTACTCTTAAGATGGCAGTGATCAAATTTATCAATATTGGTTGACGATATTAAGGTACGAGGTAGTATATAATATAATCATGTCTTTAAATCACTTTAAAAATAGTGTTCTATTGTTTATCCTATTCGTTATTTTTTATTGATATTAAATCATGTGTATTTTGGTTCTCTGACTTGTATTTTAGGCAAAATATTTTGGGATTGATTGGTATATTTACGAAGTATATTTGGGGCATAGGTTGGGAAATGTGATTTGTGATCCTACGAGACACAATTGTTCAGTTTGATTATGGTCTTGCAAGGTGTGACTGTTCGATATGAGTATGAATTTATATGTCTAATTATCACTTATCATCTCACAAGGATGAACCGAGTTTGAGGCTATGTTTGATAGCAGTTAAAGTATGTGACCTATCGAATTTGATTCTTGATTTTTTTGTCCATGATTGTTTATCAATTGAATCATTTGACATTTAATCATTCATATTTTATTGTTGAGCATATTATTTTCCATCATATTGTATACATTTCCGCTTTTAATATTTTCAGGATGATCTCGAAGGGAATAACTAGAATTAATAATTGAGGAATCGAAAATGGACGAATCTAGATATATTTTTTATAAATTGAAATTATTAATTTTATTGGTATTTTGAGATCAAATTTGTGATTATAATTTTTATTGAGGTAGTTAGAGTTTTGACCCTATATTTACAGATATATTTATGAAACATTATGGTCGATACGATTAATTGATCAAGTGACGCATCCAAGAAATCAGGGCGTTACACAAACCTTACATGGCGTTTTACTAAAGTTGGTGATATCAAATGTCAACGATTAGATGGTATCACTATTAAACTAAATATTTACTCCAAGTGTTGGTACAAAATTGTGAAAGCAAAGTGTTAAACGTAAACTCGGAGATAGAATTATGGTTGGTAATATGGCTAGGTTGATTATGATTGAGATAGCAACTTCGGCTTGAAGGAGATGGTTGTCATATCTTCGATCTTGGTGAATTTTCCAAGACACTTGAAACTTCACGGAGTGATGCTTCATGTGGAATTATTGAGATTGCAACTAAATGGTCTTTTCGAGATTGCAATTGTGTTAATGAAACTTTTCCTAGATTGCAAACTGTAAGAAAATGTGTACGGAAATATTATTGTGCAAATATGAGAGATTGAAACTTGTACATGAAATGTACATCATATAAGCATAAGGAAAAAAAATGCAAAGAGTAACATTTGTTGGTTTGGGGCCAAAAATTTTGGCCAAAAAATAAATGGGTTGGAGAAAATACGGGCTAAATTGATATGAGCCAAAATGACACTAGTGGGGCAAAATGAGTAAGTAAAATATAAGCAATATGAAAACCAGAGTTGGGGCAACTTTAGGGCACAAAGGACAAGGGTCCAATTGGAAATGATGTTAGGATTTTCTATGTAGTATTTTTAGTGTGCCAGATAGCAAGCATTGTGTCTCTCATTCCACTTTGCATGGGATAGTTGAATGAAATAGTAGTGTGAAAATAAAAGGCATAATGATTAAAAGAATGATAAATTTTGAGTATTGAGGTAAGGGCAGAAGAGAGGACTTTCTCTACATAAATTTTGAAGATAAAAAAACTAAAAACTGTTATATAACTAAGAGACTATAAAAAAGCTAGGGAATAGAGTTTCTCAATTTGTATTTTTCAATGTATTCAAGACTTATTTTTATAGGCCTCCAATATAATGATCACCAAATACAATAATAAAGGTGGTATATCAATGGGTAGGGGGTTATAGACTAATGCACTAGCATCCACTAATTCCTATTTAGTTGGGGTGCTAATTAGAAGGGTAAGGCTCATCCACTTTATATACAACATATTTATACAATGTAATACTTACAACATTCTCCCTCGGATGACCACTATGCTAAGATAGTATGTCTCGTTAAAACCTTACTAGGAAAACTTTGTGGGAAAAAATTTAGTGAAGGTAAAAAATTACATATTTAGATGCATCTTAGAATAGCGTTGGACGCACTAATGCTGCCTCATTAAAACCTTGTTAGGAAAACTCAATGAGACAAAATCTAGACGAAGAAAAAAGAGTACAATATGCATTTGTCTTGTATCTTCAGGTGGATGACCCTCCTGATGAACTTCTCCCCCTAATAAGAAATCAACTGGATTGGTCACAAACCCGACGCATTCCAATGCCATATACCAATTTCTTGAACGATGATGATGGTACAACCTTAGTGAATAGATTTGCAAGATTGTCACCAGATCGTATCTGTTTTACTTTAGTTTCATAGTTCTGTTGGAGTTCATGAGTGTAGAAGAACTTTAGTGAAATTTGTTTGGTTTTATCTTCTTTAATACAAGCAGATTTATCTTCAAATGTAGTTGTGGGTAAATCTGTAACCAAAGGGAGTCTGTAAGTATCTCGAATGTGATGGACTGCATACCTTAGCCACATACATTCACAGCTTCCTTCATGGAGTGCAAGTATCTTAGAATGATTAGAAGATGTAGTAATCAAAATCTACTTAGTAGATTGCCATGAGATCGTTGTGTCACTGTGTGTGAAAACATATCCATTTTTGTGAACAAGCCTTGTGGGATTTGATAGGTATCCAAAATCTGCATAACTAGCTAACTGTGAACCATTGGCTAATTGTTTTGAATATGACAAGATAAAATCTATAGTTCCACGAAAGTAATGTATGACATGTTTTGCGTTATTCCAATGTCGTTGAGTTGGTGCAAAACTAAATCTTGTCAACAAGTTGACTACAAATGCTATCAAGCTCAGTACATTATGCTAAATATAACAAAACACAAATTGCACTTAGGTATGACACTTTAGGATCAAGAAACGTTTCATTTTCCTCCTTAGGACAAACGAGATTTTTATTAACAACAAGAGGACAGACAACCATCATAGTACTTAATGGATATGTTTTATCCTAAGGGGTGGAGGGAGGGTGGGGGCAATTGCACCCACTGAGATTTTGAAAATTTTTAGAATTAGTATAAAATTTTCAATATTTGTCCCCACTAATTGTTTTTAAAGCTCATAAGACTTAATCTCACAATTCTTTTTTTACTCTCTAGCTATTTCTTCTCTTTCTACAATGACACTCTAATAACTCATTCTCCTCTAAATTCAATTATCTAGAGATTAATTAATATGTTTAATTGATTATCCAAGTTCGAATATGCTATTATATTTCAAGAATTTAAATTTAGATATATCAAAATTTAACCTAATTGTGAATCATAAACGATTCAAAAAAACACATGCACACACGTGTATATATAAGATTTATTTTTTATCAAATTTTTAATTTTTAGTGTATATTGATATTGATATGAATTGTAAAGACAAAATTTGGTGGATAATCAGATTATATTCAAAATAAAGTTTTCAAATATAACTTAGATTCGAATCATTCAAAATTTGATGATTGAGATGTTTGTTTATTGTGTTTACAAAATGATTTGTCAGAATAACATTTTCTATGAAAATTATTCTAATACTAGAATTTTATATAATATAAATTTCATATAAGTTTACTTAATTAAGTTCTATATTTTTTTTATGTGCAAGTTATGCGTGAAAATTTTTAAATCAACAAAACAAAAAATTATTATGAAGAATTACTTTATAAATAGGGTAAATGGCAAAACACTCATATTTGCAAAACACAATAAATTTTGATGATTGTTCTTCAATCGTTCCCCTCACCTTGATGATTGACCCCACTAAAAGTAAAAAATTATCATGAAGAATCACTTGATAAATAGTGTAAATGACAAAACACTCATATTTGCAAGACACAACATTTTGATAATTATTCTTCACTTGTTCCTTCAACTTGATGATTGCCCCCATTGATAATGGACTCTGGCTCCGCCTTTTTTTTTTATCCTTGTTAAACTGCTACAGGTCCTTTTCAGTATAGATTATTTGATAGATAAGAATTTCGTTTAACATATGTTTAATCTACAAGCTAAGATAGTACTTTGTTTTTCCGAAATCTTTCATCCCAAATTCTTTTTTCAAATGTTCAACAACTTTTATCAACTTTTTAGGAGTTCCAATTAGATTCATATTATCAACATATCCTGCAATGATGGCAAATTCAGATTCTGATTTCTTAATAAATACATATGGGAATATGAGATTATTAACATGCCCTTTCTTTACTGAGTACTCATTGAGACATTTATACTACATTCTTCCAGATTGTTTCAATCTACAAAAGGATCATCTTAGCTTAATTGAGTACATGTTTCGTGGTTTCCATGTTTTTTCTTTAGACAATGTAATCTTTCAAAGACTTTCATATAAATATCAGTATCTAACTTTCCATATAAATATGTAGCAACAACGTCCATAAGATACATGTTGAGTCTTTTTGAGACTACTAGACTAATAAGATGACAAAATATAATTGCATCAATTACTGGTGAGTATATTTCTTCATAATCAATCCTAAGTCTCTACAGGAATCCTTGAGTTACTAAATCCTTGCGTTACTAAGCGTGCTTTATACATTGTCATCTCATTTTTGTCATTCATTTTTCTCACAAAAATCTATTTATAACCAACAAATTTTACATCATTAGATGTTAGGACTATAAGTCCAAACACTCGAAAATTTTCAAGTGAATCCAATTCTGCTTGGATTGTTTTCTGTCACTTTGGCCAATCATTTCGACTTCAACATTCATCTATTGTGCACAGTTCGAGATCATAATCACTAAAATTTTCAGTAGCAACTGCAAAAGAAAATGAATTATTGATTATCAAAGTTGTGTGATCCCACATCTCTTCTGTATATAAATAGTTAATAAAAATTTCTTTATTTACAGATATTGCATCTCTTTAGGAGTTTGTCACTTCAAGAACTTTTTTCTTTACTGGAGATATTATTTGAGATGATGTTGGTGCATCTTTATTTCCTAATTCAACAATTTCTTCAAGAGTTGTATGTGATTGCCATTTTAATCTCCTTTTTCACGGAGCAAAATTTTTGAACCCACATGTCGTCCACGCTATAAGTGTGTAATTTATGGTTCATTTGCTGCCTTGGATTTCTCAATTAGAACATCAATCTTTGCCTAAGTGTTCACAATTGGCACATAGGACATGGTTACTCTTACTGTATCAGTAAATGCATTAGACATCTTATTAGCAATTCTCTAGAGATGAATAATGGTTTGCACTTCAATTTCAAATTGGAGAGTGTGTGAATCAAGATAACACATAGTTTTTGAAGTCTAAGAAACCTCACGATGTCCTTTAGCAGGCGACAAATTTTCTCCCCCGAACAGCAAAAATAGTGTCTTATCTAAATGACAATCTACAAATCTTGCAATAAAAACATCTCTCATTAAAGTTTCAAGATACCTAGTGATTGAAGGTGAATCATACCCAACATAAATTCCTAGTTGACATTGTGGACTCATCTTAGTGCGTTGTAGGGGTGCAACTGGGTCATATACAACACAACCAAAGGTTCGTAAGTGAGAAATATTTTTGTGGTTGACCGAGTATGAGTTGTATTCTAAGTATTAATGGTAAGAAGTTGGTCGAATACAAACGCAGGTAGTTGCATGCAATATTGCATGTCCCCAAGTAGAAATGGGTAACTTTATTCTCATAAGTAAGGTTCGAGCAATCAACTGAATTCATTTGATGAAAAACTCAACTAAACCATTTCGAGTATGGATGTGAGCTACTGGGTGCTCGACATCAATCGCAACAGACATGCAGTGGTCATAATGTTTAGGATGTAAATTCATCGACATTATCAAGACGAATTGTCTTGATTGGGTAATTTGAGAATTCTGCTCGTAACCGAAATATTTGGGCAAAAAAATGAGAAAAAAACAACATTCTGTGTAGATAGTAAAGAAAACAAATGTGACCACCGTGTTGATGCATCAATTAAGATCATAAAATATTGAAATGGTCCACGTGGTGGGTGAATAAGTTCACCAATATCCCATTGAAATTCTTTGTAAAAAGGTTGGGGTAATCCTTAATTACTCAACATGGGTAATCACTCAACAAAAGAATCTTTTGGTTCTTTAGAGGATGTCCATGTGAGTTATTGATGATTCAATGCATTATTATTGACCTAGGGTGACCAATTGGTCATGCCAAAGTACAAAAGTCTTTAGGATTAGAGAGTTTCTAGCTTATCACATTGTTTGATTCAATTGTTTTTATGGTTGTGCAGTACAACCAAGAGGAGAAAATATGAAGTTTCTCTAATATAAGCTTCAGGTAAAAAACAATTGAATTAATACAAAGATATTCTCCAATATTATCATTCATAGTCTCAATATGAAATCCACTATGAAGTATATCTTTGAAACTTAACAGATTTCTTCTGGATCTGACTAAATATAAAAAGTCGTCAATATGGATTTTTGTTCCATTTGGCAACAAGATAATAGTTCTTCTGGAGCCTTCAATCAGATTTGTTGTACCCGATATTTAGGGGTGTCTAAATTTCTACTTACCCGACCTGTTCCGACTCGACCTGATTAATCGACTTCTGCAAAATATCAGCCTGCTAATAGAAGAATTTTTCGTATTCTGCAAAACATCGAGTAGAAATGCAGAATACCCACAATAATTTTGTCTTCCTACCTAACCCGCATGAATTTTATATATATATATATATATATGTGTGTGTGTGTGTGTGTGTGTGTGTGTGTTGTGTTCTATTTCAATTGTTTATGTATGGTGTGTTAAACTTTTAGAGAACATATTATCGAATTTATTTTGTTTTCTTTAGTGTTATTGATTTATTATGTTAGTTTATATATTATTATATTATATTTTAACGTCATAATTGTAAAAGTAGCTAATTGAATTGTTAAAATGAACAAAAAAATAATAATTAAAAAATTACAAATATGTGATATATTCTACAACCCTACCCGAATTCCGAGCCGATTGTTTTGGACGGAATTTGAGCGGAACATTACCGTCGTCCAGGAAATTGGCCTTCCGCAAAGCATCGAGTAAGAAGATAGAATACCATAATTTCTACCAGTCAGTTCGGGTAAACACCCCTACCGATATTGTATTTACATTAACTTCGGCCAATGTTAAGTTGGAGAAAAATCTTTTATGTCAAAGGTTTGGGTTATGTCACTGTCCACTAGACATGCATCTTCAACATTCATTTTAGAATTGAACAATTGGTAAATAAGGTGCATTCCTGAATATGTGAGATTGTACTATGATTCTTTAGATAAATTCTCTTGAACAACAATTTAGCTATTCGTGTTGATAATGTGTTATATAACTAAAAGCATATAAGACATATAATTGTAAAGAGATAAGAGACTATTGAAATGCTAGAGAATAGAGTTTCTCAACTTTTATTTCTCAATGTACTCAAGACTTCTTTTTATAGGTCTCCAAACATAATGACCATCAAATACAATAATAAAAGTGTTATATCAACGAGTAGGAGATTATATGCTAACGCACTAATATCCACTAATTTCTATTTACTTAGGGTAGTAATTAGAAGGTTAAAGGACCATCAAATACAATAATACAGGTGGTATGTCAATGGGTAAGGGGTTATAGGCTAATGCACTAATACCTACTAATTCCTATTTGCTTGGGGTACTAATTAGAAGGTTAAGGGTCATCCAATTTATAAAAAATATATAATATAATATTTACAATACAAACTTCATTTTATTCCTTTGTGGTTAGGCTCTTTACGAAATCACCCCTATCACACTAAAAAATAGTCACTCGACCCATATGTGGTTTGTGGATTACATTGCACTATTTACTCTATCAGTGTAATGAATAAAATGACCTTTATACCCATTTTTTGCTTTCTCGAAAAAACGTAACGATTGAGAGTTAAACTCCGGCCATGTAGGAGTGTGCATAGTTAAGAGAAGTTGGCTATATTTTTAAACCCAGTGCCGATATTTAATTTCACTAAGCAAATATTTATGATCATTGCTTGCATGATTTTTCACAATTATATAAGACTTCATCATATCAGAGATAACTTAATTGAAAGGTATGCTAATAAAAACGTGTGAATCCATTTGCTAAATGATTCCAACGTATTTGAAGAGATATTGTATCGTTGCAGCAATTCTGAGGGACAATTGGTCTTGAAGATTTGTTTGTATTTCTTGTTAGAATATACTTTACGACAACTTAATGACGTGCGAATAATAGCAGTATTTGTAGTTTTCCAATGATATCTTTATTAATATCATGGTGTGTTATGTTTTTTTTTTCAAAACTAGATAATTTGAAGGACAATCATCTTTGCATTTACTTATATTTTTTGTAAAAATCTAGGTCACATTGTGAACGGGAGTGAGAGTGGGAAAATTCATAAAAATCTTAGAGTTTGAGCACCTTGAGAGTGTCATAATTTATAGATACATGCATATAAACAAGCAATTTGTGTTGTTGTTTGGGGGAGAGAGAGAGAGAGAGTTTTGCTTATTTGGGGACAACGTATTCCCATATCGGAAAGGTAGAACATTTGGAAAGTTCAAGTACCTATTATTGTTCCGGGAAAGGGAGAAATGGTGTGGATCATCCCTAACTATTATATACGTGGATTGCACGTGAATAGGCCAATTAAAATTTAAGTTCGGATGACTTTCAATTTTAACTGATATCTACCACAATTATCTCATCACAAAATGATATGATCCTTAAGTGTAAGAACATTTATTCAACCACCAACCCAAAACAATAATGTCGATTAGTGTATTGATTTTATAAATTTGTTGATTAACTCTCAATCTCATAAGGTGATCCCAACTAAGGTAACCCAAACCCTTAGCATGCAACTATGGATGATAAATAGCTTCAATCAATCACGCATGTGCATCAAATCAAATATATGAGAAAGCAATAAATAACATAAGTGATTTGTTGATGTGAAAACCCTTCTCCGAAAAAACCACGAAAAATCACTCAGGGATCACCAAAAGCCTAATCTACTAACCCAAAGTCATCTTACAAGTACTTGATTTTTATACGTCAACCAATACGTGGTTAGATACACCCACCAATGTCTTGGATAGCTTCACTTGGATTCTCCATCACAACGGATCCACTAAACCTCTAGCGATATTCTCCACCAAGATCCCTGATATGCACTCTTGCCAATGGGATTGATCTTTAACCAAGAAAGCTCTTATTTTGATGTTGGATAAGAATCACTAGATGGTAGCCTTTGGATTTAGGGATCTAGAGTTGTGGCTCAAGCTCCCAAGGTATAAGATAGGCTAATTTTTTTCTCAAAAGGCTTACCTTAATCAGATTTGTCCCCAAAATATGGAGACTTGTAACAACTTATTATTGAATTCAGTTTTGTACAGTTCTAAAAATTTCGGGGACAAAATTATTAAGGAGGAAGAGTTATGAGACCCGAGCATGCATGATAGGCATTTTAATATTAGGAATATGAATGTTAAATTATTTCGTGAAAGTTACTTTTAATCCGATGAAATAAAAAAGTGAGCTACCGGGAATAAGGGTGGGGGGAAATAGTGTGTACATCTTGAAAAAAAATTGGGTTTAATTTTGGAAATAAAGTTGTGGTGGATATATATATATATATATATATATATATATATAAAGGAATGTATGCATATATACACACACATATAAGTTAGTGGGCTCTCCACTAATTTAGTTGAATGGCTTGGCTTTGGAGGGAGAATAAGTGGATTCTCCACTAAGCATGTTAGGAAGATTAGAAACACTTAGGGCAATTTTGGTAAGGAGAAAGGCTAGAAACGACTAGAAGAATAAGGAAAAAGAAGCAAGCTAGAATGAAATTCAAGGTGGGAATTGGTGAGCTGTGACGTTCATCCCCACTTAAAGTAAGAAAATATTATGTTTTTACATTTCCATGAATTCCATAAGATTGAACTAGAATTAATTATGCTCTTATAGTTTCATAATTTCAAGAGAAAAACTAGATTTAAGTGTATGGATGATTTTAATTTAGTAAGCATTGAGAATGTTAGTTGTGTCACTTGAAGACTTTCGATGAAATTCCGGTAAAAGAAAGTGTCAGTGGGTAATCTTTAAATTAGTAAATCTTAGGTTGTAGGAAAAATCTGGGTCGAATAGATGATTATATTTGGTTCGGGTAGATTATTTTATTTGGTTCGAACAGAAAAATTTATTCGATTCAAATAGATTAATTTACTTGGTTTGAATAGGTTATGTGCTTATCCTACTACGTTCGTGCATTTACTGAAATTCTTAATATTTTTAAGGAACTGATCATGACGTGTGGTGTCCACTGTCGAGTTTGTATAGTTGTTTGGGATGTCACTTAAGAGTCTTTGGGTCCTTATATGTAAATGTAGTATTGTACATATTGGGTTTGCAACGAACTTTGTAGTGTGTAATTAAGATGGACTCATGGTGAGTCAGTCAACCACCGAGAGTATTTTGTTATACTTTGTTTTCGTTTGAAGGTTGTGATATGTACATGTATTTGTGTGGAATTAAATAGCATGTGCACAGCGAACAGGGTTATGTTTCCAATGGTTGAGTTATTTATTCTAAAGAAAAAGAAAATCATTTGAGTTATATTTTGTATCCCGGGCTGGGTGTTACACATTATAAATAGGCTTATTACAATATAGGTTAAGATCAAGATGGATCCAAACCTGCTCCCTGTTATACATCAGTCCGTCCCTCTTGAATAGAACTTGACCTCAAGTTAACATGTGGTAGCTTGATGGAAGTTGAATGAAACTCGAATAGGTCTTGAACATTAAATGTGCTAAAACAAATCCATATATCTTTCGGGAGATCAATAACATATGCATTGTCGTTGATCTTCTTCAAAATCTGGAGTGGGCCGATCTTCTTTTGGTTGAGCTTATTGTAGGTTCTAATGGGTAGCCTTTCTTGGTGTAGATGAACTATAATCATTTCCCCAACATTGAAAAGCTTCTGTCGTCGGTGCTTGTTTGTTGCTTCCTTATACTTTGTTGTCAACGCTTCCAACTGTTGTTTCACCTCTACATGCACATCTGTCAGATTCTCTAGCATATGTTAGTCACTTTGTTCATCCCTGAAAGTATTCGTAGTGGAACTAGATCAAACATTTGTTGAGGTCCTTGAATGTAGACAATCTGAAATAGGGATTTTCCAGTGGATCTATTCAACACGTTGTTATAAACAAACTCTACTTGGGACAAAATATTATCCCACTACCTCGGATATTCCTTGCAAAGGCTCCAAAAAATATTCCCTAATGTCCAATTGACCACCTCTTTCTGTCCATCAGTATGGGGATGGCTCGAGCTACTGTACTGCAATGAAGTACCCAACCGCTTCCACAAAGTTTGTCAAAAATGACTAAGGAACTTGTTGTTACGGTCAAAAGTAATTGTCTTTGAAATACCATGCAAACAAACAATATCTCAAAAAGAACAAGTGAACAACATGAGTAGTATTTGAGGTTTTCCTACATGGGATGAAGTGCACCATTTTGGAAAATCTATCAACCATGACATAAATAGAATCCATATCACATTGAGTCTGCGCAAGACCCAACACAAAGTCTACGGACAAATCCTCCCAAAGTGCATCTAGATTGGGAAGAAGAGTGTAAATGCCAGTATTCCATGCATGTCTCCTAGCGGTCTGGCTTGTGTAGCATTGCTTGACAAATCACTCCACATCTCTCTTTAGTTGAGGCCAAAAATAATGTTCCTCCACCAAGTCAACACTCTTATCTCTACCCATTTATCCTCCTAAACCACCACTGTGCAACTCTCGGATGATATGCTCATAAGAACCCTCGAGTGGCTTTGAATAAGAAACCATTATGGATCTGAAAATCTCTCGAGACCCTATGTGCACCTGAACATTGGACCAAATCAGCTAAAAGTCCTTTTCCTTTGCATATAACTCCTTCAAATAGTTAAAACCAATTACCTCATTGTGAATAGTAGTCACACAACAAAGTACGGTGACTTAATGCATCAATGACTTTATTCAGATGGCCTGATTTATGCTTGAGGGTGAAAGTGAATTTATGAGTCTCAACAACCGTCGGAACATGCAAACGATTGGTAGTAGTAAAACTATTGAGGTACTTCAATGCTTGATGGTCAATACTCAAAATGAACTTCTTCTGAACTAAATAATGTTATTAGTGTTGCAAAGTTCTGACAATTGCATTGAACTCCTGCTCATAGGTAGACCATTTTTGTCATGCCTCGCTAAGCTTCTCACTGAAGATGCCCACCTGTTATAATACCGCTCCATGCTAGTACAGAAGACATCACAATCCACCTTAAACAGCTTCTCAAACAGATATGTCCTTTGATTTCTTGGTACTTTGGTTTGTTGGATATGTCCTTTGACCAAGTTTTTGGCATTTTGATCGAGGGGAGTTTCATAATTTTAGTATAAACAGATACACGATGAGCGAGGAGGAGGAGGAGGAGGATGGGGTGCTGAGTATTGATGTTCATATATAGCGGTGGAGATGTATACTCGCTTTGTGGAGCATACACATGGTAGTAGTATGACTTTTTCTGGTTTTTCTTCACTATTATCAGATAATTCATTAAAGTTAAAACATGAACCAATTACTATTTTACCCATTTTTAATTTTACATCTTCTCTATGGTAATACTAATTTACAAGCTAATCATTATTTACATATAATTGAAATTTGAACTTTAACTTTTCAATGTAAAAGTATATTTACAAAACATACTTTCAATTAAAATAATATTTTATATATAATATAGATGTTTTTTAGTTACTATAGTTCTATGTGTAAAGTAATAGAAGCCTGAGGCGGGTGAGGGGGAAGCTTCTTTAATTCCTAAGATCCGAAAAAGGATAGGAAATCTCAATCTCAAGAATTCATCATCAGGTAGTTGGTAGTCTGAACCTACACAACAAGAAAGCATCGATCTGTAATGGACAAATAATAACAATCATCAGTTGATATGATAGTGGGGCCCAACAAAGTCCAATAGGATTAGTACGGACAACAGTGCCAAAGTAGGTACCTAATGTTGCATGAAACATCTAGCACTGCAAAAGGGAGAAACGCACCCTCAATACACCAAAAGTGACAAAATGGACCCTTGATCAAGAGTGGACAAGAGTAGCTCTACAAAAGTCAAGGACAACCTTGGCGTGACTCGTCTACCCCACTACAAAGATAAGACACATAACTAGGACTACACAGTTGACAAAATTGTTATCCTTAACTTACTTGACACTATTGCTCGACTAACCTTGTGAACTAAAAAAAAGGGTCCCCACCTAGAGATGGAGCAGTATGGTCTTCTCAAAGGTTCCAACTGTCTTTGTTAAGCTACACTTTGTCAATATTTGATGAGTGTACTATGACTTGGATGTTTGTGGTGTGTGATTAGTAGATAACTAGACTAGAAGGCTTTAGAAAATAAGAGAAGAAGAAAGTGATGTTGGCTGCTGCAAAGGGAGAGAAGTCGAAAGTAAAGGAAGATAAAAACAAAGAAGAGCAAGGAGGGTTAAGAGAAACCATGGGTTGTTTGTTGTAAATCCAAAGGGGAGAAAGTTTTATAATTGCTAGTTTGCCTTTAAAAATAATCAACTCAATTTGGGCATGCTAGGGTTTATATTTTTTATCCAATTAGTAAAGAAGTTATAATTATGCTTTTATCTTGTTATTGTAATTAGAACTATATTTGCTCTTGGAATCAAGATTTATTGGTTTAAATTGTTAAGTTGGTGTTTTGTTATTTGAAATTATAACATAGGTTTGTGGAATTCCTAAAGTGTTTAGCTACTGGAATTTCAACATATTCATGATGGGATTATTATCTAAAACCAAGTTTAAATTGTGGTGAAGAAGTTTGATGGTGTTGGAAGGATTAGAAATTAGTTTGGAAAGGTGTACAAGAGAATAGAAAGTTGGTGGCCAATTATGATTTTAACAGACAATTTGGATAGTCTGTGAGAAAATAATGAAAACTCCCTCTAAAAAATTTGGATTCGTGCACCATTTTTTTCTTTTGGTAGAATATAGACTCGTAGGTCTTTCTAGTCATATATATTATAGGACCTAATTCTATTTGTATGAAAATTGGCATTTGTTTAAAGTCAAGTGAAAATATGCAACTAATGAAAAATAATAAATTTAATACCTTTTTAAACAAATGAGCATAATTCTTCGCATGAAACTCCAATTTTAACTCATGACCTATGACTGCAAAGCTTAGGAATCTTACTTTATAATTAGATTGATTTCTTGTTAATTTAGTGAGGATAAAAACTTGTTTTAATTAAGTTTGCACAATGGGTTTGTATAACACTTTAACACGTATTAAGTTTTCAACGAAAATGTTTAAGTAAAGGAAATGGCCCCAAAATGAGGTCAAAGTGACTCGAACAAAGGTAAGTTGCATGTGATATATATTAAAAGGTACAAGTGAATAAAATTAACACAATTCATTTAGTTATCCGTGAATCCGCTAGTCGTCGGTTGGGACGACAATGAAACACTCATACGGTTGATGCTCACTTGCATTTGTGTGTATGCAAATTATTAAGATCAAAGTCTATTACATTAGTTCTACCTAGAGATCGACTATAAAAGAAAGTGGTGTAGTTGTCGATAGTTAAAAGTAAGAGTGTATAATGAAAATAAAAGTATATAATAAATCAACTTATTTTCTTGTATGTGAGAAATCAATTTTTGTCAAATTAATTTGAGTTAAATTGCTTAAATTATGTATCAAATGTGCTTTTATAAAAAATTTATAATTTGAATATTATCCACTGTGCCGAGTTGTTGATAGTTTGACATGACTTGCTTGTTATTATTTTACGTGCTGTTTTGTAACATTCTTGACTTGATTTTCACAATAATCTTAAGAGTAAATTTCTACCCTCTAAGTACGAACCCCCATGCAATAAATTATGAGCATTCTACCTTTTCAAATTCAACTATCACTTTTCCACAAGCGTATACTCACACATATAGAGGTATTATGAACACTCTTGATCGTTCTCAAATCGAATCAAAATATCGTCAACTAGTATGCTTAAATTGGATAACAAACAAGTTTGGTTTGACAGAATGTTGTAAATATTCACAAAACCCATTGTTCACAAAAATTCTCTATCAAACTTTCAACACAACTAAACAAACACATACATTTGAATTTTAATTTAAGTTAAATTTTCAAATATCATGTCATAACTAAAATTTTGTATCTTCAAATAACTATTATAAATTTACAATACAACTTAACTATGAAATAAGATGGAAAAAATTCTCTTCAATCTTTTCAAATGCAATGTGGAAAAAAGAGTAGCAATCATTGAAAAACTGTGAAGAGCAGAAGGGAATGATCCATTAGCGTGGCACCTCGGATCATGTTTTGCAAGTTTCAGTCAGTCCCTTCCTATTCGTACTCATACCCAGAAAAACTAACCAATTTGTTTATTCAGAAACTCGATTGGTGCTGAAGCAGCATAAAAATCATGCTTCTTGAGACCAAGTAACACCTCACTGAATGGTCATGTTTTCTGCCTCCTGCAGCAACGATTCAAACAGCACAGTAGACAGATAACGCTCTCCACCGCTTGGGAAGACAACCTGCATGGCATGGAAATAAATGGCACATATTCGGGATTTAGTTCACAAAAACAAGAAAGATAAAAGAAATTATGCTCATATGCTTTAGCCTAAAGTCTAAAGACTATACGTTGGTTGTCCACTGAATGCCAAAAATCAGTGATGCAAAAAACACCAGAGGAATGCCGAAAATCAGGTCTAGTTGGAGTGTTCGTGCCCAATGTAAATCATAAATGTTCTTAACGTAGTCCCATGGTTCATTTTCTACTGGACAACATGTCGGTGCAAAAGTTGAGCTCCGGCCAGATAATAAAATAAACTTGCAAATTTTTTGTTTTTGCTATTAGGATTATGAGAACATGACAGAAAGACAAAATGGAAGAGAAGAAAGGGAAAACTTTGTTGCCTTAGCATGCAAGAGACACCAAAGACCGAGTACGAGAATAGACAAGAAAGGAGGGGAGAGAGTGTGCTCAACAGTGTACCAAACTTCGAATTATTCTTTCAAATAGCATCTTGTTTGTCTCCAAAATGCCAACTTATAGGCCTTTCTGAAAATATCATACGATCACCAAAGTACTATCTAAACTCTACCTAACATTGTAATTATATATGAGCCAAATTCCAAAGTACAAGAAATTAGACAGAAAGAATGAAAACAACAAAAAGATTGTTTAAATTGAAACCAAAGAGAGCTGATTGCAACTCAACCCAAACTTGGAGAGGCATTTGTAATTAATCCCAAATAAAGATTATGGTCGACAGGCTATTTCAAGACTTTTATATTTTCCATCCACTCTGTCGGTTAATTTAGTCCTATGAAAACTTGAAAGGGACAATTTTTTTACATTGAAACCAGAGGAGCTGAATTCAATAGGACCCAAATTTGGAGGGGGGCATTCTGTAATCAACCCCAAATGTGTCAAAAGATTCCAATTTAAAACAATGGAAAACCCTAACATGTGGGAACCCATGTTTACAAATTAAAAGAACATTACATCTTCACATGATAGCGAGTACTCCAAATAGTGCCTTGTTTAACCTATTGCATTTTGGGACACTTGACTGCATGAAAACTTGAGGACCCTTTCAACTGGTTATATAATGTAAAACAAGTTGTGACAAACTTGATCATTTAGGCCCCCAAATAAATGTTTTTATCGTTTTAAGAAAGAAATAGAAAATCAATAATAAACCATGAAAAGTTTCAATTTTTGCCGTCATTTTTCATAAACTCTAGATGACATGTGCTTTTTGCTAGTGTATTATAGTATATTTAGAATAAGGGTAGTTTAGTGATTTACTTTATTATGTTTTGCTATACTATATATGGATCCCTATTGTGTAGTGTAGTTTTGGTTGAGTTGTAACGCACTTGTTAGCAGGAATAATATTCTCACTTTCTTCTATTTCTTTGCTCTCTTTGAAATTATGCAACCAAAGTTTTCATGGTATCACAGCGATTTTGATCCTATACAAGATTATGAACACAGCATTATGCATCAACGAAAGAATTTGGTTCAACGAGGGCTGATATCATCAACCAGCATGGTTCGTTTTTTAGTTCGTGAATGTTTTTTGAAGAATGGGGTCACGAGTTTTCGATCTAGTCTTTTGCACGACTTTTCTTCGATTTTGTCGCTGCAAATCACACCTAAAGGGTGCAATTAGGTGTTTTGAATACACAGTTGTATGATTCTACAACAGTTGGTTGATTTCTAAAGGATTTTTGCTATTATTTGTTGATTCGGCTGATTTCTGGTTTTACTGGGTTGTTTTTTGCTGCTTATGGCTCCTGTTAATAGTTGTTCTGGGTTGGTGTCATAATTTTGAGTAATTGTTTTGTGTAACTATTTGGTTTATTAGAATGTGTGAATAATTGTTTGGTGTATTATAGGACAATTCTGATTAGTGTAATTGTGTTGTTATAGTATTAATATAAATAGAGTAAAAGAAAATAGGAAGAGAGAGAGAAACTGTTAGAGAAAATATGCTCTTATTTTATCTCTCTTTGCTTGATTGTAACCAAAATATATAAAAAGAATACAAAGGGTTTCAAACCATCAGCTATTTACTGAATGACAATATTGTCATTTTTTAAAAATATGCACTTTAACCCAAATAAGATTTTATGTTGTATTTTTTCTCAAATAAATCTAAAAAATTGTACCGATTTTTAAATAACCCTGATTTTTTTTTGTTGGGCTTTTATTTGAGTTGGGCTGCTCTTCTTATTGGGTTACTGTTATAAACTGCTGGCTTATATTTTTCTTTTGCTAGGCTTTTGTTTTTTTGAGTTGGGCTGTTCAACCTGCTTGCTGGATAACTGGTAATAATCTGTGGATTTCTAGTTTGCCTTGTTGACTCACCGATTTGCCACGCTAATGTTTTGCTGCCCTAGTTGATTTCTTGCCTTCCTGGTTTTCTTTGGTGATAGTTATTTTTGCTCTCTCTATACAGGGCATTAGACTTTTGATTTCTTGTGAGCATTGATTCCTTGAGCATTGGCGGTTGTTGGGCATTGAATTGGGCAGTCTGCAAGTCAAACCTCTGACTCTCTCTAAGACATCCATGTGAAATTAACTATGATTACTCATTAGTTGCATAAACATATCTATCTCAGAAACCTAATGCTCTCTCGATTTCTCCCTCCATAGATTCATTCACTTTGGGTCTTTTTAGGTATGTCTCCACCTGCTTGGGTCTTTGACCATTCCTATATATACTCTTCATATGTACTATGAAATATCATATTTTAGAGTTTTCAGTTACTTTTGTGGAGTCAGAGTGTCGTGTGTGTGTTCAATACATGAAGAAAGATTTATCTTTTTGTATCTCAGTTACCACTGAATCACTATACTATTAACAACAGAAAACGGAAAAATTTCATGTATCACTTGGTTAAAAATAGGGCCTTGGTCGCAATAATAATATCGATATCATCAGGACTCTTGCCAAACTTTGGGCATAAAGATGTTAGGTAAGAGAATTAAACACAAGACAAAAAAGCCATAATAGCTTTTTTTTTTTGGCTGACAACAGAGGATCCAAACTAGTTAGATGAAAGAGAAAAAACTTACAACAAGAAGTTTCCCAGCATTTTCTGGCCTCTTTGCTATCTTTATTGCTGCAGCAGCCGCCGCCCCAGAAGAAATGCCCACCTGCAAAAGCACCCTCAAAACACTAAAATTTTGAAAACATCAAATGCATGCATTACAACAGTATGAAGAATATGAATAACCAGCAACCATGAAATCATGTGGTCACCAAGAGAGAAGAGTGTTAAAAATGATTATGAAAAGAGTCTTTAACACATTGGGAACGTACCAGCAATCCTTCTTTCAATGCAAGAAGCTTAGCAATTTCAATAGCATCTTCACTAGAAATCTGAAAATCTATGATAACATCAAAAGTTGATCACAGGAAATCTGTGTTGCTAGTCAGCAGAATTCAGGTTTTGGATTTAATGATAGAGCATCCAAAAAAAAAATGACCCTGTATAAACAACATAATATATATACAACTGATAAAATACATCTCAACCATATAAACCAACTTTGAGTGGACCTAAATTAATCGGGGACACAAGCTTTCTTTACACGTAACAACAATCGTATAATATTAGCATGACATAATATAAAATCTATTTGATGCAGTTGATAATAATACCGCCTGTTACATTGCAAAGATCAAATGATGGAAATTTTGTTCCTTCTTTTAACCTTGTCTCAGGTTGACAGCAGGTGATCTTCTCAGTATGGATCCTATATCATGTCATACCAGAAAAATCATTTCTATTATACCCAGCTTCAAATGGTTTTTCTAATTCTATTTAAGTGACATAAATATCCACCTGTTCTGAATTCATCCACAAACGTTAGCGATGTATGAATACAACTAGATATCCACTCATCCGTGCATTTGATACAATAGCAACAAAGTGGGCAAAAAATATTCTTACTCAAATGCAGAAAATATTTTCATGCAGTTATCCATGTGTCTGACACTGTTTAATTCAATATGTACTGGGACTTAAAAAAAAAGTAATATCACCTGTATTATCATAAAAGAGATCAAGAAGATAAACTTTAATGATTCAACAATTAGGTTTTTGGACTACTGCTTTAACAAAGCAACTAGCCAGCAAACCATAGCGAAACTCAAACAGATAGAACATTCCATTGGTCATCAGAACCGAGAAATCTGAACTTCATCAGGATAGGTGACAAGGAAAACATACGTGAATCCACAACCAGATGGATAGCTATTTACTGTGAGAAACATATGCAGATGACGGCAAACACACATTTTCCTCTACTAGTGTCCATCAATATTGGAAAGCTGAACCCACCTTGAAAGCTTGTATCTTCAGAATTATCCTCTACTACTCGGAGAAATTTCTCCGAAATGTCAAGCGAACCATTGCAAAGGTCTGTTCCACGGAGAAGTTAAGGAAAGCAAATTTTCCAATGGAACAAATTCCTAAATAATTAGAAAAGAGTTCACCAATATGTTAAATTTTTTAGGGTAAAACTCTACAACTATATTTCCTCCCTTATAACCTCACTATCTCGCTCCATTTTAGTCATGATTCAAGGTCATGATATCGGTCATCAACTCAGAGACACATCGGTCGTAGTGCAGTAGCAATATTACCTAAAAGAAAAGGTTGAACATAACAAGCGATTCGACATCATAGAACTGTATCAGCCGATTCGGTGACGACAACTTGACAACTCAGGATTAAGTCAAAGATAACTTGGATGACAATACGACTCCGCACTTTTTGAGTCGATACCATTATACCTTACGTATAAACCCCAAGTTTCGCATAACTCGGCTGACTTGTATTAGTCGATACTTTGTACCATTGTTTTAGTACACTTAAGCATTGATTCCCCACATCATGTTCACAGCCATATTCATTAGATTTGTCATGAGTTTACATTGGAAGAGAGTGTGGAGCCCAATAATATCGAAAACATAGAGCTAAGCAGTGTTAGCTGCTCTTCTTTTAGCTATGGGTGTGTAGTATGCAAAGTTTAGAAGATGCAAAGCAAATAATGAAAGAAAAATAATGAGGGAGGTAGAAAGGAGTGTTTGTACTTTGTGACACCCTACCTCTCACCCTCAACTTATGTTTATGGTTACCTAATGAGAACATAAAATACTAGTATACCCTTAGAGTGGTATAATTATTACAATCATAAAATGACAATATAAAGCTAATACTTTCAACACTCCCCCTCAAACTAGAATATATATATATACATATATATATATATATTATATAATCTAAGCTTAGAACAAATGACTCGAAAACGAGTACGACTTAATACCAAGAGGAAGTATGAACACATGGAATTTGATGAATAATGTCAATTTTACAAAGATAAGTAGAAATGGGTAAAAATCATATTCACGAGTATTATCAGAATGTAAAATTAAAATACGACAACTATATTGAGTTTTGATTTCCTTACGAAACTTCTCA
>CM042191.1:9855352-9881413 GCA_023539305.1 Ilex asprella
TCACATTGATAAGAACATATTACATTCATATACACTATATTTCAAATAGAAGTCAAAAGTCAAAAACCATCAAAGCAAATAGAACTATCAAAGTCATTAGCTTCATATCCATCTAAAGGTACTTAATCTAAAAGTCATGAACTCCTCAATTTTATGTATGCAGAATGTTTTTTTTCTTTTTTAGAAAGGGTCTCTCATCCTCCATTCGGCAAAACCCCTCCATTCGAAATGGTCACTAACCCCAATAGCTTGGTAAACTCCGCATCATTCCTCACAGTTATTTGGATGTGTCTCAAAATGATCATTTTCTTCTTCTTGTTCTTTGCAACATTCTCAGCAGGTTCCAAACCCTAAAACTCCCTAACAAAACCAAGCAAAACAAATCAGACACAACCACTTTCAGTGAATATTATAAAAATAAAAAGGCAATAAAAATGTGAAATAAATCACAATGTATCAAAATGCAATAGATACAAAAAGCAAAAATGGGGAATATACTTCAACATTTATGTCTATGACTCAAAAACAATAGCCAATTCTAGACCACATAACTGGACAGATTCTTCAGAAACCAAAAAAAAAGTATCTAGGGAAAATATAGACATCCAAAGTAATAGTATCAGTCCATCAAATTACACTTTTAAAGACTAAACAAATTTTTATTTCAAATCATTAAAACAATCAAGATTCAATGAGCAAATATTTTTGCATGCACTTGGACTAGTTTTTAATATGACCAACAGTGTCACAAGCCTTACATCCTTAGATTTTGGGTGTGGACAATGTTTTTTGTTTTTGCAATATTCACGTTCAATTTCAATGAAATACCTCGATCATGTCTATAAAACAATTCTATAATCAATGAATGAGAAATTTGAAAACAAATATGAAACGTTATCTAATTGAAACAAAAACCTTCAAAAAATTAGTACTTCAACAGAACAAAGTCAAAAGCTCAGCAAAAGGATGTATGCTTAAAAATCAAAGAAAGAAAAAACCAAAAGGATGAAGTGGAAAAACTTATAGGCTTGGATGCTCTATTTTTTAGGAAATATGCACAAAGTAACTCAAAATTTTAAATGCAGCTCAATGACAAAAACAAATAAACTCAAACTCTAAAAAAAGATAACTAATACAAAATCGGTGTACCAAATCAGTCCCACAATACAAAGTCAAAATAACAAAAAAAAATTATATATCTATTGATTGATCCATTGGTCATACTAATAAGAATAATAAGTCCAACAAAATAATGAAATGAGCCAATCTCCATGAGAAAAATAAATAAAGAAGGAGTGTCGTAAATCTTAGAAGATCAATAACAAAAATATTTCAAAATAAAGTATCAAAACCAGCTCACCTGAAGCAAAAAAACCTGAAAATAGGGAGTAATGTGTCCATAGCTCTTTGAGAACTTACATTGAACACTTAAGATACGCAAGATCCCGTGGTGCAATTAGCCACTGTCAAACAGCCACCACCATACTTCATGGACGACCATCTAAAAGTTGTTGAATTTAAAGGAAATTATACAATTTGAGTCAACCTCTTGCCTATTCCACCGTCAATACTTGTTGTCTGCCTCCCTCCCTCTTCCCTCCTCCCTCTTTTTTTTTTTGATGTCAAACCCACATTGTATAATTGGAGAGGAAAGCAAATAGTCGAAGAAGCAACTTGGGAAGCAAAGGAAAGCATGCGAATCAAGTATCCTTACTTTTTCAGACTAGTAAGTCAAATTTTTGGGACGAAATTCCTAAGGAGGAAAAAATTGTAAAACCTGAACACGCATGACAAGCATATTATATTGGTCATAAGCATATTCTCATTTGACATGCATGCGTAGGGTTGATGATTAATATTTAATTACGAGTAATAATATGAGACATGATCTTGAACGATGAATATTATAATATTAATAAATAATTTTATAAGAAATGATTATAGGGGGAATTATTTTATTTAAAGTGTGAAGAATTAAATAAGAATGTTGAGATGTGATATGACTTTATTATTTTATGTACATTAGTGCATGTGAAATTAATCAGGTGACAAGTATGTGACATCAATTTATTTTTATTAAAAAATTAAAAAAAATGTATTAGAATATATAATGAGTGGTTAAGGGTCCAAGAAACGAATTTAATAGATTGCCAATATTTTGAATATATGAATACTCCTATCTCTTATCTAACTCTCTCTATATCTATCTTTATACTCTCACTCTCTGTCTCTCTCTCTCATTCATATTATTAACTTATTTTCTTCATAAAACATATGAAATTACATGTTATACAATTATTTATTTCATGAAATTAATTCAAAAGTTTTATATATCTAATGACATGTATTTTGCCACTTACTTCTTAATTTGTAAATAACACTTAATGTAAATAAAAAATAGCACATATTTTTCATGATTTGACGACTTTGTATTTGAGTTTCACATCTCTGCATGAAATTAGTTCTTATTGATTTAGGACCTAAATTCCTCTAAAATTTTCATTGAGAATGATTTTTATATAGATTATTTTTATAGTTTTTTTAATTTTTGCTCTATTTGTTATAATTTTGGTACTAAATTTTTTCAAACTATAAATTTTCCAAATTTTTTTATCAAATTTTTAATTTACTTTCACGTATTTTCATGTGAACCAGAAATTTTTGCGAGTTTAGCAAGTAGATGTGAGCGATTCTCTTAAAAAAAAGTGGGGATGAACAATTGGTTTAATTAAGTATGTGTGGTCAAATCTTGACAAAAAAAAAATTATCAAATGATATAGTAAGAGGGAAGACGCTATGCTATGAAAAAATTTATATTTAAATTTTATGGGTTAAAATATAAATTTTTAAATTTATATACAACAAAAAAATTATAATTTAAAGTCAATTTCATGTTGGTTTAATCAATACCAAATAATATTCAATATGAAATGAACCCTAAAGTATAAATTAATATATAATTTTATCAAAAATTAATATTTAATTTTGTCCAATTTGTATTCAACTTTGTTGAATTAATATCAAATTAATTTTTACTGTTATCAAATTAATATTAAAATTCATTTAATTAATTTTTTGGGATTCTAAAGTATATCAATTTTTTAGGTATTAAATTTTTAATTTTTTTGGGCACTAAAGTTGGAGAAAGGCAATTATAAAAATAATAAATTTTTTTAGGATGAAATCATCACTTTCCATTAGGAACATTGACGAAAGAGAGACAGAGGGTGTAATATCCTGTTACATGTTAGCAAAGAATTAGTTAGGGAATATTATCTTGAAAGGAATAAGAAAATTTTTAAAGAAGAATTTAGAATAGTGTAGAAGAATATAGAATATTGGAGAAGTTTCTAGAAAAATCTAGAAAAGTGTAGAAGAATCTAGAATGTTAGAGAAGTTTCTAGAAAGATCAAGAATAACCTAGAATAGTCTAGAACAATCTAGAAGAATCCGAAAAGTTCTAGAATAATCTAAAGAAGTCTAGAATATTTTGAAAAGTTCTAGAGAGATTTAGAATGTCCCGGAAAGTTCCGGAAGGACTTAGAAGGTTGGAGAAAATTTTAGAATATTATAAATGAATCTAGATACTTGTGGAATTGTCATGTGCAAAATGAGCTTGAAACCTAGAAAGATCTAGGAGAGAAGAGATGGTAGAATATTCTAGAAATGTCCCCTAACAATGTCACATGTCAATATTCTAGAATAATCTTAGGATGCCTATAAATAGGGCACTTGGGATTGGATTAAGATACAAGTAGTCTTCCACTTTCAAGAAAAAATAAAGAGTAAAAGAGAGAAAAGAAGGAAGGAAGAGCACCTTATCAAAGGAGAAAGAAAATTGTGAGAAAAGAGGAAAGACATTGATAGCATCTCACTCTACTTCCAACTCTCAAGAAGCATATCATTTGGATTTGAGGTGAGTGGTTTGGCATGCTACCTATTTTCAAGAATTCTCCGTATCCCTAAACATTTTAAAAACGATACATCATGTTTGTTTATTACTATCTTTATCAAATGTTTTACTATGGGTTAAAATACTTATGGCATACGATGAATTCTTTTATGAAATATTGTGACTTAATCACTTGTTTATATGGTGAGACTTTGTGATGGTAAATGAGACCAAAATTAAAAGTCCAGGGAAATTATTCTTCTGTGTGCAAGTGACTATGGCCACTAGGGAACAGACCCGGGGGAGGCTGAGGTGACCCTAGTGCTCAACGGTTGAAGGAACAGTGTCTGGTGCGTCCTGGTGACCTTCACCGGATCGTCTTAGGGAACAGACCCGGGTGAGGCTGTGGTGACCCTAAGTACGATGTTGGATCCAACTTTGAGATCTTTTGGTATTTGATATTGGTTCCCATCGATTACTGGATATCGTACAGTCTCCACCATTATGATATGATTCATTGTTGTGATATGATTTTTGGTTGAAACTCGATTGTGTTATTCTTGAAAAATTGGTTATCTTTGTGAAATTATTTTTCCAACTATTTGATTTACATGTCGCATGCCAAAAATGTTTTTCAGCTACTTTGAATATGCATGCCTTTCCATTCACTGAGTTTTTTAACTCATGCTTTTAAAATAAAATTTTTCAGGTAAATGATTGGAGTGTCAATAGCAGATTCAGAGAATTGATTGGGGACTAATAGTGTTGTGACTTCCGTAGCATATACCATATAACCATATTTACTTGTTTGAATAATTGGGGCAAACAGGTATAGGTATGTTGACTTTTGACACATTGACATGAGATCAATTTAGTGTTAATGTTAGTTTATTATTAGGCTTACGTGTTCCATAGATTATCGATCTATGGTTCACGGCCGGTCATGCCCTTGGAGTTGGGGTGTGACAGAGGGGGTCTTTGTGCAATAAATTTTAAACTTCAGGGATCTCAGTTTTATTTATAAAATATCAAGAGGTGTATGTATAATATTGTCATAACTTAGGGAAAATCAGTATTTTTTACCATATTTTTTAATTAAATCTTAATTAAAAAATATTTTATCTTAGAAACTTGAATTATTATATTTCTAATAAAAATAATTGTTGGTTAGGAAGGTTTGTTGGTAGCCAAAAAATAAATGTGTGACAGTGTGTTTCTGTGTATATTTATATGTGGAGGATTGGACATTTGGTAATTAAATTTATAATTTTATTGTGTCCTTTTGGGGTTGAATGATGACAATGGTGATAAATTCGTGAGTTTTATAAATGAGCAAGATTTTGTTGATTTTATTTATTTCTTAAAGATTGTGAATTTAATTGTGTTCCGTTATTATTATTATTATTTTTTTTTTGCTTGAGATATTTATTACATGGGGATAGGGTGGATTGAAAATATAGTGATTGAGTTTATAATTATATTATATTATTGGATTCAGGGGTGGAAGAGGTGAGAAATTCATAAATCTTATAAATGAGAACATTTTTATTTATTACTTAAATATTGTAAATTTTAATGGGTTATGTTAGTATTTTTTTTTTTTTTGGAGGCATTTGTATATATGGTGTTGTTTTGAAGAGTTTTTATATATTTTTACGATACTTCTATTAATATGAAGGGTATGGTCGGCGATATATTTTGAGTCATTTTAAAAGAAGAATTGATATGAATATTTTTAAGCCAATCTTTTTGAATTTGGGCAATTGTGTAAGAATTTTTTGTTTGTTATATAGTGCCTTCAGGCATGGGTAATAACTAGTATATGTATATAAGAACTATAAGTGTAAAGAATATATACATATCAAAGTTAGGAATATATATATGTATATATCTGTGTGTGTATATATATATACACACATACATTAAATGCAAACAATGATGGGATGTTTTCCACTTAGAAAGATATGCAAGCCATGTCTTGCATGCAAAAAAGAAAATAAAAAAAAAGTTAAAAAAGTAAAGGCCACATGGAAGGTTAGGGGAAAGAAAAGAGAACAAAAATAAATAAAGGAAATGTCTTGCACATTGGAAGTTTTGGCTAGAGCAAGAACTAAAAGAAAAGAAGCAGAAACCAAGGGAAGAAGAAGGAAAGAAAGAAAAAGTAAAACAGATGAAAAGAAGGAAAAAAAAAGTATGGGTGCAAAGGTAAGATTGTGACCCATTTATTTCTTCTAAAATATAGAAATCCAACTCTAATATATACATTTTGAGTGTTGTATTTTCTTAAAGTATGGTGTTTGGTTTGTTTTTAAATGGTGTATATATATGTGTGTGATGTTTAGTATGCGTTTTGATTTAATGCAATCTTATGATTTTATGGGAAATTATGTAGATTCAAATATATTTTGGATTACTACAATTTTATGAGAAAAGTTTACCTTGGATGTAGTGGATTCGAGTGGGTCATTTTACTCACTATGGATAGACTATTTTCAAGTGACTTGAATTGATCATAACTACTAGTTTAATTGATTTGAGATTAATTATTAGGTGTGGATGAGTTATTGAACATGACATGATTAAATTACGAAATTTGATTGGAGTAAACTAATTCGAGTAAGTGGTATAATTTATTAACACTCGAATGAGATTGTGAATAATGGGTGTCAGGTCTAGGGATGAGCACAGTAAAGAACGCGGCTCAAAAAGCTCTGACAGAGGAGTCATCCACAAAATAATTTTTTCGCAAGGTACGTGCGGACTCTAATCTTTGTTTCATCAACGTATCAATATTTAATTTTTTGTGAGACTATTTATTTTATGACTTATGTTGTGAATAAATGGCTTAAGTGTCGTAGTGTTACGATGGGAACAAAATGTCTTTGTGACGGATACAATATTATGATTTTAGTTGTCTGTATGGCAAACGAAAAGAGAACTATATGGTTGAGACGTTTTAGAGTTGAATGTCAATGTGACGTATTTTATTTATACAATCAAGATGTCTAAAGGACGAAAGGCTAATTGCTAGAATGGGTTGTCTTCGTGACAAAAAGTAACTTAGGTGTTGAAGTTTATCTTTATGACTGAAATAAATTAAAGTTGATTTTGCCTAAGTGACGGGAATTAAATTTATTGATGTGCTTTGAGTAGTTCAAAAGAAAAATGAAGGGATCCATGTTGTCGAGCTGTCTGAGTGACGCACATATATCGATATGGAGATAAAATTGTGTTGTGTTTGTCGTCTGGGTGGCGAGACAGTTACCTCTATGTGAAACCGTAGAGTAACGAATTGAGGTATCAAGAAAACCGTAGAGTAACAAATTGAGGTATCGAGAATAAATTATGGAATTATGGATATTAAAATTTCACCGATGAGCAAGGTCATCTCATTATATTTTTTTTTTGCTCTATTTTTGAAATCATTAGTGAGAACTCATTGAAAAGTTTCCGTTAAATCTTTTCAGGTAAACTGTACACAAGCCTGCAGTCCACTATCGCAGCTAGAAGTCCAGTTAAGAGTGTCGAGAAGGGCTTGTGTCAGTTTCTTGTTTCTTGTATTTTAAAAAAAAAACTTTTGGGTTGTACACGATGTCTATATTTTTGTTTTGGTATGTAAGCAACACTTGTAAATATTTTTGGGATATGTATATACTACATGGTAGTGGGCCTGTGTGCCGTGCGTGTATGACTTTTATTTTAAAAAGTAATCCTAATATAAATATTTATAGGATGAGTTTTCTGTAAATATATGTTATAATGTTTTATTAATAGTGGGATTGCCTAAATTTTATTTTTATAATAATAGTGTATTGGGATTGGGGTGTTACAATTTTTGGTATCAGAGCTTAGATTTATAGGTTTTGTAGACATGGATGTCTTAGTTAGCAGCGGACTGGTTAAGGTGTTTGAATAAGTGAGTAGAAATGGGTTAAAGTGCTAATGATAATTACATGTGTATTTGTGTACGTTGTGAATTACAACTAAATTGTTGAAACACAATGAATCCTCTTGAGGGTCAGAATCAAAGGGAAGGTGAAGGTTCTTATGTTCCTGTTGTGACTGAGGCAGGGGAGGGATAACAATAGGAGGACAGGGAAGGGGAAAAAGATCAATCTGCTATGATTAAGAGGGCATTGGAAGTGATGGTGCAGATAGTGGCATCAACAAATCAGATTGTGGAATTGCAAACAGAGATTCAGGCATTCGCTAGGGCAAGACCACCTATACCCCTTGAGGAATCGCGAGGTACGATTCATGAGAGGTTTATTGTCTAGATCATTTGATATTTATAGGAACAATTAATCCATTGGAGGCGGAGGACTGACTTAAACTAATGAAATCAATTTTTGAGGTTATGCAATTCTTTGATGATCAACGTGTGACACTCGCAACCTTTATGCTTAATGAGGAAGTACGATTTTGGTGGGAGGCTGACAGACAACTATTGATTGCACCGGTAGCAAGAGTTGAAGGTCAAGTAGCCGTTAATGTGGCTCCAGCATCACTGCATATTACTTGAGATCAATTCATAAGACTGTTCAATGACGAGTATTTTTTTTAAGTCTTATTGGTATAAGCAGGAGATAGAATTTATGACTCTGACTCAAGGCAGGATGTCGAAGGCAGAGTATTAAAATCAATTCGCTATATTGTCATGTTTTGCTAAAACTTTTGCTCAAACTGATGAGACTCTATGCAAGAAGTTTCAGTGGGGATTAGCTTACCCCATGCAGAGTTGACTTTCAGCCTTTGAGTTAACAAGTAATGTGACCTTGGTTAACAAAATTAGTTGTTGAGAAAGAAGTAAAAGAATTTAAGGGACGACGGGAGCAATTTAAGAAGATGAAGTTTGACATTGATCCTTGTATGGGATCTCTATCTGGGGGGTCAGACTTCGGGACAGAAGGGGCAAGGGCCAAAATTCTCTCAAACAGGAGGTGTTGGAAATTCTCGTAAATCTGGTGGTTCACGGGGTTATACTTTCTTTAAACCCCCCGACAGGATTTCAGCGTAGGGGGACAATCAAGTGGACGAGATGCTAACGTTACTTGTTTTAAATGTGGAGTGAAAGGGCATATCGCTTGGAATTGTCAAATAGGTTCAACTAGTGGAGCTCGACGATGTTATGAGTGTGGACAGGTGGGACATTTTGCACGTGAATATCCAACCAAATATGTCATATCACATTTAGTGAGCGGTGTAAATCTGGGTAGAAGAGATACATCAACATCGGCAGGGATGCAAGGTGTGAGTAAGGAGTCTGCTGGTACTTCCGGGACTTAGGGGCGAGTGTTCACTATGCCTATGCCTCGCCTAATGTGGCTATAGGTATAATTTATGTATCAAGTGAAAATGCTTGGATTTTAATTGATCTTGGATCCACACATTCTTTTGTTGAACATACCTATAGCAAGCATTGGAAAGATCCTGCCACACCTTTGAATTATCATTTATCCATAAAAACCCCTGTAGGTGAGGTCGTGGTAGTTAGTAATGTTTATAAGGCTTGCATAATTGGAATTGGAAAACTAGAATTATTTATGGATTTGTTTCCACATGACATGTGTGACTTTGATGTGATATAGGGGATGGATTGACTATCCTATCATGCCTTAGTTGACTGTTATGAAAAGGAGGTTACTTTCAACTACATGGCGACGCCGAATTTAAATTTCAAGGTGAATAGAAAGTAACACCAAATTGCCTTATATCAGCAATCAAAACTCAAAGATTGCTCAAGAGGGATGCCAAGGTTATTTGACATATCTAAGAAGTGTGAGTGAGGATAAAGGTGAATCATCAAGAGTACCAGTAGTGAGGGACTTGATGTTTTCTCAGATGAATTACCTGGGTTGCCACCTAATCTAGAAGTGGAGTTTATGATAGAATTACTACCCGGTACTACACCCATATCAATCGCTCCATATCGGATGACACCAACTAAGTTGAAGGAGTTGAAAGAAAACTTACAAGACTTATTGAATCGAGGTTTCATTCAACCAAATACTTCACCGTGGCGAGTGCCAATGCTATTTGTGAAAAGAAGGATGACATTATGCGACTATGTATCTATTATCGACAACTTATTAAGGTAACTGCTCACAATAAATACCCGTTATTATGAATAGATGATTTGTTTGATTAATTGTAGATAACAAAAGTCTATTCCAAAATTGATTTAAGATCGAGATACCACCTGTTAAGGGTAAAGATAAGTGATGTACTAAAGACAACATTTCAAACTAGGTACGAGCACTATGGATTCCTAGTTATGTCATTTGGGTTAACAAATGCCCCGACCGTTTTTATGAATTTGATGCATAGGGTATTTCAACCCTACTTGAATTCATTTGTAATTGTGTTTTATAGATGATATTTTAGTATACTCTCGTGATGAAGTAGAGCATGAGCAACATTTGCGAATTGTTTTACAAACTTTACGGGAAAAACAATTGTACGCCAAATTCAGCAAATGTAAATTTTGGATAGACAACGTGGTATTTCTTGGACATTTGGTGTCGAAAGATGGTATTCAAGTGGATCCAAAGAAAATTGAGACCGTGGTAAAATGAGAACAACCAAGGAATGTAACATAAGTGAGAAGTTTCTTGGGGCTGGCGAGTTATTATCGTAGATTCATTCAAGGATTCTCCTTAATTACAATGCCGCTAACTGGCCTCACTAGAAAGGATGTTAAATTTCAATGGGATGATAGGTGTGAATAAAGCTTCCAAGAGTTGAAAACAAGGTTGGTTTATGCATCTATATTAACCATTCCAACAGAAGACAAGAATTTTCTGGTTTACAGTGATGTCTCACATTGGGGGTTGGGTTGTGTATTAATGCAACATGGGAGGGTGATTGCCTACGCTTCTCGACAACTAAAAACTCACAAGCGTAGCTACTCTACCCATGATTTGGAGTTGGCTGTAATTTTGTTAACCTTGAAATTGTGGAGACATTACCTATATGGAGAGACTTGTGAAATTTATACTGATAATTAAAGTTTAACGTACCTGTTAACACAAAAGGAGTTGAATTTGAGACAAATACGATGGATGGAGTTATTGAAGGATTATGACTACACTATTAATTACATTAATGGAAGAAAAATGTGGTGGCAGATGTGTTGAGACGAAAATCATTGGGATTGTTATCACGTGTGCAGGGTGAATGCCTTGGCAGAGCTAAGGGCTTTGGGTGTGAAATTCCAATTGTTGGGAGATGATGCAGTAATGGGGCAAATTAAAGTTAAAACGATATTTGAAGATGATATTTGTGATGCACAACTTTAGCATTCATTTATGAAGAAGATGAGGGAGGAGACTGGAAATGGGTATTAAATTGATTTTAAAGTGCGAAAGGATGATATGTTGATGTTTGAAAATTGTCTTTACGTACCCAACGACCCGTACATTGAGCACAAGATTTTGGAGGAGGCACACAATTTTGCCTACGTTATGCACACAGAGAGCACCAAAATGTACCTTGACATTCATAAATACTATTGTTGGATGGGAATGAAATGGGAAATAGCAGAGTATGTGTCTAAGTGCTTGGTATGTCAATAAGTAAAGGCGGAGCATCAGCGACCTACAGGACTACTTCAACCACTCCCTCTTCCAAAATGGAAATGGGAGCATATCACGATGGATTTTATGGTAAGTTTGCCCTGAACCCAAAAGGGATATGATTCCATTTGGGTAATAGTTGACCATTTAACCAAGTCTACTCATTTCCTGGCGGTAAAAACAAACTTTCCTTTGGAGAAATACGCTAAATTTAATGTGGATGAAATCGTGCGCTTACATGGAGCACCAATGTCTATTGTGGCAAATAGGGATCCAAGGTTTACTTCGCAGTTCTGGTCAAGTTTATAACAAGCTTTAGGTACCACACTAAAGCTCTGTTCAACTTTTCATCCTCCAACGGTTGTACAATCGAAAAGGGTGATCCAAATTTTAGAAGACATGTTTAAAGCTTGTGTAATGGAATTCAGGGATAACTAGGATGATCACTTATCCTTGATTGAATTCACCTACAATAAAGAGCCAACATAGGCATGAATTCACCTTCATAAGGAGCCAACACAGGCATGGCTCCTTACGAAGCACTATATGGATGACGTTGCAAAACACCAGTATGTTGGACCGAGGTGGGGGAACGAAAGATATTGGGTGCAGAAGTAGTACCAGCAACTGTGGATTAGGTGAAAGTGATAAAGGAGCGATTAAAAATCGCTCAAGCGTCACTGTGGTGGAAGGATCCCTAACTTCCGTCGCCACTTCGGTGCCTTCGTCGGCAGCGACGTCTACCTCGGCTTCGATAGCCCTATCAGGGTCCTCCTCCAAATTTTGCTGAAAGAGCTCCGACCACCTGGAGGGATCAAAGGATTGGGGAGTCTGAGAGTACTTCTTGTACCCCAGGTTATAGCTTAGGAGTATGTGAGTTTCTCAGCTAAATTCGTTGTCGACGTACCCCTGGGCGGTGTCAATGTTGTCAAAATTGACCAGGTGCTGAGGAGGAGGATCGACTTCGGCGTTGGAGACTCCTGTACAAAAGAGGAAGAACATTAAAACTTGAGCAAAGTTTATCAAGGGCTAATGAAGTTGAGATGAGAGGAAAAATCCAATGTACTTGTCATTCACCACTCCTTGGGGCACCACAAGCCATCGTACTTGTGGCCGACCCCTTTTACCTAGGCGTTGCTGAAGTCCAACAGATCATCCTTGTCCCCCTTGTCCGAGTTTGGGAGATGTCTCACATGACACATGGAGAGATCCCGGGCTTTCAGATAGAAATTTTACTAGGGCATCACCTTTGACAAGGAGTAGCAAAAAAGGATGACCTCGAGGCCAAGATTGACCTCGAGGCGCACATTTATGGCAACCACTCCCATGATTATCCTAAAGGTATTGAAACAACACTGTCTTGGGAAGAGACGGAACCAAGACAGGAATTGAAGTAGAAGTAGATGGAGGGGGAATCTACTCTTACCCTCCATATTAGCTTTGGTGCAGAAGGGCATGACGTCCTCGGTGCTGACGTCGGAGCGATGACGTCCTAGGTCAAACTCATCCACGCCGACGCTACAAGGAATGTCGTAGTGACTTTTAAAGTTGGTAATCTACTGGCAAACCTTGACTGTATACTTCCTCGGCCTAGAGATTCTAGCCTCTTCGACCTCAACGATAGGACGACGATGCCTTGACATTTTTTGCAGAAGAAAAAAGAAGGGATTTTCTACGAATGGGGAATCCTAAGGGACACACAGAGATCGGTGACTCTGGCGAACAAACAACGACACTAGAATGAACGAAAGAAAGCCACAAGGCTTAGGAAAAACAAAAGAAAAAACAGGGAAGAAGAAAAACGATAGAAGGGGTGGGGTAGCATACTCACCGAAAGTGAAAGATACACAAAATAATGGCTGATGGTCTTCTTTGATGACTCTTGAAGGGAATGACAGTGAACACGAACGAAGGCAGTAAGTTTTTCGGTGGGAACTCCAGCAGGAAATCTATAGAATCCGAGAGTTGCAGAAAATGAAGGAATGGGGGTTAAGTCCTTTTTAAATAGGAGAGGACAGACCCCATCATTGCACACGAAACACGAAGAAGGGCGCATTCAATGGGCAAACCTCATAAAGCAGGATTGAGGCTGCATAATGATGAGGAGGTTGAGCCCTTTCATCTTCTGATGACACGACTCCCACACCGTACGAAGATCAAGGGATGAGGGTAGTTGATGGGACATTTTTGAGATAGGATAGGGATCTGACATGTGTCCTCGACACCGAAGACAACCCCAAGCACTATGGTGGAGACACGTGTCCTTGGCACCGAGGACACCCTCAGCCCTCTAGTGATGACACATGACCTCGACACCAAGGGCACTTATCAGCTCCCTGGTGACAACATGTTTCCTCGGCACCGAGGACACTTTTAGGTCTCTGATGAAGACACATGTCCCCGGGATCGAGGACACCTTTTGCTCTCTAGTGGTGACACGTGTCCTTGGCATCGAGGACACTTCCAAGCTCTTAGAGTTCTAGGATTCTAACACGTGTCACCTACATGATTAGATCCTGAGGACTTTTTCTGACACGTCACCTAGGCTTCATGATGGATTATTGATAGTTACAACCCATCAATATCATAGTTAGATAATGAATCATTGGCTCACCTTTCCAATGAAGTCAGAACGGCATAATGGACAAGACTAGCAACCAAGGAGAGTTAGACACGTGGCATAATGCACAGGATGAGGGTAAATTGATAAGAACACCCCTGCTGATATGCAATCATCCCAAAGGAACATTTAATAATCCCTTAGAAGGATGGGACATCCATGATGCACATGGAGCGTAGAAGGAAGAATATTTATTGCCCAGGAAGCCTAGGAGGAATGGCACTAAAATGCTCGAGAGCTTGAGCATTAAAGGTTGGAGCCTTTTCCATGAAGAACTGGAGGTGTTTTGCCCAATGAATGAAAACTACTTGTTGCCTCCCAAATGGACCAAGGGGAAGCCTCCCCTTGACATGACCCACTTGTTCGTAATGATGAACATATGAAGGTATAAATAACACTCACAAATGTGAGACAAAGGTACGCAAATCCAATTTTTAGAACACACACAGTGATTTTCCTTCCCCTCTCTCACATAAGTTGACTTGATCGTCAGAGGGGATAGGCCGAAAAATACTCTGGCGTCCTTCTAACCCTCTTTTGAGTGCCAGGAATCATTTTCAGCTCACCGGAATCGATCAAATAACATTGAAAGTAATTCATCACCACTCCTTAGGCCACTTTTAGCATCCCTTTGTCACGGGATCGTCGACTTTCGAGGTAAATACGAGTTCACTAAGGGAGAGAGTTGCCTTTTTATTTATAAATCACTGCGCATAGAATACATAAACTCAACGTCACAGTTGATGGGATTATTTTCAAGAATCATTCCTCATTCGTCTTCTACATATCAATTGTAGAGGCACTTTTTTACTAGTTAGAAAACATCAATAGAAATATTAGTAACAGGTTTTTTTATGGGCTTGTGTATATCTCTCCAAGTTTTTTAATTGTGGTGGGTCGCCTAAATTCAATTTTTGTTCAAGCCGCTACACATTGAATTTGTGAAATTCAATCTAAATGTTTTTTGATGTTTTATCGATCATGGGTGGGTTGACAATGATGAAGGATATGGTGATTACGTCGGGGAGCTAATTCATAGACATAGAGAGGGATTGGAGCTAAAGATAGACATTGAGAACTGGACAACAAACCCTAAAAAGTTTAAAAAAAATTAGGGTTAATTGCTTTTTACCCCTTGTGATTTCGTCTAAAAGTACCTTACCTACTTAACGTTTAAAATTATGCACATTACCCCCTTATGGTTATGTACCAAAGTGAAACCGTTATTTTTATCATCCAAGTTGACGAAGAGTGTACTTCACATGCCCAAAACATGTTGTGGACTTTATTTCTATTGTTTTCCTCCAAAAAAATATTGTGTAAGTGCCTAAAATACCCTTTATACCAAAAATTCTTTAAGAGTAAAAAATTCTTTGATTTCTTCTCATTCTTTGGCAAATATGAATATGACTTCGCAATTTTTGGAAGGCAGACATGTTTGATTTTTCTCCTTGTAAATAATTTTTGAAGAATGAAATAAAATGCTTTGTTTTTTAAAAAATAAAAAAAAATAATTAGATTCAAGAACATCTAATATTATAGATGATTTTTAAATTACTTAAGACATATGCTCTGTAATAACATTTTGATATCCATGGACAATACTCAACTAACAATAAGAAAGAGTATTTGATTCAACAATAAAAAATCCATAGACAATACTCCAAATCCATAATGTCAAAACCAAATTTGATTCACAATAAAAAAACAGTGTTCATTCACAATCACTATTTTAACCTAGGAGTTACTGCTCTTCCAACTCCATTCCCGACAGTAGCACCTCTTCCAACTCCAGCTCCAGCCCCAATAGTTACACCTCTTCCAGCTCCTACTCCATTCCCAAAAATTGTTCCTCTTCCAACTCCAACTCCAGCACCAATAGTTATTCCTCTTCCAGCTCTTACTCTATTCACAACAATTGTTCCTCTTCCAGCTCCAGCCCCAACCCTAGCAATTGCATCTTTTTCTTTTCCTTTTTAAGTGGTATCTCTCCCAGATCCTACCACAGTAGTTGCAGATAGACCTCCAACTTTTGTAGAATGTGCATTAGATGAACTTGCTTATGTTGACTATAAGATGTTCACCACAAATGTTAATGGGACATTGTATATTATTTAGATAGAAAAGACATGTTGTAAAAATGCTAGTTTACCTTAAACCTCTTTGATTTTGGCTGAGGTGCATTCTTGCATGACCTAATATTGTGTCCTTGTTTAAGGCATCCTCCACATGAAACTGGAATACTTTTTCTAGTTGTTTTGAAAGGATTCCTTTGCTGCATCCTTCTTCCTCGGTTTCTTGGGTCTTCCAGGTTTCATCCTAATCAAAGGAGGTAGTATTGTGTCATACCTTGTTTGAACCCAATCATGATGACGTGATACGGATAAACCATGTGCTTGTATACCTCCATATATGTGTTCTTCCTGTAATACACATGCACATAGTCTTCTGGAATATGCCTAAGTTTATAAATTGCACTGATTGCATGCTTACAAGGTATACCTGTGAGGTCCCACATCCTACAACCACAAGTTCTAGACCCAACATCAACAACATTGACTCTATCATAACAATCAACCTCAAAATTCTTCTCACCGGCCCAACTTGCAAAACAATTTGTGGACTCAACTTTATTTTTTTCTAGTTTATCTTATATGTTTGGACAAATATGTCCTTCATACTTTTCCATTCCAATCCTCTTAATTTTCATTTTGTTCATTAACTATCTTCTAACCCATTCAACTAAACCCCAAACTAGTTTTTCTCTTGCCTCTAAAATAACACTATTGAATGACTCTGAGAGGTTGTTAACCAATATATCACATTTTGACCTACTATGGAAATGTGATCTTGCCCAGTGACATGGATTGATCTTTCCCAACCATTCAACAACATTTATTTTGTTCCTAATCTTTGGATCATCCTTCTCAATCAGCTTCATACAGTGTTCAAATTCTCTCACATTACTAGTTGAAGCAGCCTTCCAGAACAAGTCCTTTAATTCTTTACTTTTGAATCTAATTTTGAAATTGTTATACATATGTCTTAAGCAATACCTGCGTTCAGTTGTAGGCATAATCATTTCAAAAGCATCTATTAATCCCTTTTGCCTATCAAATATAAATGTCCAACCAAATACCTCACATCTTCCTATGTTTTCCATTAGCTCTTCGAAGAACCACTTTCGTGAATTACACTCTGACTCTACCACAACCATGGCAATGGGGAACATGTTATCATTTCCATCTCTGCCACCAACACTTAACAGTTGACCACCATATACACTTTTTAGGAAACAACCATCCAAGCCTATAACTGGTCTGCAACCATTCAAAAATCCCTTCTTCTGTGCATCAAGCCTCACATATAACCTCTTAAATGTAGACAAAACATCTAAAGTAGGCCTTTCCAAGAACATTTTCAGTACACTATCAGGGTTATATTTCCTAACGATTTCACGGTAATCCCATAACCTGGCATATTGTTCCCTAACATCTCTTTGCATAACATCCAATGCCTTTCTTTTTGCCCTACAACATTGATGTGTGCTAACATTTACCATAATTTCCCTATGAACACCTCTCATGAAGTTTCTTGGTTCCAACCCTGGCTCATCTCTTAACTTGTTAATGAACTTTTTTGATAAATATTTAGAATCTACCAAGTGATTCTCATAACTTCTCCCACAAGTGTATTTTCCAGATGTCCTACCAATTGGAGAAGTATGAATTCTCCAAATACAACCCCACCTACAAGCTGCTGTGATTCTCTTGTTTTCATTTTATATCCACTTTAGGTCATAACCTCCTTGTATCACCCACTCCTTTAAAGCCTCTCTAAAGATTTGAGGGAAGGCAAATCTCATTCCAACCTCTAAGTTGGGTTTGTCCATGTCCTTTTCTTCATTAAAGTCAACATAAGGATCAATTTCTTTATCTGACTTGCTGTCTTTACTCAATTTGTCCCTTTCATCCTCAACATCAGAATACCATTGGTTAGTTTGAACATTAGCATTTTCATCATTTCCAATTTCTGCATTTATAGCATCAACAATTTCATTATGAGCATCTGCAACTTCTACACTTTCATGCTTTGCAAATACGTTTTTTGCATTTCCAGCATTTTGTGCATTTCATGTGGCAGTTTCAAGCATATTATCTGTCATATTTCCTTGAAGTATAGTAAGACCAATCCCTGAAGTACCAGTATCATTGAAAATGTCATCCTCGCCAAGCCTCTCTAATCCTTCATTCATCCAACTGGGATTCCCACTGTCATTTGCTTCTGTTATCGATTGGGTATTATTTGATTATGCATAACCTTTTAACATCCTAGGTCCCACCAACATTTCTCCCTCTACAGAAATTACTTGAATAGGTTCTTGCCCTTTCTCCATATATACAACAATTACATCAAATCCTCTTATATGCCATAAGCATATCCATGACTTCCTTGTCTGAATTAATAGCAATCAGATCATTGTCTAAGTTAATTCCATAAAGTACGTACCACATGTTTATAATATTAGGCTTATCTGAAGTTAAATCCTCATACATTCCTCTTAATTCAAACAACGACATCTTATCTAGATCACACTTGTATATTGTGTTCACTTTACCCTTCTTGTAAACAACACTTGGCTGCAATTCAAAGTAACCACCATGATTTAACTCAATAGAAAAACAATTGTCCATTATGCATGAGTAACAAACATAAACCGAATAAACAATTCAATAGTAATAAACAACTAAAAAATGAAAAGAAAAGCATGCAACTGGGGAACAATAAACAAATAAGAACAATTTATCCACTAAAAAAACTCAAGGACCCACATGTAACTACAAAACATCAAAAAAAATCTTGCCTCAGAACAAGACAAACATTGAGTTAAAAATGATGCATATTGAAAAGAGTTAGTTTTATCCAATACCCATGTATTTTAAACCATTCAATATCTCAGATCTGTGATGGAGATCTGAGATACACTAAAAAAATATTGTGATTCATGTTTTTCATGAACCATATTTATAAAAACAAAATTAATAAGCAAAATAATTTCAAGTCACTCAATATGTAAGCCATAACGTTTTTGTTTACCTTTACCAAAACTTGAGCAACCAATAGCAAACAAGTTCTACGAAGTAGACACCAAGATCTAGTAATCCACTCTCGTGTACAAGGAAACAAGAAGAATCAATCGAATCCCTTTGCGAAAGAGGGTGGTCTAAAAAACTGTGGTCTCAGATCTGTGATCTTCAGGCCATTGTCTTTCCTTTTTTCTCAAACATTCTCTTGCATATGTCTTGCCTTTTTGCTCTTAGCCTATTTGACTAATTTTTTTTTTCTTTTTTGATCATCTATTTGGCTAATATTATCAAGAAGAAGTCAGTCGAATATAATATGGGTAGCATAGTAATTTTATTATTCTGTTAACGGTGTCAATTATTTTATTTTTGTACATAACTACAAATGGGTAATGTGCATAATTTTAAACGTCAAGTAGGTTAGGTGCTTTTATCCAAAACCACAACGAGGTAAAAAGTAAGGGTTAATTACACTATAAGTCCCCAAAGTATAGAGTTTATCTTATTTTGGTCCTCAATATTTCAATTGCAACATTTTAGTCCCTAAATTATTGAATATCTTTTTATATGGTCCCTCAAGTAGGCATACTTCAGATTGCTAACGATTTTTTAACATAAATTTATCACGTGATACTTAAATATGGACAAAAAATAATTTGGATAACTTTTAACCAAATTTCTACTCAAATTTTGGTTAAATAGTTATCTAAATTATATGATTTTGATCATGAGCTATCCAAATTTTAGTCAAAAGCCACCCATATTACACATTTTTTTGTCAAGAGCTACCCAAATTTTATTTAAGAGCTATCAAAATTATTTTTTGTCCATATTTAAGTATTATGTAACAAGTTTATGATAAAAAAATCGTTCAATCTGAACGTTGTCTGCTTCAAAGACCATATAGAAATATATTCAATACTTCAGGGACAAAAATGATGCGATTGAAATATTGGAATCAAAATGAGACAAACTTCATAATTTAAGGATTTCTAGTGCAATTAACTCAAAAAATAATTATCCCAAAAATAATAATTTTTGTTACATATCCAAAGCGACAAAGGCAGAAGCAGTAAAAGTGTGAGATGACGTTAACGACTAAAACAAAGTTGACAATTTTGACAACAAAATTGCAAATAAAATAAAATAAAATAATTGATTGAAGTGGCTGATCTGATTTGGATTTAAAGTCAGTTGTTGGTAAAACAAAATTCATTAAAAAACACAATAGTGAAGGATTACCTACTCTGATGCTATGGTATGCCATAGAATATCCCATAAATCATGGTTAATGTTTTTATTTTCAATTCTTTGAAATCAAACAACCAATTCACTATAAGATGCCAACAAAGCTTCCATTTGACATGCTCTATGACTATTTAGATGAGCATAATTTCATAGTAAATAAGAGTGATTTAATAATGGATAAATCTTGTTTGTGTTGGGTGCTCGAATCAAAATTTACTCCAACTAATTGATTGCGTCAACAATGTAGGAAAAAAATAAAGTTGAGCAAAAAACGTTTTTGATGAGCCCAAATCCAATTGAGTCAAGCCCAATTAATCAAACAAGCACAAGTTAACCAAAAAGCAGCCCAAGCTCATTTTATCAATCTGATCCAATCCAAGATCCAAGGAGCTCGTAAAGATAAGAGCACATGGGAGAGAGATTATCGGGATGCATACTCATGAAGACCAATCCTACATTAATTGTACTTATATTTTGTAACTATCCTCCTGAAAAAGTAGTGTCCTCTCCCTCACGTCACCGCCTCACTCACTGCCTCTTCATACCTATAAATTGTAAGTTCTCTCCATATGAGAAGACACACCTTGGTATCTCACCAAAATCTCTCTGCACACATAACTTCTCTCTCCTAGCTATTGTATCACTCACAAAGCATATATCTCCCAGAACTTTCTCTCTGTTACTCTATTCATCAATAAAGAGCCACCGACCACCGTTGTCATTTCTGAGAGTGGAGTAGGTCATCCGGACCGAACCACTATATATCTGTATGTTGACTCATTATTTACTATTTTTTCATTGGTTGTCTTATTTATTGCTCATTAATTACTCTACGTCACACACTCGACTGCTGATCTTACAAGAGATAGTTTTGTGCATCATCAGTTTTAATCAAAGAAAATTCTATTAATCAAAGAAAATTCTATTTAACTCACATTCTGAAAAAATATACCCGATGAGTTTTATAACTCATGTGGTTTGAATTACAATTGCAAGTAAACTTAGCTATAAGTGCACTCTTGTTGAGCTTTTTGAAAGAGATTTAAGGTAGTTGACGATAATGTTTGAATGTGATGTGTTAGAAAATGGTAATGATTGATGAATAGAACATATGCTTGGATTCACCTTCCAACTATGCAACATTCCTAACCCCTTAAGCACTTAGATGTCAAGAGATGTGACTAGTTTTTTAGCCCTAAAACAAATTAATTTTTTTATTATTTTGTCCTACGAAAATTAAAAATGGTAATCCTAGCCTAAACTGTGAAATATGGGATATAAAATTTTCGCATAACTCTCGCTCAATCTTTTAGTCTCTCTTTACACATACATATCATTGTATCTCTATCTGTGTCCACACCTTATCTTCATCGCCGCTCATTCAACATATCTCATGCCATATCCACCCCTTTATATTTATGTATCTTTACAATGACTCGCAAGCGAATGGATACTTCAACTTCTCAATCTACTTCTTGGTTTTAATTGTAAAGTCCAAAATGGTTCAAATTCCAAATTGAGTAGATAGCCAGTTTGCGGTCATCAATTCAAAAACAATGAAGTATGTCAAGGGTGGCCTCATTGGTACCGAGAAAATCATGCAATTTCAACAAAGCCACAATATCGACAAACTCAATAGGATGATGAGTCATTCCGTGCAGTTCAAATAATTTCAAGAAAGTTGCAGTTCCAACAGCATCAACGAAAAACACAATATTTGTAATAATCATTTCAATTCAAGTTGGACATTTTTCTATATTTTTTGTGTAATAATTGAGGGGGAGTGTTGAAGATATGAAATTTATGGGATAAAATCTTTCAAGCATGTCAACCATTATGTCAGCCAATAAAAATGTAAGCATTTTTGGACACCCTTTTGGAAATTCAAGTTAAGATTATTTTAAACATGTGCACACAATTTTTACTTAAAATAATAGAGTGGAGATAGCGAAGTGGAAGTAGAGTCAATGCCGCTGTCTTCTTATTCTACTTCTACAAATATTTCAACAATTTCTATTTTTCAATTCAAGGAGTTTGATGTGTTTGAGTGAATTTTCTAGCACTCATTTTTCAGAACTCTAAGTTAGTGATAGAGTCCACCCACCATTGCAAGGATTATAAAATTGTGTTTAGTTATTTTAGGTTAATTTCTTTGAAGGTCCAATGTTTGTAATAGCAAAAATATGTTTAAATAATTTGTGTTGGAAAATATAAAAATGAAGAACAAAATCAACTTTTAAATCAATGTGTTTCTTTGGTTAGTTAGGGGGTGTTTGGGATTAAATTAAAAAAAATAGTTTTGAAATTGTTGACTTATCATAAGTAATTTTCATTAAAAAAAAATGGTGTTAGGAATAACCTCTTAAAAAAAACTTTCCAATAAGTCAAAAGTAATTTTAACACTTTAATAAATTAAAAAGTAGAATCCAAAATAATTAACTTATCTTTTTGAAAAAACTTTTTTAAAGAAACCACTTTTCATTTTCACCCTCACACCTTCGATACCTCTCTCCTCATGCTCTCTGTATAATTGGTATCATGTAGCAATTCTCTTTTTGGTAACCTCCAACGATACCAAAGAGTTCAAATACCACTAACAACACCATAATCAACCTTCTCTCTCTAATCTATAATTTATCTCTGATAGAACTCTAATTGGAACGAGTTACAAACTCTTCAATTTAATCGATTTTACAACTTCAATTTCATATATTTATCATCGTAAAACAAGGTTACATCTATTATTTGATTTGTTGTAGATTTATATATTTTTGTTTGTGAGCTCTTTTAACAAATTTTTGATGAAATTTGTAGAGACTTCCACACATTCTCGTGTTTTTTACAAAAAAAAAAAAAAAAACATATACAGAAGGAGAAATACTCTCTCTCTCTCTCTCTCTCTCTCTCCATTTCTATGTGGACTTGTGCCTAATAGTGTTTTATAATGAAATGATCAATTATCTAGAGGCAAAAATGGACAAGTCTTGTTTAAAATTGTCTAAGAGAGCAAAAATGTCTAATTTTTCTGCAAATTATGATGATGAACATTTTCTCATGCGTCATGTCTATTTTTCAGTGCATACAACGCATACCTGCATTTGAATATGGAGGACGTGGGGATCATTAACTTTTTCTTTGATGATGATTACTTCTATGATTGACTGTTTGTATAGTGTTTATTCATCTCTGTAATAAAAAATAGTTAAGAGTGGTTGTATTTATTGAATAAATAAAGGAACGCTAGAGGGATTACCTGATTATTACTTTAAAACATGTCATTATAGCTTTATGTAGTGGACTTAAATGTAGTAAGTCATTTATGAAAAGGTGAGAACAAAAGCATGATTTGTGTGTATATATAATAGACTATTGTTCCTCATCAATTATGGACTCAATCTTGTTTGAGCATGATGTACGAGCGGCATGGTTGAAGTATATTAGGGCTAGAGAGAATGATAGTCATTTGATGTCTTGCATACTTTTGAAGGCTTATTTGTAGTTGTGAACTTCTTTTGCTTAGTTCTTTTTGAATTTTTGGCTTAGATAGTTGATTTGGATGATACAACTTAGTTTTGACTTGTATCAAAACTTGGGAAGTTTTGATTTTTTTGCCTTATCCATATAATTCTCAAAAAATTAGTATTTAAATGTAGTACATTTGGCTGTCTTTATTTGCATTGTTAACACACTTTTGTGTTTTTTTTAAGGGTGTTCATAGTTAGATTTCACTTTATTTTTGTTTTGCTTTTTAAGTGTCTGGAATGGATAAAAATGTTTTAATCTACTTGATATGACATTTTGCCATCCACCAATATTGCCTTACCTTACTTATATTGCTTAAATAGTCCATTTTGACTAGGGGTGCAATTCGGACAGGTTAAAAGATTAACTCTAACCCAACTCTAGGTATAAAATCTTTAACCTTAACCTTAAATCTAACCCTATCTCAACCCGAGGTACTTAACTCGAGTACTGCTCGAGTTTAATTCGGGCGAGCTCGGGTTACTTAATTCGAGTTGATTTTTTGAAGTTTAGATTTTATTTTTTCAAGTGATCTAAGATGAAAGGCGAGACGCAAATGAAGAGAGAGGGAGTGAGAGAAGGTGGAGTGTCGAGTGAATGAGGGATCTGAGAGTGATGGAGGCGTAGAGGTAAAGACTTGAAGTGAAGTGAAAGTCTGGACTCTAAAAAGTGAAGATAAATACTAACCCTAAATAAATATATTTATTTATTTATTTATATTTGGGTTCAACCCGATTTTAATATTCGGGATGAACCCGACAATCCTATACCTTAACTCGATACTTGCCCAAATTTAATTTGAGTTGGAGTTTTTTTGCTTATGACCAACCCAAATATTAAAAATTCTAACCCAAACCCTTATTTTTCTGTTGGACTCGGGTTGGCCCGCCCAAGTTGCACCCCTAATTGTGACATATTTAAGCATGATTTATTCTTTTATACCAAATTTGACTTCTTCTAAATACAAAGTCTATTATTTAAATAATATTCTATAATGTTTCTTTATTACAAGGATGCCATGTAGGAATGTGTATAGTTAAGAGAAGTTGGCTACATTTTTAAACCCAATAACAAGATTTAATTTCACTAAGCAAATATTTATAATCATTGCTTGCATGATTTTTCACAATTATATAAGACTTCATCATATCAGAGATGACTTAATTGAAAGGTATGCTAATAAAAACGTGCAGCTAGAGTAGGACGAAGGCAATGTGAAACCATTTGCTAAATGATTCCAATGTATTTGAAGAGAGATTGTATCGTTGCAGCAATTTTGAGAGACAATTGATCATGAAGATTTGTTTGTATTTCTTGTTCAAATATACTTTATGACTACTTAATGACATGCGAATAATAGCAGTATATGTAATTATTGTTCCGGGGGTAATGGTGTGGATCTTCCCTAACTATTATATACGTGGATTGCACGACACTACCAAGAGGACGTGAATAAGCTAATTAAAATTTAAGTTCGGATGACTATCAATTTTAACTTATATCTACCACAATTATCTCATCGCAAATTGATATGATCATTAAGTGTAAGAACATTTTTTCAACCACCAACCCAAAACAACAATGTCGATTAGTGTATTAATTTTATCAATTTGTTGATTAACTTTCAATCTCACAAGGCGATCCCAACTAAGGCAACCCAAACCCTTAGCATGCAACTATGGATGATAAATAGCTTCAATCAAACATTGAATCAATCACATATGTGCATCAAATCAAATATATGAGAAAGCAATAAATAACATAAATGATTTGTTAACGTGAAAAACCTTCTCGAAAAAAATCACGGAAAACCACTCGGGGATCACCAAAAGCCTAATCTACTACCCTAAAATTATCTTACAAGTACTTGATTTTTATACCTCAACCAATACATGGTTAGACGCTCCTTGCTTTTAATAAATCTCTCCATCGGATACCCCCACCGATATCTTGGATAGTTTCACTTGGATTCTCCACCACAATGGATCCTCTAAACCTCGAGCGATATTCTCCACCGAGATCCCCGATATGCACACTTGTCAATGGGTTTGGTCTTTAACCAAACTAGCTCTTCTTCTCCAATGTGTGATGTTGGATAAGAATCACTAGATGATAGCCTTT
>CM042191.1:9881513-9906727 GCA_023539305.1 Ilex asprella
AAATACGACAACTATATTGAGTTTTGATTTCCTTACGAAACTTCTCAAATATAGAAAATAATTCAAAACAAGATTTCATAAGAAATAACCAAGCCACACGAAAATAATCATCTACAAATGTCACAAAATAAGAAAATTTATTAGATAAAATATTTTTTATTGGACCTTATATATCAGAATGAACTAACTCAAATGGACTAGACATAAGATTATTGACTCCAGACTGAAAAGATACACGATGATGTTTACTAAGTTGACAAATTTTACTAGACGCAGATAACATAGAGCTAGAGTAAGAACTTGGTGCTTCAAATTCTGAAGAGATGCATGACCAAGACGACAATGCCACTAAAATGGAGATGATGAAATCTAAAATGCAAGGAGATGGATCAAGGTCAAAGTAGTAGAGACCACCAACTCCATGTTCCGTACTAATCTTCCTTTTCATCTGTTGATCCTAAAACATACAATAAGCGGGATAAAAGGTTACTAAGCAGTTAAGTGAATAGGTAATCTTGCTAATAAAAAGTAAATTGAAAGAAAATTGAAGAACATAGAATAGATGATAAGAACATATCGAGACTCAATTGAATAGTCTCCAAATCTGAAACCTGTATGGAAGTACCATTAAAAAGAGTGACATTATGAGGGGGAAAACATAATGATAAGTAGAGAATACACTAGATGAACAAGTCATGTGATTAGAGACGCTAGAATCTATGATTCAAGGACTGCAAGTGGAGGACAGTAAATAAGTAGAAGTAATATCTGACTAGACAAAAGTAACGATGGAGGAAGATGGTACTACCTAGGTAATAGTAACTAACTCAGATTCTGGAGGGCTAAACATGATGATGATGCAGACAATTTGGGGATATCCTCCAAATAAGAGACTTGATTGGCAACACCAGATGACTTCCCATGTAAATCCCAATAATAATCCACAATGTGGTTAGGGCAACCACAACGAATACATAAACGAGTACCACTACAACCTTTACTACGCCCCCTTGAGAATCACGACCACCATGACCGCTGTGATTGCCACGACCGCCCCAAGTTCCACCAACTAGTACCATTAAAGATAACTAATATTGAGCGATCAACAGAAGAACAATGATCAATGTCTGAAGTAGAATTTTCATCTGACAAAGTAGCGCACTATAAGCAAAAAAACATATCTGGTAGAGAAGGAAGAGCATGACTGACTACAATTTGTGCATACCAATGACCGCTAATTGCGAGCCATGTGTTCTAACATTAATTAGACAGATGTGACATTTTTTTAAACACAACAAGGATACATCCCCCGAGGAGGAGTGCGACAGCCGAGGCAAAAGGGGACTCCCAAGGTTAATTATCGTAATAGGTCATTGCGGGACCATGACTTCAAGAAGGCCATGCAAATGATGTTCCCAACGCGTTTCTACCTGGGATCCTCCCTTTATTCTCTGAACTCTATCCTTGAGACCTTTGTCAAGGTGTCCGATAGATGAAATCCACATAATTTTGATCCTTTAGCCACCAATCCACATGTCCCATTATCCCATATATTGATCCCGGACTAATAACCCTAGTTACATTAGGAGTCCTTCTGTATCTCAATCAAGCACATCCCAATAGGCAATGAGTTATACATTGGGAGGCCCGCTCAAGTAGATTAAACCTTCGATATTGTGCCCTAAATCGAGATTAACAATCATGTTTGTCCGCCCCAGTTGCTCACTTCTCCCTTGAAGAAGGTCATAATGTCCTATCCCTTGGTGGGGACCCTCCTCTTAATCCACCAGGCTAGTCAAGCAACAGTGTCCAGTAAGTTAAGGATATCAATTTCGTTGGCTATACAATCCCAGCCTTGTGTCCTGTTTCAGTAGTGCGGAAGGTGCATCACGCTAAGGTTGCTCCTAAACTTCCGCAGTGCCACTCTTGTCTGTCCTTAGTCAAGGGTCCGTTTTGCCACTCTAATGTTAGGAGGACGTGTCCCGCCCTTCTGCGACACTAGGTGTTGTCGTAGCATTGGGCGCTTGTGACGCCACTGGATGCCTACAGCAATGCTGGAGTGTTGTCGCGATGCTGAAATGTTGTCGTGGCACTATTATTCATATCAATCTTGTTAGACGTATTGGGCGCCATTGCCATATAGATTGTTAACTCTTGCCATTTGTCCCCCGAGTCTTGAATTTTTGGGGTTCTACAAAAGTCATTGTATTTTTAATACTAAACTTGTTAAAACTTAAAAGTAATACCACATACCACATGGTATTCATTAATGCCTAATATTGTATGTTAAATGACAATAATAAACCGGGTCATGATTAATAAGAAATTAATACCGAATCCCCATAACCTAATCCAAACTTGGTATTACATCATCACCGGATTAATTAATCCAATTACATCTCTAAATACCTAAACCAAACATGCCCTTAGAGTGGTATACTTATTACAATCATAAAATAATGGCAATATAAAGGTGATACTTTCAACACAGCATAATGTATTTCTTGAGACTAAAATGGTTATTCTGAGACAATTGTCGTTTTCAAACATAACAAGTCCTAGGTCTTCCAAGAAAAAGAAGAATATTGAATTGAAGACCTTTTAATACCCAAATTGAGTAGAACAACAATTTGGTGAAAACAGCAAGAGCACTTTGTCTGATGTGTGAAGATATGTGGGACTTAGGCAGAACCTATTAAGTTATTCCATACTTGACCTGAAATACCTAAGTAGTTCTGTGACAAGTCAATTTATGCATAAGTCTTGGTCCTCTAAGGGCAAGCTTTTAAGGTCATCTGGCTTCTGTCCTCTGGACATGGCCATCTGAGACTAGAATGGTATGTTCCATAGTTAGCAATTTGTTGAGAGATCTACTTCTGCATGCTTTACATTTACAGGAGGCAACAAGATCACTTGAGAAAGTAATAAAGGTGCCAGGTCCAGCTTCCAAACAGCCTTGAAAGCATGGATGTATGGAGCATATGAACTGCCTATGGCTAAATATGTGACAAAGAAGGTGTAGTTCTGCTCAAATGTTCTGATGAGGTTCTGTTGTAACCAAAAACCTATAGCCATTCATAACATCTGTTGCTCTTATTAAGTTCACAGTCATGAATGGAACTAAATTCAGGTCTTTTTTATAATCCAACTATAAGAACATAGGGGAAAATTAGCTGATAACTTTGCGGGAAAGTATTCATAAGGAAATCATCAAGAAATTCTACAGGAATGCCTGCTAAGTGTTTTTCACAGAATATACGGAAATTTGGTACTCTTAGCTTTATAAAAAAAAAAACAAAGTACTCTTAGCTTTATAGTATGTGTAATAGCTCTATTTCTCGTCTATCTCTGCTTTTTTTCTATTTAAATTTTATCACATGAAACTATGAAATCTACATGGAAAGCTGACCACCAAATGTTTGATTCCTTAATGACTTGAGAGTGAGTGAAATATGTTGTGGCTATCATGCAAGAGCTTTCTCCTTAACACAATTATATGTGATGTATTCTCAAATTCGTATTGAACTCCTCATTTTAGAAAGCAAAACCACAACTCAACCAGAAGTATCACTGGTGAACTTAAACTAAATACCCAAAAGAAAATAAAAAAAGACTTAGAGATGACTTACTTCAACAACTTCATCAAGAATGTTGACGTCCAAAACTTCAGGAATAAAACCAGCACCAATTCCTTGGATCTTATGAGGGCCTTTTACATGAAGTCATGCAAATTATTTTGTAAGGAGGTAGTCAGTGTATGAAGATAATGTTCCCCTCAGAATGGTTGAATAGAGTTAGTTAAGGAACTTCAACTGCTAAAAGTGAAAAAAACATCATGCTCACCAACAATTAATGAAGGGCGAAAAGAAAAGCATAAATAAACAAATTGTTGACAAAGTACCACTTCCCCAGTGCTTGAAGTATCCATCTCCAACCCAACATATCTATCTAGAATATGTAGCGATAAGGCATCCAATACAACAGAGGGCAAGTATAAATTTTTAGTTCACAGAAAATTCTCAGCCAAACTTTCCCAATCTAATTCTTCCATAAGTGGTGTTAAACCAACCAACTCAAACTAATTGGCAATGAATGGAGAGGCCCACAAGACTCATTTATTAGTTTGGGAGTTCCGATTATATACCGAAGTGGGATAACTTTTAACACTCCCCGGCATGTGTGACCACGCTTAGAATGGTAGACAGAAGAACCTATACTAGATAATCAGTGGAGTAACAAGGTGCACTTAGCATAAATATAGGAAGAACCAAAACCAAATCACTGAAATTGAAACAAAGAGTCTTGCCTAAAGGCTCCCGAAGGCCCGTTCTGATGCCATGAAGAAAAATAAAACAGGAGTTTTTTTCATTGAATAGCAGGCCAATACATAATACCACTTATGGCTCTAGATAGTTAAACTAATGACATAAAAAAGGAGACAGATAATCAATTGCATAATTCAAGAAAATAATCACTTTCACATCTTCCTATTTTCCACATGATCATTCATTTGATTTCTCTAATCACACTTTTAACCACCCTAATTCATATTCCCCGATACTCCCCCATCAAACTCATGGAGATTGTAAAGAATATATCGATAAGTGTGCCTTGAGATAGATGCTTCATTCATGGGCCATTTTTGAGTCTGCTGCAATTATGGATTGGATTTAGAACACAATAAACGAAAATGACTACATTTGGGCAGAAAGCACTCACTGTGAGTTGATTACATTTTTCAATATTGCCGCAGTTATGGATTGAATTTAAAGCAGCACAAATGAAAATGGGCTCTTTTGGGCAGAAAGGCCTTTGATTCATTGTTTCTTTGGGCTTTAAACTTGCCGCATTTGGCAAAACGCTTGGGCTTAATCTCGAAATCCTCACTCACATCTTCTAAATTGTTTTTCCAACTAAACTACAAGTGATCCAACAAAGAATCAGCTAGCAAAAATTTGAAAACAAGATCAACTCAATTCATGTTACATAATCATCATGGGTTTGAAGAGAGAATTGTGTTCAAAGAAAAAATATTACTATCAAAGAAATATTGATAAGAAAAAATCTAGATTCATATATTAGAAGACAAACAATTTAGTTGGATGGAAAAATGCCGCTTGGTGGAAGAGTGGAAGCAATGACAAACCAATATTACCTGAATCGTAGGTCACTTTGGTACGTGGTACTAGTAAGTGTACGCAGTACAACACTTTCTTAAGTACGCGATACGATGGGATAGACTTAATATGATATTTTGGATTGCAAGTCGTTTTGGAACTCTTATCTAAATATGTCATTACTATACAACATTATATATAATAAAACATCCATAAACATTAAGTCAGTTACCATTTATCTTACATTTGTGCTTAATTTTCTATTATTTAAAATAATATATAATTATAAATATATATACACGTAATCAATTAATATGCATTTTATATTGTGCTACATATTCCAATGTGAATTGATTTAGGGTTAAGATAATTTGGAGTCATATATTTTGGTGATCTAGATTGTGAACTCATCCCGTTTGGGATCAATGTACCTAGATCGTTGATTGTCAAGGGTTTAGTGAATTCCGATAACTATGTGATGAACCTAATCCAAGCATGGACCAACAGGCTACGATTCCATGTTAAAGAATTCAACCCAAAATCAATTGACAATGAGTGAGAGCCGCACCAAGCTCATATACTAGTTTTGGAGGATCTATTATCACGATGTGAGACAAGCACTACGAAGGGGCACATGGGGAGTGTATTAGCTTAGCAATGCATCAATACTCCTGCATCAACGTTTTAGAAATTGAAAAATCTGAAACCTAGATACCAGCCCATACCCCAGAGTTCAAAAACATACCAGACTCTATGAAACTTAGCTGCTTGTCAGTTTCAATAGAAGACCCTACTACCCCTCAAATTCAGCTATGCATCAGCACACCCTAATTTGATGATTATGTATTCCAAGTTATAAGGTCATCTTAATTCTTGAGTAACTACCTTAAGGAGCCACAATGTGTAGACACGGACCATCTCAATAGCTCAGCAAAATCATGCCTGGGGTCACTCAAAATGTTAAGCACAGGTGGTAAAAAAAAATCTAGTCTGCAGCTTGCTCAGACTGTTGAACATTGTGGAAAAATTAACCTTTAACAAAGTAACTGGTCATGGTAAAAACTAAAAACTTGACATATCTTATAATAAGATATTCTGATTGACGCCTCTGGGGCTAATGAATATCCAATCAAATGCATGCAAAATTTTGTCACCACTATTATCAACCGGTGTGTCATGCTAACAATGCATATATAACATACACACAATTTGGTTATTTTGTTATATAATGCATATATAACAATGCATATATAACATACACACAATGAGGGGCTGCCAAGGATGGACCAAAAGACTTGACATGTGCTAAGTACAAAGGTACACTTTTGCACAACTACAAAATTATATAAAACCACCCACAAAGACAAGTTAAATAAGGGTTGATACAGAGCATGAAGTTGTAATAACCTGGTTTTTCTCCATTCAGAATAGCACTTTCGGCTGGTTCTACACCATACACCTGATTGTACACAAAAAGAAAAGCATCCAAGCGCATAAAAGACAAGGATACATACTCTCTCTCTCTCTCTCTCACACACACACACACACACACTCTCATATTGTCATACACGCGCATAACACACAAACCTGCAGACGACATATATATGCATACCAACCTTTAGGTTAGGATTTTTCTCCTTGAGGTACTTCCCTGCACCAGTCACTGTACCCCCTGTTCCTATCCCAGCAACCAGGGCATCAATTCTCCCCTCAGAGCCCTTCCATATTTCTGGTCCAGTGGTTTCATAGTGAATCTGTACACTGCAAAATATGAATAGAGCATTCCTACAAGCTATCGACAAGTAATATATGTGAAGAATACCTTTGGGTTGGCAGGATTCTCAAATTGCCGAAGAAAATAACCGTTGGGTGTCCTTTCCAGTATCTCTTGGGCTTTTTGAATAATCCCATCAATGCCTTTGGCAGCATCTGTAATATACAACTCTGCTCCAAAAGCTCGGAGGATAATCCTTCTTTCAAGGCTATATGTATGTGGCATAACTGTTATAAGTTTATAGCCCTTAGCTGCTGCAATGAATGCCAGACCAATGCCAGTATTTCCACTGGTAACCTCAATGAGGACCGTCTTCAGCACCATCGATTAAGCATATTCAAAATGAATAAACACCTTTCAGTTCAAAACACTTCAAAATCCACACTATTCAGATGAATAATGCCTTCTAACATCAATATCGGTTCCCCTTGAGACAGAGAACCTAATTTGATTATTAATGACACTGCACTATGTTCATGAAAATGATGCTAACCTTGTTCAAGTATATGGAAAAGGCGAATTATCATGCAATAATTTGCGATATGTATCTTGCAACTGTAATGAGAATAAAACATTGTACATAAGAACCGGTACAAGTCTGATAAAAGGAATTTAACTAACCTTTCCAGGCATAATCAGACCCTTCTCTTCTGCGTCTTTTATCATACTATACCCAATCCTACACATCAGTGACTAGAACTGCACATGTTCATTAGCACAGTGAAAGAATTAAAGTGCATCTTTCCACAGTTGCTATATATCACATGTGCAAACCAGCATACCAGAGGTAAAGTTCTGAAAAAATAAGATGAGCACCTGTCTTTCACACTTGAGCAAGGTTCCATCATCTCTAACTTGGCAGCGATACGGGCTACGCAACCATCCACAATGTTGTTGAGGTATACCATCGGGGTATTTCCTATTAGCTGTTCGTTTTGAAAACAAGAAAGATTCGGTGACTTGACATTAAAGAAAACATGGAAGTTGAAGAAAAAAATCTTAAGACCAGAAGTTACTTCAGTAACATCTTTGGCAATTTCACACTTATCTTCCATAATCTTCTTCTCAGATTACTGCATGATGATTGGAAGATAAGAGTATCAGAGAACAAAAACAGCTAAGAAGAAGGGGTAAAAACTTCGAGTCCAACCTGACATCCCATGGAAGAGATCCAACATCACAGTCACCATGAGATATGATAATAATAAAAAAAATAGCACAATGGTATTTCATGAGGTTTCATGATTTCATATGTAATAGCAAACAAACTCATGAGAAAGCTTCCGTAATACAGATTGCCTCAGATGAAATGCATATACAGAAACAAGAACAACGTACTTTAATCCTAAAAAGCTTCCAAATAAGCCTCTTACACAGGAGTCACAAAAAAGGAGGTATCAGCGAAAACTCCATATTGCTTTTTTTTTTTTTTGATGGGAAACAATAATATCATTAACCATAATAGATAAAATAAAATTACAAAAGAAAGTCGATGGTGGACAAGTAGTCCAAACCAAAGACAAATCAAAACAAAAATACCAAACGAAAGGAAAGAAAAACAAAACAAAACTACATTCCACATGAAGCTATCCATCTCGAAGTAATACAAAAAAGAGGAATATTCTCAAACTCCTTTGACACTGAGGCCAAAAAATGAAGCCACTCTCAAAGAACCTCAACGTCCTCACATTTATCCTCAAAAATCCTTGCGTTCCTTCAATCCAAATAGCCCAAAAAATAGCAAAAACCACAAGCCCAAAGAGTGCTCCTCCTCTTATCGGTTGTAAACATGCAATTCGACTCAGATTTTTTATCCAACAACAATAATATAAACTATACACCAAAACAGACTAATTTTATTATTAAAATTAGATTTATAAGATAGTGATAACACAAGAGGAAAAGGGGCGAAATATATGCTTAAGAGGAAAGCAAAAGCAACAGTTAAACAGAGGAAATTCCTCTAAAAACAAACCACCTCACAACCCAACAAAAACATATCCCAAAAAAATGAAAATTATTTTGGAACTTGCCCTCTCTCTTTGACAAAAGAACCAACTAACTAAAAGATGTTCTAGGAATTCGAAAAATTTCTACCTCCAACATAGAATATCAGCCAAGGTCCCACATAAAGAGCAAATCACTATGTACCAAGGGATCAAGATCTCAACCAGTAGATATGAAGATTAGAATTGCATTCAAGCTGACCAATTTTGCAGTCCATACCAAAGCTTCTTTGAGGCCTTCCAGCAGACCAAAGATATCTTTTTAACTTCTTCTTTTTTCTTTTTTTTTTTGTTGAGGGGGGGGGGGTTGGAATTTTTCACCAACCAGTTTGGGAAAAGTAAGGATAGTATCTCCTACATGGGGACTCCTCCACTAGCAAGCTGCCTAGATTCCCATCAATTTAAAAAGAATATTCAGAATTTTAATCAACAGTCCTTTTCATACTTCCCCTGACAGAGCTCCACTTCCCTCAAGATACTGAGGAAACCAGAACCCAGTAGAGAGAGACAGAGAAGGACATAATACAGAAACAGTACAAAACTTTCATGATTTTAATTCGAGAAGCAATTTGCTGAGGCAGGTCCTCAAACATAAAATTAAATAGGCAAATTATTACAAGTTAAGATTAAAACAAAAACTTAAGAAATTTCTCATGACTGAGAATCAACTGTGACCAAAATTTTATAATAAGTATACACTGGGAAACTGAAAAGTATTCCAATTGTGCAAATACATAAAGAAAACAGAAAGAAATCTGAGAACTGGGTTTAAGAAAAGACAGTTCATCAAAGACAAAACAAAGAAAAATATCAAACGGACTAAAAATTAAACAGCATGAATATAAAATCATTAAAAGTATCAAACCAAAGTGCACACTACTGCAAAATACTCATTAATGTAAAGAACAGAAAAACTATCAGTATATATTTTCCTACAAATTGAAATGGAATTAAGCTCAACAATCAACAAAAAAAAAAGGGCAACATTTAAACACCCAATCTTACACACATATCAAATTTCACAACCCACATCGTAAACTTAATATCAAGGTAAGGGAACTGGGAAAAAGCATAAAGGAAGTCTTTACACTCTCACAAGCAACCAAAATTATCCACTGCAAATATGATGCAGGAGCCTGTGGCTATCATGGGCAGTTGATCAAACCAAATGGCAGCCTATTTCTCTTGGCTAGTTAGAGCAACTCCAAGGAGAGTAGCCAAAAATAGGGTGTCAAATGCCATTTTACAACCTTGAATAGTATTTTGGCACCCCTAAAAACACAATTTGCTCCAATGGTAGGTGCCAAAATGGGGTGCCATTTTAATATTTTCAATTCCAATTTCAATTTTAAGTTGTATTTGAATTTCAATTTTAATTTCAAGTTGTATATTTAATACATAATAGTTCATAAATAATAGCAATATAAAAAAATTAATGATGTAATATAACAATACAAAAAAATTAATGGTATAATATGACAATACAAAAAAAATTAATGGTATAATATGTAATATGAAAAAAAAATTGGGGCACAGAGTATCATTTTTCCTTCCCCTTTCTCATTCCAACCGTTTTTTGCAACCTCTAATTTTTCTCTCCATGGGGTGCCAAATTTGTCACCCCAAGTCCATAGTTGTCATTTTGCCACCCCATATGTCACTCCCTTTGGAGTGATTTTTTTTTATTTTAGGGTGACATTTTGGCGGTTATAGATATGCCACCCATTGGAGTTGCTCTTAATGTGCTGAAGACTAAATACCCATATTGACAAACACCTCAGCAAAGGAAACCTTTACAATAAAGTTACTATTAGACACAATCCAATGAAAAATTCCACAAAACAAAGCACATACAAATACTATGAATTACAATCTACATTGAAAGATGGAGAATTAGCTCTAATGACAGAAATTTCAAGTACCAACTTAACATGGAACCCAATAAAGAAATCTTTACTAAATAAATCATGGAAAAAGATCAAATAGTGGAAGGAATACGTCAAAAACTTGCCAATTCAAGAACCCCAATAAAGCAGTGCCGCTCGGATTCCTAGTCTCAGTCTGAAAACTGAACTTCACTAGTCAACATCACACGCATATACGGTACATATGTCGTATGTATAAGGATGGATATGTGAAGATGTTATCTGTAGGGCTGACTTTAACGACAAAGGGGAAGAGAGAGAGAGACGCTGATGTCATTCTGAGGGGCGAGTTTTTAATTCACTCTGATCCTATTCTGTTCACTACAGAATTAACAAAGTTGGCGGGGAAGGTTTTTTTATTTTTAGGGAGAATTACACTTAGACTTCCTGAGATTTATTATTTAATCACTCAGACTCTTTGACATTTGAAATATTACATACAGACCTTCTAAAATTTGTACGCTCATAACACTTAAACCTCTGCGTAAATATATCCGTTAATAAATTATATTTAGACCATCTAAATCTTATAGATATATAATACTTAGACCTTTTAAGTTTAAAATATTATATTTAGATTAAAAATATATCAATTAAAGATAAAATATTAATTATTTTAAATTTTACAATTAAAATTCATGATCTATTGTATCTTTTATTGAAATAAAATTAAAAATAAAAATTCAATTTTCTCTTAAAAAATCATAATTAGTATATAATTATATTTTCTATTGGAATTTAATTTGGTCGTTTAAACGACCAAATTAAAATACCAAACTACCCCAATTAAAGCTAAAAAATATTGTGTCCATTACAGTTTGACCTCTTGTTTAATTTTTTAGTTTTATTCTAATAGATAGTATAATTATATACTAACTATGATTTTTTTTAAACTAAATTTTTAATTTTTATTTTATTTCAATAAATGACATAATAGAATATGAATTTTGGATGTAAATTTTAAGTTCTATTATGAATGACTTAGACCCCTTATTTGATTTTTTTTTTGTTTTATTCTAATAGATAGTATAATTGTCTACTAATTATGATTTTTTTAGAAAAAAATAAATTTTTAATTTTAATTTTAATTCAATAAATGATACAATAAAATATGAATTTTGGTTATAAAATTTAAAATATTTGATATTTTATTTTTAATTGGAGAATTTTTTGTCTAAATATAATATTTTAAACTTAAAGGGTCTACATGCGTACGAACTTTAGGGGATTAGTGTGTAATATTTTAAATATTAGGGGTCAAAATAATTAAATGATAAATCTCAGGAACCTAGATGTAATTTTTCCTAATATCTTTAATACATTAAAAGTACAAAGTAAAATTTTTGATAGTTAAAGATACAAAATGAAAAAACTTAAATTATTGAAACTGTAAAGTGAGATTCTTCCATTTTTTACTTGCCTTCTAGCTAAAACAACTTTACTCACTGATTACTGAAATATTTAAGGTTAAATTACAATTACTTCCTTAAGGTTTGTTCTATTATCGAAAAGACCCACTTAAGTATGGTAGATAGCGCCCTTTCATGTAACAATTGTCTTTGTAACAAATTCTTGATGGTGGTTGTTTATCTTACTTTTATTGTCTTCTAAGACATTTGAATGGAGAACTTGAGAAAGCTGAAAATAAGTCATATACCATTCATTTTTAATTCATACACCTTCAATAAAAGGAAAATCAGCATGTTTTGTTTCCGTCCCTGTTGTCTTGGAGGTGGGCGCCACGTAAACTTCAATAATTTAGCCGACGGTCTTAAATAGACTCATCTAACAACTATTAATATTCCTCTCAAAATCATTCACATTGCATCGTATCTTTAGACATAGATTACCCATAGTATTAAATAAAATAAGATATGCGACCCATTGTATGCAAATGGATCTCTCACTCATCAATAGTGGATCCCTCATTCATTAATGATGGATGATGTGCCAAGAAATAAATTATAAAAAAAGTGTATTAAATTAAATCTAAATCCAGATTATATAATGACCATTTAGAATAACACACAAGTCATTTTATGGACCAAATGTCCACATTGGCGACGTTTTATTATTGATTCTTTCTTATAAATATATTAGTGATTGCCCATATCTAAAGACACTATATAATAAATCAACAAAAATCGCAAGTAATTGCATGTTCTTGAAGACATTAAAAAAATTCTTATTGTTTCAGCACTTCTCTTTTTACCAAAATTTTTAATGCAACAATTTTTATTTTCAATTTGAGAGAACTTGAAATCTATAATATAAAACATGACAGGATTCAATAAACTCATTCAACGGTCTCAAATAGACTCATCAAACGGTCACCAACATCTGTCTTAAAATCATTCACAATGGACCGTACCTTCGGACACGAGTTACTCCTAGTTAGGGATATAGGAAAACAAAAATCTAAGGACATACAAAATCTCAAACCCAAAATATGAATCATAGATCCCTCCAATGTAATTAAGAAAAAAAATAACCAAGACACCCAAAAGAATCCAAAAGTAAAAAACCTACTCATGAATTTGACGATGGCATGAAATGAATGCATTAGATAAATAATAGTAAAAGATAATAGAGGGAGAGGGGAGTGGTGGTAATCTACATTGCTACCAAGAAATTAAGAAATAAAAAAATATAAAGATCTCTGGCATCTCAATAATAATCACATTGATAAGAACATATTACATTCATATACACTATATTTCAAATGGAAGTCAAAAGTCAAAAACCATCAAAGCAAATAGAACTATCAAAGTCATTAGCTTCATATCCATCTAAAGGTACTTAATCTAAAAGTCATGAACTCCTCAATTTTATGTATGCAGAATGTCTTTTTTCTTTTTTACAAAGGGTCTCTCATCCTCCATTCGGCAAAACCCCTCCATTCGAAATGGTCACTAACCCCAATAGCTTGGTAAACTCCGCATCATTCCTCACAGTTCTTTGGATGTGTCTCAAAATGATCATTTTCTTCTTCTTGTTCTTTGCAACATTCCCAGCAAGTTCCAAACCCTAAAACTCCCTAACAAAACCAAGCAAAACAAATCAGACACAACCACTTTCAGTGAATATTATAAAAATAAAAAGCCAATAAAAAATGTGAAATAAATCACGATGTATCAAAATGCAATTGATACAAAAAGCAAAAATGGGGAATATACTTCAACAGTTATGTCTATGACTCAAAAACAATAGCCAATTCTAGACCACATAACTGGACAGATTCTTCAGAAACCAAAAAAAAAAGCATCTAGGGAAAATATAGACATCCAAAGTAATAGTATCTGTCCATCAAATTACACTTTTAAAGACTAAACAAATTTTTATTTCAAATCATTAAACCAATCAAGATTCAATGAGCAAATATTTTTGCATGCACTTGGACTAGTTTTTAATATGACCAACAGTGTCACAAGCCTTACATCCTTAGATTTTGGGTGTGGACAATGTTTTTTGTTTTTGGGATATTCACGTTCAATTTCAATGAAATACCTCAACCAGGTCTATAAAACAATTCAACAATCAATGAATGAGAAATTCGAAAACAAATATGAAACGTTATCTAATTGAAACAAAAACATTCAAAAAAATAGTAGTTCAACAGAACAAAGTCAAAAGCTCAGAAAAAGGGTGTATGCTTAAAAATCAAAGAAAGAAAAAACCAAAAGGATGAAGTGGAAAAACTTATAGGCTAGGATCCTCTATTTTTTTTGGAAATATGCACAAAGTAACTCCAAATTTTAAATGCAGCTCAATGACAAAAACAAATAAACTCAAACTCTAAAATAAGATAACGAATACAAAATCGGTGTACCAAATCAGTCCCCATAATACAAAGTCAAAATAACAAAAAAAATGTTATATATCTATTGATTGATCCATTGGTCATACCAATAAGAATAATAAGTCCAACAAAATAATGAAATGAGCCAATCTCTATGAGAAAAATAAATAAAGGAGTGTCGTAAATCTTAGAAGATGAATAACAAAAATATTTCAAAATAAAGTATCAAAACCAGCTCACCTGAAGCAAAAAAAAAAAAAAAAAAAAAAAAAAAAACCCCGAAAATAGGGAGTAATATGTCCGTAGCTCTTTGAGAACTTACGTTGAACACTTAAGATACGCAAGATCCCGTGGTGCAATTAGCCACTGTCAAACAGCCACCACCATACGCCGTGGACGAACATCTAAAAGTTGCTGAATTTAAAGGAAATTAAACAATTTGAGTCAACCTCTTGCCTATTCCACCGTCAATACTTGCAGTCTGCCTCCCTCCCTCTTCCCTCCTCCATCTTTTTTTTGATGTCAAACCCACATTGCATAACTGAAGAGGAAAGCAAATAGTTGAAGAAGCAACTTGGAAAGCAGAGGAAAGCAAGTGAATCAAGTATCATCACTTGTTTTAGACTAGTAAGTCAATTTTTTGGGACGAAATTCCTAACGAGGAGAAAATTATAAAACCCAAACACGCATGACAATCATATTATATTGGTCATAAGCATATTCACATTTGACATGCATGCATAGGATTAACGATTAATATTTAATTACGAGTAATAATATGAGACATGATCTTGAACGATGAATATTTTAATATTAATAAATAATTTTATAAGGAATGATTATAGGGGGAATTATTTTATTTAAAGTGTGAAAAATTAAATAAGAAAGTTGAGATGTGATATAACTTTATTATTTTATGTACATTAGCGCATGTGAAATTAATCGGGAGCCAAGTATGTGACATCAATTTATTGTTGTTAAAAAAATAATAATAAAATAAAATGCATTAGAATATATAATGAGTGGTTAAGGGTCTGAGATACGAATTTAATAGATTGTCAATATTTTGAATATATGAATATACATATTTATGTATAAATATGCATACAAGAAAAAAATAAGTACATACATATAAGTGTGTGTGTGTGTATATATATATATATGTCTATAAGAACTATAAGTGTAAGGAATATATACAAATCTAAGTTAGGAATATTTATGTATATATGTGTGTGTGTATATATATATACACACACATACATTAAATGCAAAAAATGATGGGATGTTTCACACTTAGGAAGACATGCAAGCCATGTCTTGCATGCAAAAAAGAAAATAAAAAAAATTAAAAAAGGAAAGGCCACATGCAGTGTTCGGGGAAAGAAAAGAGAGCAAAAAAATAGAGCAAATGTCTTGCACATTGGAAGTTTTGGCTAGAGCAAGAACTAAAAGAAAAGAAGCAGAAACCAAGGGAAGAAGAAGGAAAGAAAGAAAAAGTTAATGAGAAGAAAAGAAGGAAAAAGTATGGGTGCAAAGGTAAGATGGTGACCCATTTATTTATTCTAAAATATTGAAATCCAACTCTAATATATACATGTTGAGTGTTCCATTTTCTTAAAGTATGGTGTTTGGTATGTTTTTAAATGGTGTATATATATATGTGTGATGTTTAGCATGCGTTTTGATTTAATGCATGAAGGATTCACCTTAATATTTATGTGGGTATGTGAAGTAAGTTAGACTTGTTGTATTAAAAATAAATGAGTGAAATTGTTGTATGTGGGTTGAATTTTGGTTAAGAAAATTGTAGTTTGGTTGGTAATTAAGAATGTTGTGAATTGTTCTTGAATTTTTCATGAATTTTATGGATATGAGTAATTATAAAAAAGTATGCAATCTTATGATTTTATTGGAAATTATGTAGATTCAAATATATTTTGGATTACTATAATTTTATGAGAAAAGTTTACATTGGATGTAATGGATTCGAGTGGGTCATTTTACGCGCTATGGATAGACTATATTCAAGTGACTCAAATTGATCATAACTACTAGTTTAATTGATTTTAGATTAATTATTAGGTGTGGATAAGTTATTGAACGTGACATGATTAAATTATGAAATCTGATTGGAGTAAACTAATTCGAGTGAGTGGTATAATTTATTAACACTCGAATGAGATTGAGAATAATGGGTGTCAGGTCTAGGGACGAGCATAGTAAAGAATGCGACTCAAAAAGCTCCGACAGATGAGTCATCAACAAAATAATTTTTTTTGCAAGGTACGTGCGTACTCTAATCTTTGTTTCATCAACATATAAATATTTAATTTTTTGTGAGACTATTTATTTTATGAGTTCTATTGTGAATAAATAGCTTAAGTGTTGTATTGTTACAATGGGAACAAAATGTCTTTGTGACAGATACAATATTATGATTTTAGTTGTCTGTATGACAAACGAAAAGAGAAACTATATGGTTGAGACGTTTTAGAGTCGAATGTCAATGTGACGTATTTTATTTGTACAATCAAGACGTCTAAAGGACAAAAGGCTAATTGCTAGAATGTGTTGTCTTCGTGACTAAAAGTAACTCAAGTGTTGAAGTTTATCTTTGTGACTGAAATAAGTTAAAGTTGATTTCGTCTAAGTGACGGGAATTAAATTTATTGATGTGCTTTGAGTCGTTCAAAACAAAAATGAAGGGATATATGTTGTTGAGTTGTTTGAGTGAGACACATATATCGATATGGAGATAAAATTGTGTTGTGTTTGTCGCCTGGGTGGCGAGATGGTTGCCTCTGTGTGAAACCGTAGAGTAATGAATTGAGGTATCGAGAATAAATTATGGAATTATGGATATTAAAATTCCACCGATGAGCAAGGTTGTCTCATTATATTTTTTTTTTTGCTCTATTTTTGAAATCATTAGTGAGAACTCATTGAAAAGTTTCCGTTAAATCTTTCCAGGTAAACTGTACACAAGCCTGCATTCCACTATCACAACTAGAAGTCCAGTCAGGAGTGTCGAAAAGGGCTTGTTTCAGTTTCTTGTATTTTAAAAAAAAAACTTTTGAGTTGTACATGATGTCTATATTTTTGTTTTGGTATGTAAGCAACACTTGTAAATATTTTTGGGATATGTATATACTACATGGTAGCGGGCCTATATGCCGTGCGTGTATGACTTTTATTTTAAAAAGTAATTCTAATATAAATATTTCTAAGATGAGTTTTCTTTAAATATAATGTTCTAATGTTTTATTAATAGCGGGATTGCCTAAATTTTTTTTATAATAATAGTGTATTGGGATTGGGCTATTACAATTTTTGGTATCAGAGCCTAGGTTTATAGGTTTTGTAGACATGGATGTCTTAGTTAGCAGGGGATTGGTTAAGGTGTTTGACTCAGTGAGTAGAGATGGGTTAATGTGCTAATGATAACTACATGTGTATTTGTGTACGTTGTGAATTACAGCTAAATTGTCGAAACATAATGAATCCTCTTGAGGGTCAGAATCAAAGGGAATGTGAAGGTTCTCATGCTCATGTTGTGGCTGAGGCAGGGGAGGATTAACAATAGCAGGGCAGGGAAGGTGAACAAAATCAATCTGCTATGATTAAGAGGGCGTTGGAAGTGATGGCACAGATGACGGCATCAGCAAATCGAATTGTGGAATTACAAACAAAGCATCCGCTAGGGCAAGACCACCTGTACCCCTTGAGGAATCGCAAGGTACGATTCATGAGAGGTTTATGAAGTCTGGATCCTTTCATATTTATAGGAACAATTAATCCATTGGAGGCGGAGGACTGACTTAAACCAATGGAATCAATTTTTAAGGTTATGCAATTCTTTGATGATCAATGTATGACACTTGCAACCTTTATGCTTAATGAGGAAGTACAATTTTGGTGGGAGGCTGACAGACGACTGTTGATTGCACCGGTAGTAGGAGTTGAAGGTCAAGTAGTCGTTAATGTGGCTCCAGCACCATTGCATATTACTTGAGATCAATTCGTGAGATTGTTCAATGACGAGTATTTTTTTAAGTCTTATTGGTACAAGCAGGAGATAGAATTTCTGACTCTGACTCAAGGCAGGATGTCGATGGCCAAGTATTAAAAGCAATTCGCTATATTGTCACGTCTCGCTGAGACTTTTGTTCCAACTGATGAGACTCTATGCAAGAAGTTTCAGTGAGGATTAGCTTACCCCATGCGAAGTCGACTTTCAGCCTTTGAGTTAACAAGTAATGTGACATTGGTTAACAAAATTAGTTGTTGAGAAAGATGTAAAATAATTAGAGGGACGACGGGAGCAATTTAAGAAGATGAAGTTTGACATTGATCCTGGTATGGGATCTCTATTTGGGGGTCAGACTTCGGGACAGAAGGGGCAAGGAACAAAATTCTCGCAAACAGGAGGTGTTAGAAATTCTCGTAAATCTGGTGGTTAACGGGGTTATACTTTCTTTAAACCCCCGACAAGATTTCAACGCAGAGGGCAATCGAGTGGACGAGATGCTAGCGTTACTTGTTTTAAATGTGGAGTGGAAGGGCATATCGCTCGAAATTGTCAAACAGGGTCAGCTAGTGGAGCTAGACGATGTTATGAGTGTGGACAGGTGGGAAATTTTGCACGTGAATGTCCAACCAAATCTGTCATGTCACATTTAGTGAGCGGTGTAAATTTGGGTAGAAGAGATACATCAACATCGGCAGGGATGCAAGTGCGAGTAAGGAGTCTACTGGTATTTCTGGGACTCATGGGCGAGTGTTCACTATGACACAACAGGATGCCTATGCCTCGCCCAATGTGGCTATAGGTATAATTTTTGTATTAGGTGAAAATGCTTGGATTTTAATTGATCCTAGATCCACACATTCTTTTGTTGAACATACCTATAGCAAGCATTGGAAACATCCTGCCACACCTTTGAATTATCATTTATCCATAACAACCCTTGTAGGTGAGGTCGTGGTAATTAGTACTGTTTATAGGGCTTGCATAATTGGAATTGGCAAACTGGAATTATTTATGGATTTGTTTCCACACGACATGTGTCACTTTGATGTGATATTGGGGATGGATTGACTATCGGCCTATCATGCCTCAGTTGACTGTTATGAAAATGAGGTTACTTTCAACTATTTGGCGACGTCGAATTTAAATTTCAAGGTGAACTGAAAGTAACACCAAATTGTCTTATATCAGCAATCAAAGCTCAACGATTGCTTAAGAAAGGATGCCAAGGTTATTTGACATATCTGAGAAGTGTGAGTGAGGATAAAGGTGAATCAGCAAGAGTACCAGTAGTGAGGGACTTCCTTGATGTTTTCTTGGATGAATTACCTGGGTTGCCACCTAATCTGGAAATGGAGTTTGTGATAGAATTACTACCCGATACTACACTCATATCAATTGCTCCATATCGGATGGCACTGACTAAGTTGAAGGAGTTGAAAGAACAATTACAAGACTTATTGAATCGAGGTTTCATTCAACCAAATACTTCACCATGGGGAGTGCCAGTGCTATTTGTAAAAAGAAGGATGACATTATGCGACTATGTATCGATTATCAACAACTTAATAAGGTAACTGCTCACAATAAATACTCGTTACTATAAATAGATGATTTGTTTGATCAATTGTAGATAGCAAAAGTTTATTCCAAAATTGATTTAAGATCGAGATACCACTTGTTAAGGGTAAAGATAAGTGATGTACTAAAGATGGCATTTCGAACTAGGTACGGGCACTGTGGAGTCCTAGTTATGCCGTTTGGATTAACAAATGCCACGGCCGTTTTTATGAATTTACTTGGATTCATTTGTAATTGTGTTATAGATGATATTTTAGTATACTCTCGTAATGACGTAGAGCATGAGCAACGTTTGCGAATTGTTTTATAGACTTTACGGGAAAAACAACTGTACGCCAAATTCAGCAAATGTGAATTTTGGATAGACAACGTGGTATTTCATGGACATATGGTGTCGAAAGATAGTATTCAAGTGGATCCAAAGAAAATTGAGACCGTGGTAAAATGGGAACAACCCAGGAATGTAACATAAGTGAGAAGTTTCTTGGGGTTGACAGGTTATTATCGTAGATTCATTCAAGGATTCTCCTTAATTGCAATGTCGCTGACTGACCTCACTAGAAAGAATGTTAAATTTCAACGGGATGATAGGTGTGAACAAAGCTTCCAAGAATTGAAAACAAGGTTGGTTTATGCATCTGTATTAACCATTCCAATAAAAGACAGGAATTTTGTGGTTACATTGATGCCTCACATCGGGGGTTGGGCTGTGTATTAATGCAACATGGGAGGGTGATCGCCTACACTTCTCGACAATTAAAAACTCACGAGCGTAGCTACTCTACCCATGATTTGGAGTTGGTTGTAATTTTGTGCACCTTGAAATTGTGGAGACATTACCTATATAGAGAGACTTGTGAAATTTATACTAATAATTAAAGTTTAAAGTACCTGTTAACACAAAAGGAGTTGAATTTGAGACAAAGACGATGGATGAAGTTATTAAAGGATTATGACTACACTATTCATTACATCCATGGAAGAAAAATGTGGTGGCAGATGCGTTGAGATGAAAAATCATTGGGATTGTTATCACGTGTACAATATGCGTGGGTGAATGCCTTGGCAGAGCTATGGGCTTTCGGTGTGAAATTCCAGTTGTTGGGAGATGATGCAATAATGGGGAAAATTAAAGTTAGAACGATATTTGAAGATGATATATGCGATGCACAACTTCAGGATTCATTTGTGAAGAAGATGAGGGAGGAGATTGGAAGTGGGTGTCAAATTGATTTTAAAGTGCAAAAAGATGATATGTTGATGTTTGGAAATTGTCTTTACGTACCCAATGACCCGGACATTAAGCACAAGAATTTGGAGGAGGCACACAATTTTGCCTATGTTACGCACACAGAGAGCACCAAGATGTACCTTGACATTCAGAAATACTATTGTTGGATGGGAATGAAACGGGAAATAGCAGAGTATGTGTCTATGTGCTTGGTATGTCAACAAGTAAAGGCGGATCATCAGCGACCTACGGGACTACTTCAAGCACTCTCTATTCCAAAATGGAAATTGGAGCATATCACGATGGATTTTATGGTAAGTTTGCCCTGAACACAAAAGGGATATGATTCCATTTGGGTAATAGTTGACCATTTAATCAAGTCTACTCATTTCCTCGCGGTAAAAACAAACTTTTCTTTGGAGAAACACGCTAAATTTTATGTGGATGAAATCGTGCGCTTACATGGAGCACCGATGTCTATTGTGGAAAATAGGGATCCGAGGTTTAATTCGCTGTTCTGGTCAAGTTTATAACAAGCTTTAAGTACCACACTAAAGCTCAATTCAGCTTTTTATCCTCCAACGGATGGACAATCTAAAAGGGTGATCCAAATTTTAGAAGACATGTTTAGAGCTTGTGTAATGGAGTTCAGGGATAACTGAGATGATCACTTATCCTTGATTGAATTCACCTATAATAAAGAGCCAGCATAGGCATGAATTCACCTTTGTAAGGAGCCAACATAGGCATGGCTCCTTACGAAACACTATATGGACGACGTTGCAAAACACCAGTATGTTGGACCGAGGTGGGGGAACGAAAGATATTGGGTGCATAATTAGTACAAGTAACTGTGGATTAGGTGAAAGTGATAAAGGAGCGATTAAAAACCGCTCAAAATCGACAGAAAATTTATGCAGACAATAGGAGACGAGATTTGGAAATTTCTGTTGGTGATCAAGTATTTTTGCGAGTTTTACCGTGGAAAGGGGTTATGCAGTTTGGAAAGAAATGGAAATTAAGTCCAAGGTACGTTAGACCATTTAAGAGATTTGAAAAAGTTGGAGATGCCGCATATCATTTAGCATTACCAATGAATTTTTCTCTCTTACATGTTGTATTTCATGTGTTAATGCTCCGAAAATATGTAATCGATCCCTCTCACATTCTAACAACGGTGCCAGTGGAGCTAGGATGTAATTTGACTTACGAGGAGGAACCTATGGCAATTTTGGATCGACGAGATCAAGTGCTTCGAACGAAAGTCATACCATTAGTAAAGGTATTATGGCGGAATCAAGCAGTCAAAGGAGCAACTTGGGAAGCAGAGGAAAGCATGCGAATCAAGTATCCTCACTTGTTTTAGACTGGTAAGTCAAGTTTTAGGGACGAAATTCCTAAGGAGGAGAAAATTGTAAAACTTGAACACGCATGACAAGCATATAATATTTATCATAAGCGTATTCATATTTGACATGCATGCGTAGGATTGACGATTAATATTATATTACGAATAATGATATGAGACCTGAACCTGAACGATGAATATTTTAATAGTCAGAAATAATTTTATAAGGAATGATTATTGGGGGAATTATTTTATTTAAAGTGTGAAAAATTAAATAAGAATGTTGAGATGTGATACGACTTTATTATTTTATGTACGTTAGCGCATGTAGAATTAATCAGGTGACAAGTTTGTGACATCAATTTATTGTTATTAAAAAATAATAATAAAAAAATAAAATGTATTGGTATATACAATGAGTGGTTAAGGGTTTGAGATAGGAATTTAATAGATTGTCACTATTTTGAATATATGTATACATTTTTATGTATAAATATGTACACAGGAAAATAATGGGTACATGCATAAAAGTGTATATATATATGTATATAAGAAATATAAGTGTAAGGAATATATACATACGTACATATCTAAGTTAGAAATAAAATGATGGGATGTTTCCCACTTTGGAAGACATGCAAATCATGTCTTGCATGCAAAAAAGAAAATAAAAAAAAGGAAAAAAATAAAGGCCACACGCAAGGCTAGGGGAAAGAAAAGAGAAAAAAATAAATAAAGGAAAGACCTTGCGCATTGGAAGTTTCGGCTAGAGCAAGAACCAAAAGAAAGGAAGAAGAAACCAAGGGATAAGAAGGAAAGAAAGAAAAAGAAAAGAAGAAAAAAAAGTGTGGGTGCAAAGGTAAAATTGTGACCCATTTATTTCTTCTAAATGTAGAAATCCAACTCTAATATTTACATTTTAATTGTTGCATTTTCTTAAAGTGTGGTATTTGGTATGTGTTTGAATGGTGTATATATATGTATGATGTTTAGTATGAGTTTTGATTTAATGCATTAAAGATTCACCTTAATATTTATGTGAGTATGTGAAGTAAGTTAGAGTTGTTGTATGAAAAATAGATGTGTGAAATTGTTCTAAGTGGGTTGAATTTTGGTTAAGAATATTGTAGTTTGGAAGGTAATTAAGAATCTTGTGAATTGTTCTTGAATTTTTCATGAATTTCCTGGGTATAAGTAATCATAAGAAAGTATGCAATCTTATAATTTTATGGTAAATTATGTAGATTCAAATATATTTTGGATTACTACAATTTTATGAGAAAAGTTTACCTTGGATGTAATGGATTCGAGTGAGTCATTTTACTCGCTATGAATAGACTATTTTCAAGTGACTTGAATTAATCATAACTACTAGTGTAACACCCCGCATTTTCTTTTATAAATGTATATAGTTATAGGATAGATAATTATTGTAAAAATGAGGATATATATAATGATGAAAGAATGAATTACATAGGTTAAAACATTAGAAATGAATAATTGGGAGACAAATGGATTTGGGAAGTTTGAGTTTCAAAGACATTTGAGATTGGAATTAGTTATTAGATAAGTTTCTAAATGTTTCTAGGTCAAGATAATGTTTCCATTGAATCCGGAAGGTCGAAAAACCTTGGGAAAGGTAATATGAAGTGCATTGGAAACTTGGAAGATGGAGGAAGAATCTGTCTGCTGAGTAGTACCGGTACCAAATGGTACCGGTACCGAGTACCGGTACCCCGATTCTAGATGGTTTTTGGTACCGGTACTGGGTACCGGTACCGGTACCCCGATTCCAGAAGGTTTTTGGTACCGGTACCATATGGTACCGGTACACCCGATAAAAATCTGAATGTTTTAAATCGCGACGTTGGTCCGACTTTTGAGCCTATAAATACTTTAGGCCGCCTCCTTAGTCGTCCATACCTCATTCTAAACCCTAGATAACTTAAGAGAGAAGGAGAGAGCTCAAGATCAAAGGAAAATTACAAGAGATTACGGGTATATTCAAGAATCCAAGCCCTAGTTCTTCAAGATTCAAAGTAGGGGTTTTCTTCCATTTTCATCCAATGATGTTAGGGTTATTATACATGTACATTTTGACTCTAAATAGTATGTATTTGTTATGGATTCATTGTTTCTTAGTCTTAGTACAAACACACACATGATTTGAACAAAATAATGATTGGAAATTCATCAAACCTTAGTTTTTGGGGGAAATATGGATTTTTCTCTATATCTTCACTTCCTCTTGATTTCTAAAATGCTAGAGCTTTGTGTTGAGTATTAAAATGGTAGTATGGATGATCTCATGCCTATTTCCTTTAAACTTGTCTTTTGTACCATGATTTGCGAAATGAGTATATTTCCTTAAATTGTTGTATTATGTACAATGCTTGTGAAAGTTGG
>CM042191.1:9911727-9940274 GCA_023539305.1 Ilex asprella
GAATATAAGACATAAAATTATAAAAATATAAGAGACTATAAAAATGCCAGGGAATAGTTTCTCAACTTATATTTTTCAATGTATCTAAACTCTCTTTTTATAGGCCTCTAAACATAATGATCATCAAATACAATAATAAATGTGATATATCAATGGGTAGGAGGTTATAGGCTAATACACTAACACTCACTAATTCCTATTTACTTGGGGTACTAATTAGAAGCTTAAGGGTCATCCACTCTATATACAATGTATATAAAATATATATATATATATACTAGTTATTTCTCGTGCCTGAAGGCACAGAGTAATAAAAAAGTAGTCAACAATAAACATATTTGTATTTACATCTAAAATCAAATTACAAAAATAGAGGAGAAATAAAAGAATTTAAACACTGGTTATAGTGGGGATGAGCGGTGGTAGTGATAGTGGGCAGCAGTAGTGGTGGTGGGAGACGGTGATAATTGTAATGGATGATGACAATTGGTTGTAATTGTGGCAACTATAGGTAACTATGGTGATGGTGGTTGGGGGGCAGTAGGGGTGATGTGGTAAGGGTGATGGTGAGATACGGTGGTGGCAATGGTGGTTATTGTGAAAGAGGTGATGGTGGGGTGACAACAGTGATAGCAATGGTGGTAGTGGGGTGATGGGTGTGGTAGGAGGGTGGTGGTGGTGGTGGTGGTGGTGGTGGTAGTAGTAGTAGTAATTGTGGTGGGGCTGGTGGTGGTAGAGGTTTTGGTGATGCGGTTTTCAAACACTATTTTTTTAAAAATATTTACGAGAAGTTATAAGTATTAAAAACACTTTTAAAAAGTCACCTCAAACATACCCTTAGGGCCATATTTTTCATATTAAATTTGGAGCGTTAATATTAGCCGTCATATTAAATTTAAAATAAAATTTAAAGAATTCTTAACCACGAATAGCAAAAGTCATTACTAGGAAAACCTTGTAGGAGAAAATCCGGCGAAGGATACAAAATATATATTCAGATAAATCTTAGAATAGGGTTGAACGCACTAATGCTATCTCATTAACACCTTGCTAGGAAAACTAAATGGGACAAAATCTGGATGGAGAAAAAATAGTACAATGTGCATATATCATGTATCTTGATGAGGATAATCCTCATAATTAATTTGTCCCCCTGATAAGAAATAACTCGACTAGTTACAAACGTGGCGCATTCCAATGTCATATACCAATTTTTTTAACGATAATGATGATAAAACCTTATTGAATAGATTTGTAAGATTGTCACTAGATCATATCTGATTTACTTCAATTTTATGGCTCTGTTGGAGTTCATGAGTGTAAAAGAACTTTAGTGAAATATATTTGGTTTTATCACCTTTGATAAACCTTCATTTAGTTTGTGCAATACAAGCATAGTTATCTTCAAATAAGAATGTTGGTAAATCTGTAATCAAAGGGAGTTTGCAAGTACCATGGATGTGATGGACTACAAACCTTAGCCACACACATTCACGACTTGCTTCATGGAAAACAAGTATCTCAGAATGATTGAGAAATGTAGTAATCAAAATCTGCTCGGTAGGTTGTCATAAGATCGTTGTATCACTACGTGTGAAAACATAATGTAGGACATGTTTTACGCCATTCTAATGTCGTTGAGTTAGTGCAAAACGAAATCTAGCCAACAAGTTGAGTACAAATGATATATTAAGCTTAGTACATTATGCTAAATATAACAAAGCACCAATTGCACTTAGGTATGCTACTTTAGGGCTAAGAAGCATTTGATTTTCCTCCTTAGGACAGACAAAAGAGATCCTTGTTGACATCAAGAGAACATAAGACCATTAGAGTAGTTAATGGATATGTTTTATGCACAAGGGTGGAGGAAGTAAGGGGGTTATGGGGGCAATTGGCCCACTGAGATTTTAAAATTTTTTAGAATTAGTATAAAATTATTAAAAAATATCAATATTTGTCCCCACTGAATTTTTTTAAAGTTCGTAAGACTTAATCTCACAATCTTTCTTTACTCTATAGCTATTTCTTCTCCTTCTACAATGACACACTAAAAACGCATCCTCCTCCAAATTCGATTGTCTAGATATTAATTGATATATTTAATTGATTATCCAAGTTCGAATATGCTATTATATTTCAAGAATTTAAATTTAGATATACCAAAATTTGACCTAATTGTGAATTGTAAACGATTCACAAAAACACATGCACACGTGTGTATATAAGATTTAGTTTTCGATCAAATTTTTAATTTTTAATAGATATCGATATTGATATGGATTGCAAGACAAAATTTGATGAATAATCAGATCATATTCAAAATTGAGTTTTCAAATCGAACTTAGAGTTCTAATACTAGTATTTAATATAAAATAAATTTCATATAAATTTTCTTAAGTAGGTTCTATTTTTTATTTATGTGTAAGTTATGCATGAAAAATTTTTAAAGCAGCAAAACAAAAAATTATTATGAAGAATTACTTTATAAATAGTGTAAATGTCAAAGCACTCATATTTGCAAAATACAATAAATTTTAATGATTGTTCTTCAATCGTTCCCCTCAACTTGATGATTGTCTCCACTAAAAGCAAAAAATTATCAAAAAGAATTACTTGATAAATAGTGCAAATGACAAAACACTCATATTTGCAAGACACAACAAATTTTGATAATTATTCTTCACTTGTTCCCCTCAACTTGTTGATTTCCCTGATTGAAAATGGACTCTAGCTCCGCCCCTTTTAATCCATGTTAAATTGCTTCAAGTTCTTTTCAGTATAGGTTGTTTGATGGATAAGAATTTTGTTTAACGTATGTTTGATCTGCAGACTGAGATAATACTTTGTTTTTCTGAAACCTTTCATCCCAAATTCTTTTTTCAAATGTTCAGTAGTTTTTATCAACTTTTTAGAAGTTTCAATTAGATTCATATTATCAACATATCCTGTAATGATGGCAAATCCAGATTCTATTTTTTTTAATAAATACACATAGACATATGAAATTATTAACATACCCTTCCTTTACCAAGTACTCATTGAGACGGTTATACCCTATTCCTCAAGATTGTTTCAATCCTTCAACTTAATTGAGTACATGTTTTGTAGTTTTCATGTGTTTGCTTCATTCAATTGTAATCCTTCAGGGACTTTCATATAAATATCAATATTTAACTCTCCATATTAATATGCAGTAACAACGTCCATAAGATACACGTTGAGTATTTTTGAGACTGTTAAACTAATAAGATACCAAAATATAATTGCATCAATTACTAGTAAGTATATTTCTTCAAAATCAATCCCAAGTATCTATAGGAACCCTTGCGCTACTAGGCGCACTTTGTATCTTGTGATCTCATTTTTGTCATTCTTTTTTCTCACAGAAACCTATTTATAACCAACAAGTTTTACATCATTAGGTGTTAAGACTATAGGTCTAAACACTCGATGTTTTGCAAGTGAATCCAATTCTGCTTGGATTGTTTTTGTTATTTCGGCCAATCATTTCGACTTCGACATTCATCTACTGTGTGCAGTTTGAGATCATCATCACTAAAACTTTCAGTAGTTACTGCAAAAGAAAATACATTATTGATGATAAAAGTTGTGCGATCCCACATCACTCTTGTATATAAAAAGTTAAAAAAAATTGTATTTGCAAATATTTGCATCTCTTTAGGAGTCTTTGTCACTTCAAGAAATTTTTTATTTTCAGGGGATATTATTTGAGATGATGTAGGTGCATCTTTATTCCCTAATTCAACAACTTCTTCACTATTACCTACTAATTCCTATTTACTTGGGGTACTAATTAAAAGGTTAAGGGTCATCCAGTTTATATGCAATCCATATAATATATATATATATATAAATAATATTTTCAACACAAACTTTATTTTATTTCTTTGTGGTTAGACTCTTTAGGAAATCACCCTTATTACATTCAAAAATGGTCACTTGACCCATATGTGGCTTGTGGATTACATTGGACTATATACTCTATTAATGCAATGAATAAATTGAACTTTATACCCATTTTTTTCTTCTTCTAAAAAAAACATAACAATTGAGTGCTAAACTCCGGCCAAATTTAGAGGAGACCTTCATACACTACCTAAGATTGACCCCACCCACCCTTATTCCCACGACATTGTCCGCCCCAAAGCATCTCCGGCCGGCAATCTATTATGTCCACCCTCAACCACCCCCCATGGAGAACACATAGCGTAAACAGTTAACAAATTTCAAACAGTCCAAAAATCTAAAAAAAAATAAAACCAATCAATAGAAGCTTTAATTTCATAAAAATACAATTTTGAATAAGTCAATTGATTTTTTTTTTTTGCAATTCGAAGTAGGCATATACTGTCTAAAATTAAATTTCTACAAAACCAATACCATCAATCTACACCCATGACCGTCTATCACAATTCATAACCACCATCCAACAATCTTACTAAACCTAATTAAATGGAATCACAACAGATTATATATCTCACAAGGAATATGATGAGACATTTCTAAGATAGGATAGAGATCTAACATGTGTCCTCGGTGCCGAGGATACCCCCAAGCACTATGGTGAAGACACGGGTCCTCGGCACCAAGGACACCCTCAGTCCCCTGGTGATGACACGTGACCTCGGCACCGAGGGCACTTATCAGCTCCCTGGTGACAACACGTGTCCTTGACACCAAGGACACTTTCAGGCTCTTAGAGTCTTGGAATTCTCACATGTGTCCCTTGCGTGATTAGTTCCCGAGGAATTTTTCTGACACGTCACCTCGGCTCCATGATGGATTATTGATAGTTACAACCCATCAATCACAGAGTTAGACAATGAATCATTGGCTCGCCTTTCCAATGAAGTCAGAACGACAGGATGGACAAGACAAGCAACCATGGGGAGTTAGACACGTGGCATAATGCATAAGATTGAGGGTAAATTGCAAGAACACCCCTGCTGACATGCAGTCATCCCAGAGGAACATTTAATAATCCCTTGGAAGGATGGGACATTTGTGATACACAGGGAGCATAGAAGGAAGAGTATTTAATGCATAGGAAGCCTAGGAGGAAGGGCACTTAATGCTCGAGAGCCCGAGCATTAAAGGCTGGAGCCTTTCCCATGAAGAACTGAAAGTGTTCTGCCCAACATGACCCACTTGTCCATAATGATGAACTCATGAAGTATAAGTAACACTCATTAATGTGAGACAAAGGTATGCAAATCTAATTATGAGAATACACATAGTGTTTTTCCTTCCCTCTCTCACATAAGCTGACTTGATCGTCGAAGGGGATACGTCGAAAAACACTCCAGTGCTCTTCTAACCCTTATTTTGAGTGCTAGGAATGGTCTTCGGCTCGTCGGGATCGATCGGACAACCTTGAAAGTAATTCATCACCACTCCTTAGGCAACCTTTGGCCTCCTTTTGTCACGGGATCATTGATTTTTAAGGTAAATACGAGTTCACCAAGGGAGAGAGCTATCATTTTATTTATTGTGCGAAAATTACCGCGCATAGTTTGGCGCCGTTTGTGAGAAATCGACCAAATTTTTCCAAGAACAGTGACCATAGTGAATACCCGTCAAAAGGTAAAGGATCCTCAATAAAGGAATATGGAATATGAATTTACTGACTCCCTCTATATCGAGAACGAAAGACCACATTGAAAGTGTCAACAAGGAACTTTCCATTCATTCAAGGGAGAAAATCCGCCAAACTAGTCTGAGTATCGGGGCTAGAAAATCGAACCCCTTGGCTCGTGAACTTGTTGTTGTAATTGAAGATCGATTTGGGGATTGATTACGACAGTTAGAGGAGGACAACGTTAGTGTCCTAAATCAACTCGATGAATTTTCACTCTCCGACGGAGGATCTCGAGACTTGTGGCACTAGCAGGATCCCTCCGTCAAGGAAGTGGGAGCTGAGGACTTGAGGAACGGCCTGAGTGGCAGAGCAGGGAGCTCCAAGGCTATGAAGCATACGAGAGCCAAGGGACAGCTCCCAAAGGTTCTAGCCAAGAGGTCTAGGCCATTGGCTTAGAATGACCTCCGTTGGAGACTGTTCAAGCGAGGGAGCGTGGAGGAGTCCGAGGAGGGTTCAACCATCTTTGCACGAAACGCAAGAACTGGGGGACATGCTGACCGACGCCAAAAAGGTGGAGAAGTCCGCCCCAAGCATGGGGGAGAACTCAGGGTAAGGTTGGATTCTACGAGAAGGGATATGGCCACACTAGAGGTCGATATGGATGACGAAGTTATTTAGTCGCCCTTCACTAGGAGCATTGTGGAGACGGAGGTTCCAAAAAAGTTTGCGGTGCCAATGTTCAAAGTTTATGATGAGTGTTCTGACCCAAAAGCTCGCCTCAGACAATACAAGCAAATGATTTTCCTATACCACTCAGATCACCGGTTGCTATGTCGGGTGTTCTCAATGAGCATGGGAGACACTGCTATGAGATGGTTTGAAACCCTTCCACCCAACAACATGGGATCTTAGAGGAAGCTAACTAGGCATTTCTCTACCTGATTCATTATAGGGAGTAAGCGCCCCAAGGATGTTGGGTCACTATTGACCCTGAGATGGAAGGAATGTGAAACACTCCGTCAGTACGCCACTTGCTACTAAGAGGAAGTGAATGAGGTGGAGGGCTGCTCTGAGGTTATGGCGGCGGCCTCCTTCTGACTTAGCCTCTCACAAGACACCAACCTTTATAGGTCCTTAACAAAGAAAACACCAATGGACATGGGTGAGCTGATGGCCTGAATCAACAAGTAATCCCAATTAGAAGATGAAATGGTGGGCGGCAAGGGGGAGTCCCAGGCCCCAAAGAAGAAAGAAAAAGAGAAAGAAGGGATTGGTGCCTGCATCAGGGAGTTCTTTCAAAGGGGTCCATACTGTGTTTAAGGAGCCTATTTATAAACTGCTGCACAAGATTAAGAAGGAATCTTTCTTCAAGTGGCTGCCCAAGATACAGGGCGACCCGTCCACTAGAAACTAGAAGGTAAGATGTTCGTACCACTAGGATATGGGACATCTCACCGAAGATTGCAGAGTCTACAAGTCTTTCCTTAAGAGAGTAGTACAAGAAGGACACTTGAAGGAAAACATCAGCGCCAGTAGAGGCCCATGGTGCCAATAATCAAGCCACTATCTGAGATAATGTTATTGATGTTATCCACGTCTGCTCACTAGATCGACCGACAACTAATACCTTTATATTCGACCTTAAAAAGGTAGCCTTTACAAGGAAGATGGATGAAAGAGACGGGGCCCGACATAGTAAGAGGCCCCGAATGGATGAGAAAGGTATCACTTTCTCCAATGCCGACCTGACAGGCGTGGTTCTTCCCCATGAGTACGCATTGATCCTAACTTTGAAGATCGGTAACTTTGATGTCAAGAGAGTCTTGGTGGATTCCGAGAGTTCTTCGGAGGTGATATACTTCAAAGTCCTAAAACGCATGGGTCTTGGTTCGAAAGATCACACCAAAGTCAGTACGCCCCTCGTTGGATTCAATGGCTTGTTTGTCTTACCCTTGAGAAAGATCACACTGCTAGCTACCACGAGGCCCGTTACAACCAACACGGAGTTTGTGGTAATCGACTCTGATTCTCTTTTCAATATAATCATGGGACGGGCTTGGTTATATGAGCTTGGGGTAGTACACACTACCTATCATCAAAAGTTGAAGTTCTCCACCCCAGAAGGAGTAATGGAAATTCGTGGGGACCAGGCTTCCGCCAAGAGTTGCTTCAATGCAGTGGTGAAGGCCCAGGAGCGAGCCTAGGAAAAGGTCCTGAATAAATAGCAATGACAGTTCGGGCGGCTGGGAGTCGACGAGCCACGGATCGATTCGATAGACCGCTCAGTAGAGGATCTTCGGAAGGTACTTCTGATGGAAGGAGACGAAGAAAGGTACTTCTTGATCGGCTCTACCATGTCCCCAGCCGAGCAAGAAGAGATGGCTAATTTTTTTAAAAAGAATGTAGATGTGTTTACATGGGATGCCATGGAGATTAAGGGCATAAACCCCGAAATTATAACCCACAGGCTTCATGTTGGTCCCGCTCACAAGCCAGTGAAGCAAAAACCTTGGCGCACAGTGCCGCAACATGCCCAAGCGGTAAATGAAGAAATGAAGAGGCTCTTGGAGGCCAATGCCATCCAGGAGGTACAATTCTCGGAATGGCTATCAAATACGGTTTGTGCAAAAAAGAATGGCAGTAAATGGCATGTTTGCGTGGACTTCACTAACCTAAACAAGGCTTGCCCCAAAGGTGACTTTTCCCTCCCAAAGGTGGACCAACTGGTGGATGCTAAGACACGACACTAGCGCATAAGCTTCATGGATGCCAGGGCTGGCTACCATCAGATTTTTCTTCATCCGTCTGACCAGGAGAAGACTGCCTTCATCACTCTGAGAGGGTTTTATTGTTACATGGTCATGTCATTCGGTCTAAAGAATGCAGGAGCTACGTACTTGAGACTCATGAACTGAATGTTCAAGCGGCAGATATGGAACACCATAGAGGTATTTATTAATGACATGTTGGTCAAGAGAAGTAGGAGAGATGATCACATTACGGACTTGGAAGACACCTTCTCCACCCCCGAGGAGTACGGACTGAAACTGAATGCGGCAAAGTGTGTATTTGGAGTTGGTTCTGTGAAGTTTCTTGGATACTTAGTGAGTCGACGTAGTGTCGAAGCCAACCCAGAGCAGATACAAGCCATCATGGACATACAAAGCCCCTGGACAATCCAAAAGTTCAGAGACTCACAAGAAAGTTAGATGCACTAAATTGCTTCATCTCTCGATCATCGGACAAGTGCAAGCCCTTCTTTGGGGCTATCAGAAGGTCTGGGATGGAATCATGAATGTGAGAATTCACTCGGATGGATCAAGGAGTACCTCAGGGTTCTCCCAACTCTGTCCCTCCCAGTGAAAAGGGAGATGTTGTTCCTTTACTTGGCCATTTCAGAATTTGTTGTCAGAGGTGTACTGGTCCATGAGCATGAGCATGAACACGAACAGAAGCCAGAGTATACTACGTGAGCAAGGCTTTATTAGACACGAACACAAGATATTTTCCCTTGGAGAAGCTAGCATTGGCCCTGATCACGGCCGCAAGAAAGTTGAGACATTACTTTCAGGCCCACCAGATCACTGTCATGACAGATCAACCCCTGAAAAAAATTCTAAGAAAGGCAGACCTCTCGGAAAGAATAGTCAAGTGGGCAGTGGAAATGGGAGAGCATGATATTCATTACAGGCCTCACACTGCCATAAAGGGGCAGGTGATGACGAACTTTATAGCAGAGTTCACCAAAGGGAAGCCATATCTCCCTCAGGTGGAGCCCTCCACAGATAGCCAAGAATGCTCCTAGAGTCTCTATGTGGATGGATCCTCCAACAGTAAGGGTTTTGGAATTGGGGTACTGTTAGTCTCCCCATAGAGATTGGTCATAGAATAAGTTGTCTAGCTAGGCTTTAAGGCGTCTAACAGTGAAGTAGAGTACGAGACCCTTATTTTTAGACTTAAACTTACCAATGCGGTGGGAGCCACGAAGCTGACTGTCCACAATGATTCTATGTTAGTGGTCAACTAGATCAATGGAGAGTTCGAAGCAAAGGACTCTATAATGAAAGCTTACCACCATGAAGTAATAACCTTACTCCACAAATTTAGGAAACTTGAAGTCAAGCAAGTTCCTCGAGATAAGAACGCTCACGTCGATGCCTTGGTGTGTTTGGCCTCGGCACTGGACTTTGACATAACACGGAGGATCACCATGGAGTACCTTCCCAACTCCAGCATAGATGAAACCCCTAGAGTGGTAGTCGTCCAAGAAGGAGAGGAGTCCCCCAGTTGGATTGATCCACTACTTAAATTCCTCCATTATAGAGAGCTCCCTAAATGCCCCAAAGAAGCTAGAAAGACAAAATTAAGGGCTCCAAGCTTTTGGGCCTCCCCGGATTAGAAGTTGTACCAAAAGTCATTCTCCAGACCATACCTACTCTGCGTCCGTGAGGATAAAGTCAAACCACTCTTGTACAAGGTACATGAAGGCATATGTGGGGGAAATTCAAGTGGACGATCCATGACTCATCATATCATGTCCCAAGGGTATTGGTGGCCGCGAATACAAAGGGAAGCGCAAGCTTACGTCCAAACATGTGATCAGTGTGAGAGGTTCGCTCTAGTCATTAGGCAGCTGACCAGAGACTTGCACCCGTAAACTAGCCCCTAGCCATTTACTCAATGGGGACTGGACCTGGTTGGACCCCTCCTAAGGGCTCCTAGAGACAAGAAGCTTCTGATAATAGGGACTAATTATTTCATGAAATGGGTTGAGGCGAAGCCCTTGACTCATATCAGAGACGTGGACACCAAGAAGTTCGTGTGGAAAAATATACTGACAAGATTTGGAGTCCCCCGTGCACTCGTGTCAAATAACAGGACCCAATTTAACAGCGGACTCTTCAAGTCTTTTTGTGAACACCTTGAAATCTAGAACTACTACTTAATGCCCTCATACCCTCAGGCCAACGGACAGGCGGAATCTTCGAATAAGACCATCATCAACGGGATCAAGAAAATGCTAAAGAAAAATGGGTGGATGAGCTCCTAAATGTCCTTTGGGCATACAGGACCACACCTCGAACCTTAACGGGAAAAACACCCTGCGCCCTTGCATACGGGGTGGAGGCGGTAATCTCATTGGAATTAGGCCTCCCTACCATACGAACACAAGCCTTTGATGCAGGGGATAACGATAACCAACTCAGTTTGGACATGGACCTCATGGAGGAAATAAGGGAGGTGACTACCTTAAAGTTGGCTAAGTACCAAGAAGGGGTGTCCAGGCTCTACAATAAAAGGATCAGGCCTCGAGAATTTTAGGTAGGTGACCTAATGCTCAGAAGGGTGGTAGAAAATACCCGAGATCCAGCAGATGGAAATATGTTACCAAACTGGGAAGGATGGTACAAAGTCACGTTAGTAAGAGGCTCCAGGTCGTATAAACTAGAAGATATGGAAGGAAATGTTGTAATTATGTCTTGGAATGTAATGAATGTGAAGAAATATTATTTTTGAAACATAAGCTCATCTAAAGTGTACCATCATGGAAGGCGCACTACCCCAGAGGCAGAGTCTTAGGATTCTTGCTCCCAAATAAATAAAGGAGTCTAGCCTCCTGGAAAGGGCATGGCCCTAGAGGCAGAGTCTTAGGACTCTTGCCCCCAAATAAATAAAGGAGTCTAGCCTCCTAGAAAGGGCATGGCCCTGGAAGTGCCCCCAAATAAACAAAGAAACATGGCCTCCTGGACGGAACATCATGCCCCGAGTGAGAACACTTAAGAGAAGTTTGAAGGGAAATTGTATGTTGTGGAGAAAGGCTAGGTCTGAAGGAAAATCCTCTTCCTCGTAGAGGAATATATTCTTCCCCCGAGGAGGAAGGCGATCTCGTTTTTCAAAAATATGTGCCTCGGCCCCGAGGCTCAACACTCGAAGTTAGAGAACAAGTAAAAAAAGGGGGGGTCAACACAAGTGGAACAAAGTGATTCTTCATTCAAAAAAAGAGGGTTTTGCATCCCCCAGGCTACACAAGTTACAAAGGAATGAAAGATTACAAAAACAAGACAAAACCTAAGTCTACGACGCAAGAGGCACGTTCATCTCACCACCGATGCTACCACCAACATCTCCGAACAGCTCATCGATATTGGCAGAAAAGGAGTCGGTGGCAGGAGTGTCAACCTGAAGCAGAGGAGCAAGGGAAAGAATAGAGATCATTGTTGGCTTTGGAATAGGAAAAACCTAAATTTGAGCAGTGTCATCTCGGGACGAAGCTGCAACATCAATAGTTGGTGCCGAGCCTGACACTTGTGCATTTGCAGCGCCCTCACTTGCAGCTTGCACCATCGCCTCAGAATGGATGTACTAGTGCTCCGGGAAGAGGGGAGAGTCGGCATGGACACCAGTAGCCTTTAGGTCTTCATCCTACCCTTTCTAGAAGTAATCCCTCTTCAGATTCTTGAAAGCCACCAGGATGTCGTCAACACACTAGGCCACTATTTTTGTCCGAGTCTTGTTGGCGGCCTCCAACTGAGCCCTCACTCTATCCAACTCCTGGGTCAGAGCCGAACAAGTCTACTCTGACTCCGTTACCTTCACCTCGGACGTCGAGAGCTATTTTATCAATGTCGTTATTTTTCTCCAAGCATCGACAAGGGCAACACTTATTTTTTCAGCATTCCCCTTGGCAGTCATAGCCTACTTCAGGAGCTCGACAATCTAGGTAGCCTGTGAAGAAAGAGTCTTGTCTCGGGATGCCACTTCCTCCCTCGCTATAGTGAGAGCTCCCTAGGCTTCAACCTTTTGCTTCTCGGAGTCTTGTAGCCTCTCCTGTTGCATATAGAAGCGATCAGCAATTACCGAGACTTGTTGGAAAGTCTGTCAAAAAAATAAAGGGGTTACACCGATAAACAAAAAAAGTGATAAGAAAAGAAGGGAACTACTACTTAGGACCTTATCACCAATAAATTTTGGATCATGGGGTAGAAGAGTTATTTAGTCAACCGCCCTGATGCTCCTTCATGTCGGCATTGAGTATAAGCGTCTCACTCACAGCGTAGGCCACGTGAGGAGAATGGATGATTGAATTAGAGACCCAGATGGGCCTGCTGTCATGATCCCAAGCCCGAGGGCGCCACTCCCAGGCTTGAGTCGTCGGCGCCGATAGAGGAATTATAATGGTTGTTGTTGTGGTTGTTTTAGGCGCTGATGTCAGAGGAGGTATGGGAATGCTCCTTCCACTACCAGGATCGTCGTGCCTTTGCTTAGTCTTTCTCTCCTCCTCATGCTAGGAATCTTGGGATGGCCTAGGTTACGACCGGTTGACCTCGGGGGAGGAGGAGGAGGGTGAATAGTCCTTGGTGATGGAGGGGGGTTATTGGAGTTGGACCCACGACCCCCTCCCAGCGGCGAGGGCGACCTTATGTTTGATGAAGTCCATGGAGATGCGGGGAACGTCAAACATGGAAACTTCAAGTGCGTTTTCTTCGTCCAGACTCTGAAGGATGTTGAAATCTAGCCAAGTCTCCCTCCCAAAAGTGCTAGTTTCGGTGTAGATTGTGGTGGAAGGATCCCTAACTTCCGTCGCCTCTTTAGGGCCTTCGTCGGCAGCGACGTCTAACTCGGCTTCAATAGCCTTATTAGGGTCTTCCTCCAAATGTTGTTGAAAGAGCTCCGACTACCTGGAGGGATCAAGGGTTGGGGAGTCTGAGAGTACTTCTTGTACCCCAGGTCGTAGCCTAGGAGTATGTGAGCTGCTCAGCTAAATCCTTTGCTGACGTACCCCTGGACAGTGTCAATGTCGTCAAAATTAACCAGGTGTCGAGGAAGAGGACCGACTTCGACGTTGGAGACTCTTGCGCAAAAAAGGAAGAACATTAGAACTTGAACAAAGTTTATCAAGGACTAAGGAAGTTGAGAAGAGAGGGAAAAGCCGACGTACTTGTCGTTCACCATTCCTTGGGGCACCACAAGCCATCGTACTCGTGGCCAACCACCCTGTCCCAGGCGTTGCTGAAGACTAGCAGATCATCCTTGTGCCCCTTGTCCGAGTTTGGGAGATATGTCGCAAGATACATGGAGGTATCCTGGGCTTTCAGATAGAAATTTTATTAGGGCATCACCCTTAGCAAGGAGTAGCAAAAAAGGATGTCCTCGAGGCGTGCATTCAGGGCAACCAGTCCCATGATTATCCTAAAGGTATTGAAACAACACTGTCTTAAGAAGAGACAGAACAGGGATAGGAATTGAAGTAGAAGTGGATGGAGGGGGAATCTGATCTCGCCCTCCATAATAGCTTTGGTGAAGAAGGGCATGACGTCTTTGGTGCCGACGTCGGGGCGATGATGTCCTGGGTCAAACACATCCACGCCGACGCTACGAGGAATGTCATAGTGGGTTTTGAAGTTGGTAATCTACTGGCAACCCTTGACTATATACTTCCTCGGCCTAGAGGTTCCAGCCTCTTCGATCTCGGCAATAGGACGACGATGCGTTGACATTTTTTACAGAAGAAAAAAGAAGGGATTTTCTACGAAAGGGGAATCCTAAGGGACACATAGAGACTGGTGACGCTGGCGAACAAACAACGACACTAGAATGAACGAAGGAAAGCCACGAGTCTCGGGAAAAACAAAATAAAAAATAGTGAAGAAGAAAAACGATATAAGGGGTGGGGTAGCATACTCACCGAAAGAGAAAGATACACAAAACAATGGTTGATGGCCTTCTTTGATGACTCTTGAAAGGAATGGCAGTGAACACAAACGAAGGCAATAAGTTTTTCGTTGGGAACTCTAACAGGAAATCTCTGGAATCCGAGAGTTACAGAAAACGAAGGAATGGGGGTTAAGTCCTATTTAAATAGGAGAGGCCAGACCCCATCATTGCGCACGAAACACGCACAGGGGCGCATTCAATGGGCACGACCTTAGAAAGCAGGATTGCTGTTGCACAATGATGGGGAGGTTGAGCCCTTTCATCTTCTGGTGACACGCCTCTCACGCCATACGAAGATCAAGGGTTGGGGGTAGTTGATGGGACATTTTTGAGATAGGATAGGGATCTAACATGTGTCCTCAGTGTCGAGGACACCCCCAAGCACTATGGTGGAGACACATGTCCTAGCACCAAGGACACCCTCAGCCCCTGGTAATGACACGTGACCTCGACACCAAGGGCATTTATCAGCTCCCTGGTGACAACATGTGTCCTCGGCACCGAGGACACTTTTAACTCTCTGATGAAGACACGTGTTCCCGGGACCAAGGACACCTTTTGCTCTCTAATGGTGACACGTGTCCTCGACACCGAGGACACCTTCAATCTCTTAGAGTTTTGGGATTTTGACATGTGTCCCCTGCATGATTAGATCCTGAGGACTTTTTCTGACACATCACCTCGGCTTTATAATGGATTATTGACGGTTACAACCCATCAATATTAGAGTTAGATAATGAATCATTGGTTCGCCTTCCCAATGAAGTCAGAATGACAGAATGGACAAGACTAACAACCAAGGGAGTTAGATAGGTGGCATAATGCACAAGATGAGGCTAAATTGACAAGAACACCCCTACTGATATGTAGTTTTACCAGAGGAACATTTAATAATCCCTTAGAAGGATGGGACATCTGTGGTGCACAGGGAGCGTAGAAGGAAGAGTATTTAATGCCCAGGAAGCCTAGGAGGAAGGGCACTAAAATGCTCGAGAGCCTAAGCATTAAAGGCTGGAGCCTTTTCCGTTAAGAACTGGACGTGTTTTGCCCAATGAATGAAAACTACTTGCTGCCTCCCAAATGGACCAATGGGAAGCCTCCCCTTGACATGACCCACCATTCTATAATGATGAACCTATGAATGTATAAATAACACTCACAAATGTGATACAAAGGTACGCAAATCCAATTTTGAGAACACATAGGGATTTTCCTTCCCCTCTCTCACATAAACTGACTTGATCGTCAGAGAGGATATGCCGAAAAATACTCTAGCGTCCTTCTAACCCTCTTTTGAGTGCCAGGAATCGTTTTCGGCTCACCAGGATCGATCGAACAACATTGAAATTAATTCATTACCACTCCTTAGACCACCTTTAGCCTCTCTTTGTCACAGGATCATCGACTTTCGAGGTAAATACGAGTTCACCGAGGGAGAGAGATGTCTTTTTATTTAGTGTGCGAAAATCACCACACACAGAATACATAAACTCAACGTCACAGTTGATGGGATTATTTTCAAGCATCATTCCTCATTCGTCTTCTACATATCAATTGCAGAGGCACTTTTTGACTAGTTGGCATAAATCAATAAAAATATTAGTAACAGGTTTTTTTATGGGCTCGTGTATATCTCTCCAAGTTTTTTAATTGTGGTGGGTCGCATAAAATTCAATTTTTGTTCAAGTTGCTACACATTGAATTTGTGAAATTCAATCTTAATGTTTTTTGATGTTTTATCGATCATGGGTGGGTTAACAATGATGAAGGATATGGTGATTACGTCCAGGAGCTAATTCATAGACATAGAGAGGGATTGGAGCTAAAGATAGGCAGTGAGAATTGGACAACAAACCCTAAAAAGTTTTAAAAAAATTAGGGCTAATTGTTTTTTACCCCCTTTGGATTCGTCTAAAAGTACCTTATCTACTTAACGTTTAAAATTATGCACATTACCTCCTTATGGTTATGTACCAAAGTGAAACCGTTACTTTTATCATCCAAGTTAACGGAGAGTGTACTTCACACACCCAAAACATGTTGTGGACTTTATTTCTATTGTTTCCCTCCAAAAAAATATTGTATTAAGTGCCTAAAATACCCTTTATACCAAAAATTCTTTAAGAGTAAAAAATTCTTTGATTTCTTCTCATTCTTTGAAAAATATGAATATGACTTCACAATTTTTGGAAGGCAGATATGTCTAATTTTTCTCCTTGTAAATAATTTTTTGGGAATGAAATAAAATGTTGTATTTTTTTTAAAAAAAAATATCAAGAACATTAATAGATGATTAGGTCTGCCATTAAAATTAGATTCAAGAACATCTAATATTATAGATGATTTTGAAATTGCTTAAGACATATGCTCTGTAATAACATTTTGATATCCATGGACAATACTCAACTAACAATAAGAAGGAGTATTTGATTCAACAATAAAAAATCCATAGACAATACTCCAAATCCATAATGTCAAAAGCAAATTTGATTCACAATAAAAAATAGTGTTGATTCACAACCACATAGCAATAGTCATTAACCACCAAAACCTAGTTGGGTATCCAAAATAGTTATAACCTAGGAGTTATTGCTCTTCCAACTCCATTCCCAACAGTTGCACCTAATCCAACTCCAGCTCCAACCCCAATAGTTACACCTCTTCCAGCTCCTACACCATTCCCAAAAAATGTTCCTCTTCCAACTCCAGCTCTAGCTCTAGCTCCAATCCCAATAGTTATTCCTCTTCCAGCTTTTACTCTATTCACAACAATTGTTTCTCTTCCAGCTCTAGCTCCAGCCCCAACCCCAACCCCAACAATTGCATCTCTTTCTTTTCCTTTTTGAGTGGTATCTCTCCCAGATCCTACCATAGTAGTTACAGATGGACCTCCAACATTTGTAGCATGTGCATTAGATGAACTTTCTTATGTTGACTGTAAGATGTTCACCAGAAATGTTAATGGGACATTGTATATTATTTAGATAGAAAAGACATGTTGTAAAAATGCAGGTTTACCTTAAACCTCTTTGATTTTGGGTGAGGTGCATTCTTGCATGACCTGATATTATGTCCTTGTTTAAGGCATCTTCCACATGAAACTGGAATATTTTTTCTAGTTGTTTTGAAAGGGTTCCTTGGTTGCATCCCTCTTCCTCAGTTTCTTGGGTCTTCCAGGTTGCATCTTAATCAAAGGAGGCAATATTGTGTCATACCCTGTTTGAACCCAATCATGATGACTTGGTACGGGATAAACCGTGTGCTTGTATACCTCCATATATGTGTTCTTCCTATAATACACATGCACATAGTCTTCTAGAATATGCCTAAGTTTATAAATTGCACTGATTGCATGCTTACAAGGTATATCTGTGAGGTCCCACATCCTACAACCACAAGTTCTAGACCCAACATCAACAACATTGACTCTATCATAACAATCAACCTCAAAATTCTTCTCACTAGCCCAACTTGCAAAACAGTTTCTGGACTCAACTTTATTTTTTTCTAGTTTATCCTGTATGTTTGGACAAATATGTCCTTCATACTTTTCCATTCCAATCCTCTTAATTTGCATTCTGTTCATTAACCATCTTCTAACCCATTCAACTAAACCCAAAACTGGTTTTTCTCTTACCTCTAAAATAACACTATTGAATGACTCTAAAAGGTTGTTAACCAATATATCACATTTTGACCTAGTATGGAAATGTGATCTTGCCCAGTGACATGGATTGATCTTTCCCAACCATTCAACAACATTTATTTTGTTCCCAATCTTTGGATTAGCCTTCTCAATCAGCTTCATACAGTGTTCAAATTCCCTCACATTACTAGTTGAAGCAGCCTTCCAGAACAAGTCCTTTAATTCTTTACTTTTGAATCTAATTTTGAAATTGTCATACATATGTCTTACGCAATACTTGAGTTCAGTTGTAGGCATAATCATTTCAAAAGCATCCATTAATCCCTTTTGCCTATCAAATATAAATGTCCAACCAAATACCTCACATTTTCCTATGTCGTCCATTAGCTCTTCCAAGAACCACTTCCATGAATTACCACACTTTGACTCTACCACAACCATGGCAATGGGGAACATGTTATCATTTCTATCTCTACCAACAACACTTAACAGTTGACCACCATATACACTTTTTAGGAAACAACCATCCAAGCCTATAACTGGTCTGCAACCATTTAAAAATCCCTTCTTTTGTGTATCAAGCCTCACATATAATCTCTTAAATGTAGGCAAAACATCTAAAGTAGGCCTTTCCACGAACATTTTTAGTACACTATCAGGGTTAAATTTCCTAAAGGTTTCACAGTAATCCCATAACCTGGCATATTGTTCCTTAACATCTCCTTGCATAACATCCAATGCCTTTCTTTTAGCCCTATAACATTGATGTGTCCTAACATTTACCATTATTTCCCTGTGAACACCTCTCATAAAGTTTCTTGGTTCCAACCCTGGCCCATCTCTTAACTTGTTTTCCAGATGTCCTACCAATTGGAGAAGTATGAATTCTCCAAGTACAGACCCACCTACTAGATGTTGTGATTCTCTTGTTTTCATTTTCTATCCACTTTAGGTCATAACCTCCTTGTATCACCCAATCCTTTAAAGCCTCTCTAAAGATTGGAGGGGAGACAAATCTCATTCCAACCTTTAAGTTTGGTTTGTCCATGTCCCTTTCTTCTTTAAAGTCAACATAAGGATCAAGTTCTTCATCTGATTTGCTGTCTTTACTCAATTTGTCCCATTCATACTCAACGTCATAATACCATTGGTCAGTTTGAACATTAGCATTTTCATCACTTCCAATCTTTGCATTTATAGCATCAACAGTTTCATTATAAGGATCTGCAACTTCTACACTTTCATGCTTTGCAAATACAGTTTTTTCATTTCCAGCATTTTGAGCATTTCCCGTGGCAGTTTCAAACATATTCTCTATCATATTTCCTTGAAGTATAGTAAGACCAATCCCTGAAGTACCAATATCATTGAAAATGTCATCCTCTCCAAGCCTCTCGAATCCTTCATTCATCCAACTGGGATCCCCACTGTCATTTGCTTCTGTTATCAGTTGGGCATTATTTGATTCTGCATAAACTTTTGACATCCTAGGTCCCACCAACATTTCTCCCTCTACAGAAATTACTTGAATAGGTTCTTGCCCTTTCTCCATATACAACAATTACATCAAATCCTCTATATGCCATAAGCATATCCATGACTTTCTTGTCTGAATTAATAGCAATCAAACCACTGTCTAAGTTAATCCCAGAAAGTATGCACCACATCTTTATAATATTAGGTTTATCTGAAGTTAAATCCTCATACATTCCTCTTAATTCAAACAACGACATCTTATTTGGATCACACTTGTAAATTGTGTTCACTTTACCCTTCTTGTACACAACATTTGACTGTATTTCAAAGTATCCACCATGATTTAACTCAATAGAAAAATAGTTTTCCATTCTGCATAAGTAACAAACATAAACCGAATAAACAATTCAATAGTAATAAACAACTAAAAAAAGAAAAGAAAAGCATGCAATTGTGGAACAATAAACAAATAAGAACAATTTACCCACTAAAAAAAACACAAGGACCCACATGTAACTACAAAACATTAAAAAAAAATCTTGCCTCAGAACAAGACAAACATTGAGTTGAAATGATGTATATTGAAAAGAGTTAGTTTTATCCAATACCAATGTATTTTAAATTATTCAATATCTCAGATCTGCGATGGAGATCTGAGATACACTAAAAAAATATTGTGATTCATGTTTTTCATGACCCATATTTATAAAAACAAAGTTAACAAGCAAAATAATTTGAAGTCACTCAATATGTAAGTCAGAACTTTTTTGTTTACCTTTACCAAAACTTGAGCAACCAATAACAAACAAGTTTTACGAAGTAGACACCAAGATCTAGTAATCCACTCTCGTGTACAAGGAAACAAGAAGAATCAATCGAATCCCTTTGCGAAAGAGGGTGGTCTAAAAAACTATGGTCTCAGATCTGTGATCTTCAGGCCTTTGTCTTTCCTTTTTTCTCTCATGTTCTCTTGGCTCTGTCTTGCCTTTTTGCTCTTAGCCTATTGGACTAATTTTTTTTTCTTTTTTGGTCATCTGTTTGGCTAATATTATCAAGAGGAAGTCAGTCAAATATAATATGGGTAGCATGATAATTTTATTATTCTGTTAACGGTGTCAATTATTTTATTTTGGTACATAACTACAAATGGGTAATGTGCATAATTTTAAACGTCAAGTAGGTAAGATGTTTTTATCCAAAACCACAAGGAGGTAAAAAGTAAGGGTTAATTACACTATAAGTCCCCAAAGTATAGAGTTTGTCTTATTTTGGTCTCTAATATTTCAATTACATCATTTTGATCCCTGAAGTATTGAATATGTTTATATATGGTCTCTCAAGCAGACATAGTTCATATTACTAACGATTTTTTATCATAAATTTATCACGTGATACTCAGATATGGACAAAAAATAAATTGGATAACTCTTGACCAAATTTCTACTCAAATTTTGGTTAAATAATTATTTAAATTACACGATTTTGATCATGAGCTATCCAAATTTTAGTCAAAAGCCACCCATATTATACATTTGTTTTGTCAAGAGCTGCCCAAATTTTGTTTAAGAGCTATCAAAATTATTTTTGTCCATATTTAAGTATTATGTGACAAATTTATGATAAATTGTTCAATCTGGACGTTATCTTCTTGAAAGACCATATAGAAATATATTCAATACTTCAGGGACTAACATGATGTAATTGAAATATTAGAACCAAAATGAGACAAATTTCATAATTTAGGGACCTCCAGTGCAATTAACTCAAAAAATAATTATCCCAAAAAATTATAATCTTTGTTACATATCCAAAGCGACAAAGGCAAAATCAGTAAAAGTGTGAGATGACGTTAACGACTAAAACAAAGTTGACAATTTTGACAACAAAATTGCAAAAAATAAAATAAAATAAAATAATTGATTGAAGTGGCTGATCTGATTTGGATTTAAAGTCAGTTGTTGGTAAAACAAAATTCATTAAAAAACACAATAGTGAAGGATTACCTACTTTGATGCTGTGGTATGCGATAGAATATCCCATAAATCATTGTAAATGTTTTTATTTTCAATTCTTCGAAATCAAATAACCAATTCAATGTAAGATGCCTACAAAGCTTCCATTTGACATGCTCTATGACTATTTAGATGAGCTTAATTTAATAATAAATAAGAGTAAGTTAATAATGGATAAATCTTGTTTGTGTTGGGTGCTCGAATCAAAATTTACGCCAACTAATTGATTGCATCAACAATGGTGGAAAAAAAATAGAGTTGGACAAAAAACGTTTTAATCAAAGAAAATTCTATGTAACTCACATCCTGAAAAAATATACCCAATGAGTTTTATAACCCATGTAGATTGAATTACAATTGCAAGTAAACTTAGCAATAAGTGCACTCTTGTTGAGGCTTTTGAAAGAGATTTAAGGTAGTTGACGATAATGTTTGAATGTGATGTGTAGAAAAAGGTATTGATTGATGAATAGAACATATGCTCGGAACCCCTTAAGCACTTACATGTCAAGAGATGTGACTAGTTTTTTAGCCCTAAAACAAATTAATTTTTTTTTATTTTGTCCAACGAAAATTAAAAATGGTAATCCTAGCCTAAACTGTGAAATATGGAATATAAAATTTTCACATAACTCTCTCTCAATCTTTTAGTCTCTCTTTACACATACATATCATTGTATCTCTATCTGTAACACCCCAAAACACACCCGGACGGTATTACATTCTAACACCATTCACTGCATGAGAGCACTAACATAATCCATCAATAAATAAGATTCAATAAAGTTATCCATAGAATTTACATCATTATCCCAAAAGAATAGACCCATCTTGGCCGTTACATACCAAAAGTTAACTAATGTAGCACAGCGGAATATAACAAAATATAAACTAGACTTTATATTGTTTCAAAAGAATATCCTAGTCTAGTACAAAAAGATGTGTCGTTCTAAGCGTCCACCTCAGGATCCACTCCCCGTCTAGTGGAGTCTCCCAGTGTACGGGCTCCTCGACTCCCAACTTCTCATCTAGTACATGATCTGAAAATGTGTAATTGTAGGGGATGAGCACGAAGCTCTGTAGCAAAATCTTCTCAAACTCAAACAAGGTTTATAAAAACATATAAAATGGGCGGTCTCATTTCACAAATAGCATACATAATGTTCGAAGTAAAACAAGGACATTTAACAACGGATCTCAAGTTTAAATAACAATATTAATAGAAATATACCATAACAACCAATTCCCATAAACATCCATTTCCAAAATATCAACCATTTTCCAACACATGATATAATATTGTTCTCTTGGGAATGAGCATCCTTACAAGGAACCTCTCACCCTCAAGGTTCGAGTTATTCAAGCATCCTTACAAGGAACCTCTTGAGAATGTCACATATTGTCCTCTCTTGGCATGAGCATCCTTACAAGGAACCTCTCACCCTCAAGGTTCGAGTTATTCAAGTATTCTTACAAGGAACCTCTTGATAATATCACAAATTGTGCTCTCTTGGCATGAGCATCCTTACAAGGAACCTCTCACCCTCAAGGTTTGAGTTATTCAAGCATCCTTATAAGGAACCTCTTGATAATGTCACAAATTGTCCCCTTGGCATGAGCATCCTTACAAGGAACCTCTCACCCTCAAAGTTCGAGTTATTCAAGTATCCTTACAAGAAACCTCTTGATAATGTCACAAATTGTCCTCTCTTGGCATGAGCATCCTTACAAGGAACCTCTCACCCTCAAGGTTTGAATTATTCAAGCATCCTTATAAGGAACCTGTTGATAATGTCACAAATTGTCCCCTTGGCATGAGCATCCTTATAAGGAACCTCTCACCCTCAAGGTTTGAGTTATTCAAGCATCCTTACAAGGAACCTCTTGATAATGTCACAAATTATCCTCTCTTGGCATGAGCATCCTTACAAGGAACCTCTCACCCTCAAGGTTTATCCAAATAACCACACAAGCAATACATTATCCAATATGTTCTCAAATGCCCAACAATTTCACAAGTCTTCAATTTATAAGCAAAATTCCCAAATTTGTCATGTAACAATTTCAATAACTATGTATGTAAAATACAAGAGATCACAACAACATCATTTTATTGTTCAATGTAAAACACTAAGGTTTTAAAATCAAGAATAAATCAAAATTTAGAAAAAAAGTTCATCCCTCTTGAAAACTAGGATTTTTAGCTAAGAAAAAGGGTTTAATGGTTGACCCACCATTAATATTGTTTAAAGCATGGTAATATGCCTAAGGATATCAAGAATCAATGAATCTATAGCATACATATAAGGTTTAGAGTGTAAAGAGTACATATGTATAAGCCCTAGCCTCAATGTAAGAGAAAGAGAAGAAATCCCCTCCCTTGTGTTCTTAAAATCTAGGTTTTGATCTTGAATTAACTCTTCAATCTCTTATTTTTCCCCTTCGATCTTGTGTTTCTCTCTTTCTCTCTAAGTGTTTCTAGGGTTATAAATGTTGAAATGAGGTCAATGGAGGTGTGTTTAAGTATTTATAGTAACGGAAATAACCCCCTGTGCGCGATTCTGGAAGGCAGAATCCGTAAGTACCGTTCGAATGGAACTAACGTTCGAACGTCCTTGGATTTTGAACATGGATTGCTCCTAGTACTTTGGTTTTTCCATCAGAGAAAAAGTACTGGAACGTACTTCCGTTCGAACGGACTTTACCGTTCCAACGTCCTTGGATTTTGAACATGGGTTGCTCCCAGTACTTTGGTTTTTCCATCAGAGAAAAAGTACTGGAACGCACTTCCGTTCGAACGCCCTTCCTATTTTTTTGAATCTTACAGTGCAGTTTTGGCCTATTTAGAGGTCGATTTAAAATATTTTCATGAAATACGAATTTGTAGCCCTAGAAGTCTACTATCTACTGTACAAATTTCAGATCAAAATGATGTCAAAATAAAAAGTTATGATCAAAACACTAGGGCAGTATCCAAAATTTCTTTTTACCCAAATTCTCTCTAAAGTGTGTTTTGACTCCGGACTACCCCCAACTTCTACAACATACTCTATTACCTCAAATCATATTTTTATTTCTACTCTTACTATCTACTTAGTTCATCCCTACATCTTTACATATGTTAGCATTTTTGCAACAATTATTTACTATATATCTATATACATATATAAAAGAAAATACGGGGTGTTACAGTGTACACACCTTATCTTCATCACCGCTCATTCAACTTATCTCATGCCATCTCTACCCCTTTATATTTATGTATCTCTATAATGACTCGCAAATGAATGGCAATGTCAACTTCTCAATCTACTTCTTGGTTTTAACTGTAAAGTCCAAAAATGGTTCAATTTCCAAATTGAGTAGATTGCCAGTTTGCGGTCATCAATTCAAAAACAATGAAGTATGTTAGGGGTGGCTTCATTCGTACAAAGAAAATCATGCAGTTTCTTTTTTTTTTTGGTACATGCAATTTCAACAAAAAAAAAAATCATGCAATTTCAACAAAGCTACAATATCGACAAACTCAATAGGATGATGAGTCATTCCGTGCAGTTCAAATAATTTCAAGAAAGTTGCAGTTCCAACAACATCAACGAAAAACACAATATTTGTAATAATCATTTCAATTCAAGTTGGACATTTTTCTATATTTTTTGTGTAATAATTGAGGGGGAGTGTTGAAGATATGAAATTTATGGGATAAAATCTTTCAAGCATGTCAACCATTATGTCAGCCAATAAAAATGTAAGCATTTTTGGACACCCTTTTGGAAATTCAAGTTAAGATCATTTTAAACATGTGCACACAATTTTTACTTAAAATAATAGAGTGGAGATAGCGAAGTGGAAGTAGAGGCAATGTCGTTGTCTTCTTATTCTACTTCTACAAATATTTCAACAATTTCTATTTTTCAATTCAAGGAGTTTGATGTGTTTAAGTGAATTTTCTAGCACTCATTTTTCAGAACTCTAAGTTAGTGATAGAGTCCACCCACCATTGCAAGGATTATAAAATTGTGTTTAGTTATTTTAGGTTAATTTCTTTGAAGGTCCAATGTTTGTAATAGCAAAAATATGTTTAAATAATTTGTGTTGGAAAATATAAAAATGAAGAACAAAATCAACTTTTAAATCAATTTGTTTCTTTGGTTAGTTAGGGGGTGTTTGGGATTAAATTAAAAAAAATTAGTTTTGAAATTGTTGACTTATCATAAGTAATTTTCATTAAAAAAAAATGGTGTTCGCAATAACCTCTTAAAAAACACTTTTGAATAAGTCAAAAGTAATTTTAACACTTAAATAAATTAAAAAGTAGAATCCAAAATAATTAACTTATCTTTTTGAAAAAACGTTTTTAAAGAAACCACTTTTCATTTTCACCCTCACACCTTTGATACCTCTCTCCTCATGCTCTCTGTATAATTGGTACCATGTAGCAATTCTCTTTTCGGTAACCACCAACGATACCAAAGAGTTCAAATACCACTAACAACACCATAAACAACCGTCTCTCTCTAATCTATAATTTATCTCTGATAGAACTCTAATTGGAACGAGTTACAAACTCTTCAATTTAATCGATTTTACAACTTCAATTTCATATATTTATCATCGTAAAACAAGGTTACATCTATTATTTGATTTTTTGTAGATTTATATATTATTGTTTGTGAGCTCTTTTAACAAATTTTTGATGAAATTTGTAGAGACCTCCACACATTCTCGTGTTTTAGACAAAAAAAAACATATACAGAAGGAGAAATACTCTCTCTCTATCTCTCTCTCCATTTCTATGTGGACTTGTGCCTAATAGTGTTTTATAATGAAATGATCAATTATCTAGAGGCAAAAATGGACAAGTCTTGTTTAAAATTGTCTAAGAGAGCAAAAATGTCTAATTTTTCTGCAAGTTATGATGATGAACATTTTCTCATGCGTCATGTCTATTTTTCAGTGCATACAACACATACCTGCATTTGAATATGGAGGACGTGGGGATCATTAAGTTTTTCTTTGATGATGATTTACTTCTATGATTGACTGTTTGTATAGTATCTATTCATCTCTGTAATAAAAATAGTTAAGAGTGGTTGTATTTATTAAATAAATAAAGGAACGCTAGAGGGATTACCTGATTATTACTTTAGAACATGTCATTATAGCTTTATGTAGTGGACTTAAATGTAGTAAGTCATTTATGAAAAGGTGAGAACAAAAGCATGATTTGTGTGTATATATAATAGACTATTGTTCCTCATCAATTATGGACTCAATCTTGTTTGAGCATGATGTTCGAGCGGCCTGGTGGAAGTATATTAGGGCTAGAGAGAATGATAGTCATTTGATGTCTTGCTTACTTTTGAAGGCTTATTTGTAGTTGTGAACTTCTTTTGCTTAGTTCTTTTTGAATTTTTGGCTTAGATAGTTGAATTGGATGATACAACTTAGTTTTGACTTGTATCAAAATTTGGGAAGTTTTGATTTTTTTGCCTTATCCATATAATTCTCAAAAAATTAGTATATAAATGTAGTACATTTGGCTGTCTTTATTTGCATTGTTAACACACTTTTGCGTTTTTTTTAAGGGTGTTCATAGTTAGATTTCGTTTCATTTTTGTTTTGCTTTTTAAGTGTCTGGAATGGATAAAAATGTTTTAATCTACTTGATATGACATTTTGCCGTCCGCCGATATTGCCTTACCTTACTTATATTGCTTAAATAGTCCATTGTGACTAGGGGTGCAATTCGGGCAGGTTAAAAGATTAACTCTAACTCAACTCTAGGTATAAAATCTTCAACCTTAACCTTAACTCTAACCCTATCTCAACCCGAGGTACTTAACTCGAGTACTGCTCGAGTTTAATTCGGGCGAGCTCGGGTTGGGCTTGGATTACTTAATTCGGGTTGATTTTTTGAAGTGTAGATTTGATTTTTTCAAGTGATCTAAGATGAAATGCGAGACGCATATGAAGAGAGAGGGAATGAGAGAAGGAGGAGTGACGAGTGAATGAGGGATCTGTGAGTGATGGAGGCGCGGAGGTAAAGACTTGAAGTGAAGTGAAAGTCTAGACTCTAAAAAGTGAAGATAAATACTAACCCTAGATAAATATATTTATATATTTATTTATATTCGGGTTCAACCCAATTTTAATATTCGGGATGAACCCGACAATCCTATACCTCAACCCGATACTTGCCTAAATTTAATTCGAGTTGGAGTTTTTTTGCTCATGCCCAACCCAAATATTAAAAATTCTAACCCAAACCCTTTTTTTTCTGTTGGACTCGGGTTGAATTCGGGTTGACCCGCCCAAGTTGCACCCCTAATTGTGACATATTTAAGCATGATTTATTCTTTTATACCAAATTTGACTTCTTCTAAATACAAAGTCTATTATTTCAATATATTCTATAATGTTTCTTTATTACAAGGATACCATGTAGGAATGTGTATAGTTAAGAGAAATTGGCTACATTTTTAAACCCAATAACAAGATTTAATTTCACTAAGCAAATATTTATAATCATTGCTTGCATGATTTTTCACAATTATATAAGACTTCATCATATCAGAGATGACTTAATTGAAAGGTATGCTAATAAAAATGTGGAGCTAGAGGAGGAAGAAGGCAATGTGAACCCATTTGCTAAATGATTCCAATGTACTTGAAGAGAGATTGTATCGTTGTAGCAATTTTGAGCGACAATTGATCATGAAGATTTGTTTGTATTTCTTGTTCAAATATACTTTACGACTACTTAATGACATGCGAATAATAGCAGTATATGTAATTATTGTTCCGGGGGGATTTGGTGTGGATCTTCCCTAACTATTATATACGTGGATTGCACGACACTACCAAGAGGACGTGAATAAACTAATTAAAATTTAAGTTCGGATGACTATCAATTTTAACTTATATCTACCACAATTATCTCATCGCAAAATGATATGATCATTAAGTGTAAGAACATTTTTTCAACCACCAACCCAAAACAACAAAGTCGATTAGTGTATTAATTTTATCAATTTGTTGATTAACTCTCAATCTCACAAGGCGATCCCAACTAAGGCAACCCAAACCCTTAGCA
>CM042191.1:9951360-9990508 GCA_023539305.1 Ilex asprella
AGTAATGGTGCTTTGTTAGAATGAATCAACGCACATCTAGGTACAAAACCAAATCCAACATACACGAAGGAACAATGAAGAGTATCCAGAAACCTGCTCTACCCGTGCAACAATTAGCCACTTCAGATGGAAGGCGATGTTTTGGATTCACTTTTGTAACATTCAAGACATCCAATGTAATCAAGTGCATACCAAAGCAGCCCACAAAGAACCCAAATGAGTTTTCAAACTTTTGCATAGCAGTCGTGGTACAGTCTTTTCGCTTACACCAAGAATGAATCTTCCCCGATTTGGGCAATTCCATATTTTTACTATCATCTTAAGTAATGTCCTTTGCAGAACTTAATGCCTTCGAATACTAGGAATAACAAAAAGATAGTAAGAAGATTCAAGAGAAGACTAATACCGTCAGGACCGCGAGCCATCAAAGTAAAGAATATGTTGTTAAGCTTTTCCATCTTCTTAGCATCCTGTGCTTGGTCTGTCTTAAACTTGATACACTAGCAAGAAGAGAACAAAAACAATGGTCATATGTGTGAAGCTGATATAATACTAAAATTTTTGAAAGTGAGAAATTTGACATATGACTAGTTATCCACGAGTAGTATGCAACTCCTTGATTTTAGGAAGTTCACAGCCTACATATTCAAATTTACTGAAGATAAAAAGATCTGGCATAACAGCTAGCTATATAATTCAAACCGCCCATAACAATATAGTTCAAACAGTCCATAACACTTGAGCACAGTAAATATCATTTGAAATGCCTAAAATCTGAGTCCTCAAACTCAGCAAAGGCTCATATTACCAAAACTCATTGCAATTATCCTCAATAGATTTGTCATTTCAATAATAACAAGAACATATTAGTGAATTTCAGAGGCTTCCACTGGTAGGTGTAAAAAATTATCCACAAATCAGCTAGCAACATACAACTACGGCAATATAAATGACCTGTCACCCCAACCCAATAAAAAATAATAGCCACAGTTCCTACTCAGCCTTAAACCTGACAAAGTCAAAGATCTATCGATGGTGTCATTGGCATCATCAAATAAAGAACAATGTTTTATCTTCTAGCAAACAAATAGAACAAGGTCCTTCCAGCACTATTAAGGAACAGGTGCACACACCATTATATATCTTCAACCTGGAGACCCATACAAAGTTATGACATACGGCGTGCAGAATAAACAGTATAACATCAATTCATATTACAACCAAAGGCGGAGCCACAGTAAATAATTCTTAAAGAACAAGGCTAGGTAGGATAAAGATTACTAGCAAGGCAGACCTCAACTTTAGTTGATTGTCTTATGACTTCAAACTCTTAACATTACATGTAAGGGTGGGTGGATATGGTTGTGTATGGCGGATTGCACCCCTTTGTACGAGGTGTCCAAGGCTCCAAGCACTCCACAGGGGGTGTACGGTGTACCCATGCTGGGACCATAGAAGTTCATTGGGTGGTACTCAGGGTTGCTTACATTAGGTCAAGTGGCTAAGGTTGGATAAACCAAAAATCTGCTTGAAATATTATTTTCTTGAAGATAAAAAGGCTTTATGGGCTGAATTTACAAGAGCCCAGCCAGGGTCAGACTAAAAAACACATGCCTAACAATGAAAGCTAGCTAATGATCAAATCTAAGAAAAAGCTCAAAACTTGTGCTTGCTTCACTCTGTAAAATAATACAATTCCACCTCATCAAATTACTTCAGTTTTTCTCTTTCAATATGCAGTACAAGCAGCATGCGAGCACTATCACCACATCACTTGCCTGTGGTTCCCAACCCAGCCACGTCTTGAAAAGCTCAAGATATCCCACAACACAACATGAGAATGCACATCGATATGATATCCCTCAATATATGTGGTTTTTTATTGATAAAACCTTGCCATAATTCCAGAATTACCTGAGAAAACCTACTAAGCAATGATTCAAAAAAGCTTAAGCAAGAATTGATTTCATTTGAACTATTGGGACGCAAAAGCCTCTCATGAAACTTCTTAAAGATTGTTCCTAAAGGTTTCCCTCTTTTTCATCTCTAATTTTAAAAATGCTAAAGACTGCAGTCATCTAATGCAAATAAGATAAAGACCGAGTCACTTTACCCTGATATTGGTTCATTTGTGGGCTCATTCACTACATTACCCATGGAGTAAATTCAGTTAAATCTTTTGAAGATCAATGTCCAATGACCCAAAGTTCAATTTGACATACCCGTCATAATATTTTTAAGAGAATTGTTTGTCAGTCCTCAAACCCGCAACTTGCATTCCTGTTTTGAACCTGAAAACCACTGTGTAGATTACAACAACTTTCATTTTTTTTAGCATTAGTTCATGAGAGGAGAGGACGGATATTCTAATATTTCTGGTCCGTGGTTCTACTGGCCAACATATAACAGAATACAGCTAAGCTCAATATTGAACAATAAACTCCCATAGGTTTCAATCCCAACTTATTCCTTAAGATTTATTTAACGAAGGGATCACACACCCTTCAACGATACAAAACTAAAACTAGCATGCAATTGAAACCATTCACAAACCATGGAAAAATCAAACAAAAGAATTACACAAAACATTGACACTTTAACAGGGACCACATTATCGATAATAATGTTAAACATATCTTATCCCAATAGAACTAATGGTAGTGCATGACTACAACCATTCTTTCTTTCTTTTTTTGGTGCTATGGAGGGAACCTCAACTTCTGGGTTCCCTTATAAAACTAGTACAAGAGATGGCTGCCCTTAACAGGAGCACAAGACTACAACCAAAACCAAACTAAACCAAACCAAACAAGCCAAGCCTAGCCTTATATCCCAATCATTTGGGATCCGCTATATAAATCCGTCTTCGCCGTATATTTCGATCATGCACTATACACTTATTTAAGTTAAATAATTTCATATTTTCTCATTATTTTGTTCCATGTTAATTTAGGTCCCATTAAGACTACAACCATCCAAAATCATCAAAACACAAACACAACTGTAAGCATAACAGTAATTTCCCACAGCAGCATAAAACATATATTACTTGAAATATAACACATAAACATTCGTATCCATACATCAAACAAAAAAATCTGGAAGATTAACTGGGATTAAAAATTATTTAATAGTACCTCTTTATCATCAGTGACCTTAAGAACCAATTTACCGTCGCAATGTCTGTATTTCATGGCATATCGTGTCTGCATCTCAATTACAAAAACAATTGTTACGTTGATTGAAGGAAAATTTACAGTCAAAATCAAGGAAAAAACGACAAAAAAAAAAAAAAACCATTACTCTCTCAGGATCGGCACGAAACAATTGGACGGATTTTTCCACGAAATCGTCCCACGATGTGATATAAACCATTGTGTCCAATCTATAATAGGAATCGAAGACAAAAACGACGAAGAATAAGGAGGAAGAGGAAGAAAAACGGAGAATTGCAGAGGCAGACGTCGATCTGTCGGGAGCGGAGTTTTGGGGGTTTCAGGATGACGGGCTTAATAGGTTTGGGACAATTACACCTAGACCCCTGAGGTTTGACATTTGATCACTTAAACCCCTGACATTTGAAAAATTACACACACCTTTTAAAGTTTGTACGCATGTAACAGTTAGAATCTTATCGTCAACGTTCATTAGCATATCCATTAGTAAATTACACCAAACCCTCCTAAAATTTATAAGTATGTAACACTTATACGTCTATTATATTTATATTACACTTAGACATTTTATTAGTTACGATACTAACCCGATCTATTTAATTAGCCAATTTATCCTAATTAAAGATAGAAGATATTGGGACCATTATAATTTGATCATTTACTTATTTGTTAGTTTTATTCCAATAGACGGTATAACTATATGCAAATTAGTGTTGAATTAATTTTTTTGATATATTTATACTTATTATTATGTTTTTTAAAAAATTGGGATTTTATTTGGGTTTTATGTTAATGGATGATATAATGAACCTACAAATCAGATGTTTAGACTTATTTTATATGTTCATAATTGATAATTAAAAAATTAATCCAAGGTAAAAAGTTCATTTAATTTAAGATGCTCAAGATATGTCACTCCTAACTTCTATACTTCGTACCATTGAGTCACTTACTAACTTAGACATTAGAGAGTCGACCTTCACAACTCCTCTCTGGTCTCTAGTTTTTTTTTTTTTTTCCAGATAATCAAAGTCTAACAAAGTGACATGAAGGTCATCTAAAATTTGGCATCAATAGTACTAATTATGATTTTTAAAAGAAAAAAAATTAGATTTTTATTTTATTTCAATAAATGACATAATCGAACATGAATTTTTGTTGTAAAAATTAAAATATTTAATATTATATATTTAATTGGACTATTTTTGATTTAAATTTAAGTGATCTAAGTATTACACAATTTAAATTTCAAAAATCTAAATATAATTTACTAACATATATATTGTGGGTGTGTTTGGCAACGGGAATAAAGTGGGATAAACCCAATTGGATTGGGTTTTCTTGTCTGGTAGTCCACAATTCCTTGGTTTGGATCCATTTTTGTGAATGGGATACTCGTTGAGCTCAATTACTTGGCCTGTAGTAATTTGCCCCATTTATCTCATCTGACCCACTTTATTATATCCCACGGTAACTTTGAGATTAGTTAGCCCAATTATCGAATTGGGCTTGTAATTACTAGAATACCCTTGTACAATACCAAATGTAGGGTTTTTACCCCTCACCAATTTTTGTCTTCTTCACTTCATTTCTTCTCATTGGTCCTTCTTCCCGCAAGCGGCACCCAGTGGTCCCCCAGTGCAAGGTATTTCTCTCTCTCTTTGTATATATATATATCTCAAAGTCGATATGTCGTTGTCTTTCTCTATACATCTGTGAGATGTGAGTATATATATATATACACACACACACACACAAAGAGAAGTTTCTGGACTCCAATTTTTAGAGCAAAGGACATCTCTCGTACACTTTCTCTGCTTCTTCTAGCATGCCCAACAACTAAAATACTAGCCTAAGATGCATAATGCTTCGAAGTGGGCTCAATGTGACATAGGGTCTCCATTTGATGGATTGTGTTGGATATATATATATATATATACACTAGCCTAGCGAATTTGTGGATCAGTTATTTTAACACTGCACGTTGCTTTGTCTATATTGAATAATTTGTTTTATTTTGCTGGGATTGTGTTGGATAGCTCCGACGTCATCCTCTATGTTTGTTGCGATCTTTGTGGTTTTGGAAGCATAAAGAAGGGAATCACTATATGGACTTGTGGTTGTGTGTGTTTTTGGCTGCAAATGATTGCGAAGATATTTGACAACAAAAAGGTTATGGGATGGAAGCTACTTTCTTGCATCTCTTTTTGGGCATCCGTCACTAAGAATTTCAATAAGCTCCACGTTTTTGTATTGTGGATGGGTGAATGGTTTGTTCTATTTTAGTTATGATTATTGTGCATTTTGTGATTACCATGTAATGCTTTTGGTTTGACTTCCCGCCAACCTTCAATCTATAATATTATATGAGATCATTTTTTTTTGCCGTTAAGAAAAATACCAGGAAAGCAAACATATTTTGTAGTAATATGAAAGAAAAAAAATGTTAAATGGTTAATGCATCAAGCTCATAAAATAGAATGACGTTTCTAGAATCAATTAGGTATATTGAGAGAGGAAAAAATCTACAGAAATAAACAACTAAATTTGAGTTAAGATTGTTTATTATGCTGAATTTATTTGGTTGTGAACTTGCCTTTCCCTCCTTCAAACAACCGAAGCGTTATCATCCTACTTGAAAAGGACATGGCCATCAATTAATCAAACTATTCAAAGCAACTACACCACTTGTTGGCATGATATTGAAAATAACGATTGAATCTTTCATGAAGCCACTCTTATCATACATGTTAATTTTGACATATCAGACAAAAAATCAAATTTAAATGTTAGAAAAATAATGGGGATTGAAAAGGAATTAGATGAAGCTTGAAGTTAAAGATTAGGATGTTAATCATTTCTTTTAGTTTTGTTATTGGTAGGATTTATTCGTTTAATTAAATTCATTATGAAACCTTTGTTTAACTCTGAGTGTTTCAATAGTTTTCAAATATAGTTTTACGAGGAAAATAATTTAAGTATAAGTAGGATTTTTTTTTTATGAGGATCAACAGTGGTTCCCCACCTCCCCCCTTGGGTGACTCGAACCCACGACCTAATGGTTGTAGGGGAAGTATAAGTAGGATAGTAGACTATAAATACTGATGTAATCTTATTCTGTCATTATATAAAATTTATCGAGAATGTTGTTGACTATACGTATTTCACAACCTAACCATTGCAAGTCTCCTGAATGAATTCTCCTTTTTCTCCTTTGTGTTGTGGTATGTTTAGTATTTCTAATACAGTTGTTACGTTCTTAACAGTGTCTCAAATCAGCGGTTTCAGAAGCACTCTTCGGGTACCTAACTATTTTTTTTAAAATAATTTTTTTTTCTAGTTGGCAGTTAAAACTTTTGTGTCAGATTGTAGACTAATGTTTTGACATGATTTTATTTATTGGTTATACATTGATTTTACATGATTTTAGATATTTCGTAAATAGTATACCATATTCTTGTGTATTAGTTTATTGCCTAAACAATTTCCGTTGTAATATGTTTTTGTTATTTACATATCCATGTTGGGTGATAACAAAGTTATTGGATTTTTTGTGTTTCTATTGAATTAGGTAACTATGGACAACCATTCCAATGAATTATGTTTGTTATTTATGTTTATGCATAGGACTATTCGGGAGATGGTAGTGGTGCTTAATCTTGTGGTATCTATAATGTTGATGATATGGAACATGGAACACAATGGTACAACATCTGAGGTTCCTGAAAATTTAATAGATCTCGGTTACAGATTGAACAATTTCACCGTCTCATTGGGGAGAGTGACAGGATGTGTATAAGCCAACTTAGGATGGACAAACACATGTTTGTGGTACTTTGTAATTTGGTTCGTGATGTGAGGTTGTTAAGACCAACTAGGCACGTAAGTGTCCAGGAGATGGTGGTGATGTTTTTAAGTATTTTGGGTCATGATGACAAAAATAGTCCAGTTAAGTTCAATTTCTTGAGCTCGGGTGAAACCGTTAGTAGACATTTCAACAATGTCCTCCCTGCGGTCTTAAGGCTACATAGGTTATTGTTCCAGTTGCTCGAGCCAGTGCCAGAACACAGTACAGACCCTAAATAAAAGTGGTTTAAGGTAATGAACATTTAACATTCAACTCAATATTGATAATTACACCATCTAACATGGAATTTTTTATTTAATAAATTTGTTTAAACTTGTTTACTCACTTGACTTTGAAGATTTGTGTGAGGGCATTAGATGACACGTATGTTCCTGTCCGAGTAGTGCTTGTCCATCAAGCTAGATATAGAACACGTAAAAGTGGTATAGCAACCAATGTGTTGGATGTATATGCACCAAACATGAAATTCATTTACGTGCTTCCTGGAAGGGAAAAGTTAGTTACCGATTCTAAGATATTATGTGATGTGGTTAGTAGGCCAAATGAGTTGAATGTAGCACGGGGAACGCAACATATTATATATAATTTTTTTTGTACATTTTTTTTTTGTAAATACGCACACATTTACGTGTGTTTGATACGTGTAATAAATATATTCTTATAAAACACAGGCATGTACTATGTAGTTGATGTTGGTTATACAAATGGTGATGAATTTTTAGCACTATTTCAAGGTCATAGATATCATATCCAAGAGTTTGGAGTTTGGGGTTGCTTCTAAAGCACCAAGAAATCCCAAAAAATTGTTTAACATGTGTCATTCTGCTGCAAGGACTAGCATTGAGAGATATTTTTCTTTGCTAAAAAATAGATGGGCGATTCTTAGGGAACCTTGCTACTACCCTGTCCGCACGCATAACCGCATCATAGCTGCATGTTGTTTGTTACATAACTTAATTAAGAATGAAATGAGCGTTGATCCATTTGAGGAGGATCTACCAAAAGAAATTTATGTTGATGGTGAACATGCGGATGATATATAGACATTGTCGAGACATCCACCGAATGATTTACGTTTCGAAATCAAATGACATTAGATATGTACAATGAGTGAAGAAGCAATCGTGAACAAACTACCTAATTGGAGTACTTAGTGTTTTATGTTATTTACTAGGGGTGTCGTGTCGGGTTTGTGTCAAAAATTCTTAAACACAAACCTGACATGTTTAATAATCGTGTCGCGATGTGTAAATACTACCCTGACCTGACTATTAAACGTGTTACCTGAACCTGACATGTTTGACACGTTAAATAAACAGGTCATTTTTGAGTTAACACATAACACGACATGTTAACCTGCTTAACATGTTTAACCCGATCTGTTTAACCCACATATCAAATTATATTTGTTTAACAACTTTAAAAAAATCAAAAGATTTTATTGAATAAAATTTAAAGAATTACAAGAAGCAAAAGGAAACCAATTCCTAACATCCATTACCAATTAAATGGCTTTAATCCATCAAAAACTTGAAAAAAAAAACCTAGAAATTTATTCTATGGGCACTAAAAACATAAAAAAAAAACCCTTATGTTTTATTTTGTTGTTTTTATATATTTGGATAAATGGGTTAAACGGGTAAGAAATGGGTAGGTCGGGTTCGGGTTGAATTATATTAACCTGTTTAAAATATATGGGTTAATCAGGTCAAAAACAGGTTGAACTGATTTCGACATGAATTCAACCTATTTTTTTTTCGTGTTTATATGTGTTGATCCGTTTTTATCCATTGACCCAATTAATTTCGTGTTCGACCCATTTATTTCATGTTTGGTTCGTGTCGTGTTAACATGTCGTGTTAAAAATTGACAGCCCTATTATTTACTAATTTTATGGCTTTATTAATGTAGACGTTGTTGGACATGAGGACCTGAATGTGTTACAATGTAATCTTGTATGCTACTATCGAGTGTTTTTCATCGCCAATTTTCATGTTTAACTCGTAATTTGGATTTTTAGTTTTCAATTGTCAATTATCATGTTGTTGTGTTTTACAATAGAGTAGACAATGTCAGACATAATTGCAAGTACACAGTCAGACATAGGTGTTAGAAGAACATGGAATACGGCTGAAGAAAATCAGCTCTTACAGTCATTGAAGGAACTGTGTGTTAACGGGTTGTAATGCTCCAGTTTTTCGGACCCGTTACTTGATTAAATCAATCGATCGATAATAAACTACAAATAAATCTCTGAGTATAGGACCAGAGCTCTAATTGTCTTAATAAATTTATAATCACAATTTTTATCTCCAAATACCAATATAAATAATCTCCTCGAAATAAAAACAAATATGTTCAAACTATAGAGCACCCCAATAAACCCACAAATTTAAAAATTATATCAAAATTCGTTCATATTCGATTCTTCAAATATCAACTCTGGTCCTCCCCTTTGAGATAATCATGAAAAATATTAAAAGCGGGAAAATATACAATATGAAAAGAAACAATATGCTCAACGGAAAAAGAATATCAATGATCAAATATCAGATAATTCAATCGATAGACAATCATAGATAAAATAATCAAGAATCAAATTCGATAAATCACATAACTCAATATCTATCAAACATAGCCTCATACATGAGTCCTCTTGGTAACATGACAAGTGATACTTGGGCATTTAAAATCCATACTCATATCGAATTATTACACTCCTCAGGGCTGTAATCATAATTGCACCACGCAGGGCCATAATCACATTTCATCAATTATGCCCCCAAGTACACTTCGTACATATATCAATTAACCCCAAAATATTTAGCCCAACGTACACGTACAGGAGGTCAACCTATAACATTGACAGAATTTCATGTCAATCAGAATAATCGATAGGAATACAAATATCAAATAATGAACAGACACTCTTTATAAAGAGATTTAAAAGACAAGAGCATATTGTATATTATCCCGTACCTCAAATTCATCAATGAATTTAATAGATGTAAAATTCAAAATACAGCAAATGAAATAGTCAAATTTGATGGCGATCTAAAATAAAATCACTGCTCAATTTTTGACCCCAAGGTCTCATAAATTTCTCTCACTTCCTCTCTCTCTCCTTCTCCCTTCCTTTCTTCTCCTTTTCTGTCGTGCTTGTTTGCTTGGCCTAAGCTTGGATTTTTATAGCCAAGACTTGCTTGGTCTCCAAGAAAAACAATGGACAACTGTCCATTTCTTTAGCCATATGTTTCTGTTTTTATTTATTTTTCTTTCTTTCTTCTTGCACGTTTTTTTTTCTTTGCTCCAATGTGCATGTACTTTATATATATATGGAATTCACATAAAGAATTCATATTTGAAATCCATTTATTTATTTAAAATTTTTAAAAATTATTCTTAATTATATGGAATCATAATTGATGACCTAAATTAACTTATTAGTGATTATTTTATATACGGGTCGTCACACGGGTGGAAGTGCCAAAATAACACTTTTAGACCTGGATACTTACAAGCACTTAAGAACAGCTTGAAGGTAGCGATTCCAGGTTGTGAGTTGCGCGTTTTACCCCATATAGAGTCAAAGCTGAAAATCTGGAAGAAGAATTACAACTCTCTGTTTACCATGATGGCCACATCAGGATTTGGGTTCAACAGTACAGAAAATAAGATCATGGTGGACGGCGATGACATTTGGCAAGACTACTTGAAGGTGAATCTCGTTAACCAATAATTTAACTAGGTTACATTGTAATATGTAATAACATAGTTTTAATTATTGTAAATACTGATAATAATTGTCCATATATGTTGTAGAAGGATCGAAATACAAATGGCATGCGAGATAAATTGTGGTCTTACTTCAATGACTGGGGTATTATATTTGATAAGGACCGAACAACCAGAGAGTACGCTATCAATGTTGAAGACATGGTTGGTGATGCTGAGACTGAAATTTCAATGAGGAAAGTTGAGACCATGGAAGTACAAAATTCATTAGGAACGAATGTCTCGACATCCAATAGTGCAATTCATGGAGTTGATCAACCACCTACGATGGAACCAAGTGTTGCATCACCATGTCCAAATAAGAGAAATAAAGCTAAGGTTAGTGGTAATACATCTGACTCTATTGCAAAAAGTTTGGGAGCAAGGTCTTTGGTGAATATGTTCAAGAGAGTCATAAGCAACTTGACAGTGTTGCATATCGAGTTGAGTACATGCATTATGTTGCACATGCAAGAAGGCAAGTGAATGCGGAACTTGAGAAGATCAATGGTTTACTTATGGTTGATTGACATGCGACACTTTTTAAGATTTGTTTTAACCTAGTAAAGGTTGACATCTTCTTTAGTTTGCTGGATTATGAGTGACCTACGTGGGTTGGTGGACTGTTGTGGCAGCCACCACAACATTGATAAACAAACATGGATATTGTTTGACTAGGCCACCACCTAAAATTATTTTTTGCTAAGAATGTGTGGGGGATTTTTGTGAAGGTAAATGTAACTTTATATGTAGAGGTAGTTGGAGTACATTAATAGTTGGTAACGACTTTGAAGATGTTGATGTTCTATATTATTGGTATATTTTTTGGTGTGTATGTAACCAATGTAATGTCATATATGACCTAATTGGTACTACTATGTGTATGGTTTTGATATGTTGTATGGGTACTACTAATTTTTGTAAATAGATATTAGATGAGACGCTAATATGACCAAATATGCATTTGAGTGGAATAATGTTCTAACGTATTATGAGTAACAACATGTTGCCTTATTTGTGTACGTAGATATGAACATGAAGCAACATTGGTATGCAATATTCGTTGGATGACATGTTGGTATTTACGAGTCATGGGTGGAATGTCATGTTCATGTTAATAGGTATCCAGGTGCATTATACAAATCTTATAATTCATATGTTGAGACAGAAACAACATTGGTATTGCATCGTGCCCGACGTGAAGTTGATGTACCCAATGCGATGGATTTTCATCCGTCTGCACCTATGGACAATGTCGTTGACGATGGTGTTGTGAACAACGATGAAGCACATGTTCGTGCAATTGGAACAAACGCATACATCCGTGATCTTATTTGGTGCATGATAAGTGTAGTCATGCTTATTGTGGGTATCGTGCTCACCCATATTATGTACTCTGTAATGAGTTATCGTGAGTTAGTTTAAGTGGTTACCATAACAACAAACGTATTTTTTTAAACGGTTAGACATTATGTAATGCCTTGTGTACATGTACTGTGTAAACCTTAGTATCTTATGCATTTTGATCAACTATATTTGCGTACTAATAAGTTGATTTTGTCTGTACGAATAACTGTTAAATATTTGTAATGGTGAATGAGTATAAAGTGTATGCATGTGATTCGTTTATTGCCATCTTAAATTATATGTTATAGTTGACAATGAAGACCCCACAGATTTTGAAGGATGAATCAGACGTCATTATCGACACATTATTAGAATTCAAGAATAAATGAAAGTTACTTCCTGTGGGCTATTACACCCATAAGATGATGGATGATTTGTTGTGTGTCGTTAAACGATGTTGTAGAGGGTTTACATTGTCATTTACTGAACTTATTTGAATAATTTTTCTCTGGAAAAGACAATTCTTCATTATTATGGCAATGCTTGATTCTGGCAGTTTTACCTAGGACCCGTTGAAGAAGTCGGTCGTAACAGGATTGTGAAGAGGACTTGATGAGTATTTGGAGGTAAGTTACTTCATTGTTAAAAATTTTCTTACATTATTGTCAATTATGAAATGATGTTAAAGGAGCCAAACCAGTTTGGAGAAAATAAAAATGGTGAAGATATTTTATTGATATAATGAGTAGATATTTATATATAAAATATACAAGCTAGGATAAGAAAATTCAATTGTACAGATCCTAAAAATGAGGGATTGGATTGACATATACAAACAGTGAATTAAGGTGATGAGGCTGTGATTGTGAATCGTGATGAGTAGAGGCCTTCTTTCCAAATATGCTCTCGCAAGATCGTGCTTCCATCGAAAACACCGATCTTGGAACGAAGAAGAGTGAACTATGACATGGCCAAAGGCTTCGTAAGAACATCAGCAAGTTGATCATGGGTGGAGACATGAACAGTAAAGGAGCCATAATAAATTTTTTTATGTACAAAATGGTAGTCAAGGGCAATGTGCTTTATCCGAGAGTGAAAGACAGGAATGACAAACAAGTAGCACCAAGATTGTCACACAGGAGCCGTGGAGGCTGAGTAGAATAGAAACCAAGTTCACCAAGGAGATTGGTGATCCAAGCTAGCTTGACAGCAGTGGAGGCGACAGAGCGATATTCAAATTTAGTGAAAGACCTTGATACTGTTCTTTGCTTTTTGGAGCACCACAAAATAGGGTTGGACCCTAGAAAATGACATAAGCAGAGATTGAAGTGCAATCATCACGATTGCGTGTCCAATCGACATTGAAGTAATTAGTAAAGCGGAGGGGTTGTAAGCATTGGAGGACCAACCCGTATGAGATTGTGGGCTTTAGGTAGCGGAGAAGATGCTTGGCAACAGTCCAGTGTGTTTTTGTAAGGGCATGCATGAATTAAGCTAGCTTATTGACGGTGTAGGCAATGTCGGGCCGAGATAGTGAGATATATTGCATACCACCAGTCAAGCTGCGGTAGTTAGTGGCATCGGCTGTAGGTGTACCATCTGAAAGAATCAAGTGGGTAGAAGAGCTGATTGGTGTCACAAATTCCTTCATTCCTTCTATGTTGAAACGTGTGAGAAGATCACATATGTATTTATGCTGGGACATAAATAATCCATGGTTGTTGGGTATGACTTCAACCCCCAAAAATAGTGAAGGTAATGGAGATCTTTGATGGAGAATCGGTTGGAGAGATCCTCAATAATTTTTTGGATTAGGATTGAAGAATTTCCTATAATTAATAAATCATCAATATAAACAAGAAAGTACACAGTAAGATTGCCGTTAGAATATATAAAGAGGGAGGTGTCGCTCTTGGAGTTGGAAAAATCAAGAGAGAGAATGAAATTCTTCAGTTCTTAAGCGTGAGGCGCTTGTTTGAGACCATAAAGGGAACGGTGAAACAGACAAACATGATAAGGTTAGCTACTATCGATAAAGTTTGGGGGTTGGGACATAAACACCTCCTCGGATAAATGCCCATGTAGAAAGGCATTGTTTACATCCAATTGATGAATTGGCCAGCCATAAGAAAGAGTAAGTGTGAGAATAAAGCGAATAGTAGTAGACTTGATAATGGGGTTGAATGTTTCGTGATAATCAATACCGGGACGTTGGTTGAAACCCTTGGCAATAAGTCGAGGTTTGTAGCGATCAATGCTACCATCAGGTCGCTACTTAACTCGAAAGACACACTTGCACCCAATGATATTTTGATTGGATTGGCGGGGAACAAGTTCCCAGGTTCCATTCCGAATAAGAGCATTGAGCTCTTCACACATGGCTACTCTCTATTTGGGATTAGTGAGGGCTTGAGAAACTGAGGTAGGTTCTAAGGTTTGAGGAAGAGAGTGTTTAGAAATAGCATAGGAAAATTTGGTTCAAGGTTTGAAAAATTGTTCTTGGAGCATGTGGTCATGGTATGGATGTTGGGAGGGTCTACCGTTAGGAGGGAAGTAGGAGATGAAGAGGTCTCCAACCTTGGAGCACTATCACTCGTACAGGAATCAAGAGACGTGTCGATTGGAGAAGTTTTCAAGTTAAGATCCATAACCAATGGAGGGTTGCCAGCATGTACAGTATCAAGAATAGTGGGACACTTGGATTGGAAAGAGTCATCAAACCTGGACAGAGATGAAGAGGAAGGCGTCGGGGACTCGGAATGGAAAGGAGTAGATTTGACATGATTGAGAGGAGTCATGATTTGTGGGAGGTTGACGCATTGAAGGGGATGAGATACCATGTTCACGTTGAGTGGATGGGAAAAAATTAATTGGGATAAGGTCGGGTAAATCCTGGGATGAGGTTGTTGGAGAAAAACGTGGGGAACTAAAAAAGGGAGATGGCGAATTTAGGAGAGGGGAAGGAGGTAAATGAGGTGACACAATTGGAGAAGAGTTGTCTAAATGGAGTGATGTGAGAGAAGGAGAGATTGCTGCCCATTTTGAAAGAGTGAAATCATTAACTTTGTCATGCTCATTTAAGGGAGATAAAAAGGGAAAGTGATTTTCAATAAAGTGAACATGTCGGGAAAAATAAATTTTGTGATTTGTGGGTTCAAAACAAATATAAAAATTGTGAACATTTGAATAGCCCAAAAAAATACTAGACTTGGACCGTTGTTCGAGTTTATGATGATTGTAGGGCCGAAGCCATGGATAACAAAAGCACCCAAAAAATTCTCAATTTGGAATAATTTTGCAAAGTATGAAATAGACATTAAATGGCGATTTATTATCAAGTATCGACGTAGGAAGTCAATTAATAAGATAAATCGTGGCATTGAAACCATAAGACCAAAGGGATAGAGGGAGATATGTCCGATGTAAAAGTGTAAGACCTGTCTCAACGATGTGACGGTGACGACGTTCAGCCGAAGCTACATGTTGTGATGTGTATGGAGGAGATATCAAATGTTGAATCCAAGAATTTGCAAACATAGTTTTTAAACCTTGGTATTTTGTGCCACCATCAAAATAAATTGTATTTATGGATGTTTTGAAAAAAATTTCAATCATGGTTTTAAACTTTGGAAATAAAGAGAAGACATCAAATTTATTTGCCATAGGAGATAACCATGAATATTTTGTATAGTGATCTACAAAAATGACATAGTAAGAATAGCCATCCATTGAACAAATAGGGGATGGACCCCAAACATCCATATATAATAGATTCAAAGGACATCGACTTTTTAAGCTTGATACATCAAAAGGTAGTTTGCGACTTTTGTTACAACGACAAGAGTCACAAAAAAACATGTTTGACAAATTTTGACTCGATTGCACATGGAGTTTATTAGAGGACACAATTTGACGAAGGATTTTGATGACGGGTGACCAAGGCGATCATGCCAATGATCAAGAGGAATCTTGACACCGTAACACACTTGCTTTGTCACCGGATGGATGTCCCTGGTGCTTGACCACTCGTACACTTCATTCTTGCTCCGTCCTTGAGCGAGAGGTGCCCTCGTGGCTAGATCCTTAACACAAAAGGAAGAAGGGTAAATTTCAACTAAGGCATTATTAGTTTTGCAAAATTGGGATACTGAACTTAAATTTTGTTTCATGGATGGAACACATAAAACATTTGAAAGTGAAAAGGAATTAGTAGGAGTGGTGAGAGTGAATTTTCTAGTGTTGTGTAATATGCAAACATGTACCATCACCAATTATAATATTGTCAGGTCCTTCGTAAGGCTGCTAAATCTAGAGATTGTTCAAATCAAAGGTGACATGGTGAGAAGCACCCGTGTCAAGAAGCTAGTTAGAACTTGAGCCACGACCACTACCTGTGGTTGCGTGATTAGCTCTAGGTGGCATGGGCACACCGAGTTAACGTTTCAAGGAGAAACATTCAGGAGCTTTGTGACCTCTATGTTCAAAGTATTGTCATATCACTGGAGAGCCTTTGGCGGAGTTGGTTCCTTGATTATTGTGGGTGGCATAGGAGTTTCCCTCATGATTGTTGGTGTTAGCATAGCGCTGACCACCTTGGTTGTTGCAGTTTCGAGAGTATTTTCTCTGAGATTGATTTTCATGTCGTTGTGGATTGAAACAAGCAGCGTTAGCAGTCATAACAATATAGCTGCTTTCTTCACGCTTTAGGAAGGATTCATATACCACAAGTTTGTCATGAAGCTCTTCAAAGCCTAGTGTCTCGCGCTCTAATTGCAGCAGCGAGTTCCTTAAATTCGGGGCCAACTCCATTCAAAACATGGAGAATGAGGGTGGTGGTTGGTACATGTGAGCCAATGATGGCAAGTTCATTGGCGATACCACGAATGAAGTCGAGATATTCAGGAATAGATCTTGTTCCTCGTCCTTTAGAGAGTTGATCTGTTATCCCCATAACCCGACAGGATGATGGATTAGCATAATATTTTGTAAGGCAATTCCACGCCTTAATAACAATTTTTGATGAATTGACCATTGGTATTACTTGATCAGAGAGAGACGAGAGAATATCATGAAAAAACACTTTGTCTTGTCTTTACCATATAATAGACTTTGGATTGGGAATTTGTTTTCCGTCATAGGTGGACAGGACTTCAATCCGTCGATATATCCAAGCAGATTGTAGCCAAAGAGCAGTGAATCAAACTGAGCCTTCCATGAAGGATAGTTCTCTGGAGTTAACTTAACAGGCAATTGTGTTGAGTTGAGAACAATGAGATTGCTTTGGCTAGGAGAGGAAGATGTGGTTGTGCTCTTTTCTGTCATAATGAAAAAAAAAATCAACAAAAAAGAAGACAAGTTTAGAATCGTTTTAGAAGATTTGTGGGTGCTTGTTATGCTTTGATACCATAAAGAAGCCAAACTAGTTTGGAGAAAATAAAAAATGTGAAGATATTTTATTGATTCTATGAGCAAAAATTTATATATAAAATATACAAGTCAAGATAAAGAAAGTCAATTGTATAGATCCTTAAAATAAGGGATTAGATTGACATATACAAGCAGTGAATTAAGGTGATAAGACTGTGATTGTGGATCGTGATGAGGAAAGGTCTTATTTCCTAATAGATGTTTCATATATTTTTTTTGCATCCATTAACACATACTTCATGTTATTAATTGTATGAGAATGATTTTGTTTCACAATATTGTCTTCAACCATGCCCGAATTTTGAATATTTTGGTGTTATATTTAAAAAAGATGAAGCAAGCTCAAGTCACCCTCCTAATGACAGTGTTGGGAGTTCACTGTCGGTTAACTCTCACTTTGATGGTGATGTCATAGTGATCGATGATTGACTATTGGTTGCGATCGGTCAGGTTGTCTGTTGTAATGATAACTTATAATATTTGTAAGCATTACAATGTATATGTGTATGTAGCAGCTGAGTAAGTATGTTTACCCATTTTTTTGTATGCAACACACAATAGCGTGTGTGCATGTAGCTTCACGCTTCATACCTCCTAGTGTTCCCTTCGTTTTGTATGTATACTTGAAGGCAACAAAGAATATAAACATATCCTTCCAAAAAAAAAAAACAAAGAATATAAACATATCAGGTACGTGTAATTATATAGTACGTTGCCTTACTTTTGCTTCGTCTTTTGTATAAGGTTACGTGTGGTAATGAAATATGTTCAGGTGTTTATCGATTCGTGTATATCGGTTATTTTATTTATTTTTTATTTTTAAATAATGTGGGACAATTTTATGAGCAAATTAATTAGATCAAAAAATTTTGGGATTGCAAACATTAAAAGTTTTCAGTTTATACACTTGGTAATATAGATAAAAATTGGAGTGAAGTTTAAAGGTGGACAAAATTAATAATATTGCCTCATCTAACATTAACTTTGGATTGGATAGGAGTGAAGACTAAAATTATAATTTAATATGAAATGTAAGAGAATTTACACAAAAACAATAGTTTTTTCGTGAGCCTCATAATATACAAAAGTACCTCCCAAAACAAGGATTGAATTACACAACTTTAGTAGTATCTTGTCTATATCCTTTGGACTTGGTTTTTCATTGTATTGGTTTGGATTAAAAGACCAAACCAATCTTATCCCCCACATATTTGCCAAACACACCCTATGTGTTACAATACAAACTTTAAGAGTTTATATGTAATATTTTAAATATTAGGGGATCTAAATAATTAAATAACAAACTTAGGGGATTCGGATGTAATTGTCCCAATTGGATTTTAAGTCCGATTCGACTGATGGCAGAGTTTTCAGCGTGGGGCGTGGGTCCCGCAGTGTGCCACGTCTGCATAACAAACAGGGGCGGGCCAGTATGGTGTACCACTCTTTACTAAGTATGACCTGATGCATCTTCTTGCATAACGACTACAATGCCCCCATCAATATGGCCCAATTAATAATAAACCACTTCTAATTTATTATAGAGAGAATTATACTCAGACCTTTTGAATTTTGTCATTTAATCACTCAGATCTCCTGATATTTAAAATATTATACACGAATCCCTTAAAATTTGTACACGCATAACACTTAGACTCTTGCTATAAATATATCCGTTAATAAATTTCACTTAGACCGCTAAAGCTTGTAGGTATATAATATTTAGACCCTTTAAATTTAAAATATTATACTTAGATAAAAAATACTCCAATCAAAGATAAAATATCAAATATTTTAAATTTTATAATTAAAATTCATGATCTATTGTATCTTTTATTGAAATAAAATCAAAAATAAAAATTCAATTTTCTCTTAAAAAATCGTAATTAGTATATAATTATATTTTTTATTGGAATTTAATTTGGTCGTTTAAACGATCAAATTAAAATACCAAACTACCCCAATTAAAGCTAAAAAATATTGTGTTAATTACAGTTTGACCCCTTGTTTAATTTTTTTAGTTTTATTTTAATAGATAGTATAATTATATACTAACTATGATTTTTTTTAAAACTAGATTTTTAATTTTGATTTATTTCAATAAATAACATAATAGAATATGAATTTTAGATGTAAAATTTATGTTCTATTATGAATGATTTAGACCCCTTATTTGATTTTTTTTTTGTTTTATTCTAATAGATAGTATAATTGTATACTAATAATGATTTTTTAAGAAAAAATTAAATTTTTAATTTTAATTTTATTTCAATAAATTATACAATAGAATATGAATTTTGGTTATAAAATTTAAAATATTTGATTTTTTTATCTTTGATTGAAGTATTTTTTTGTCTAAGTATAATATTTAAACTTAAAGAGTTTAAGTATTTTATATTTACAAGCTTCAGGGGGTCTAAGTATAATTTATTAAGGAATATATTTATAACAAGAGTTTAAGTGTTACGCGCAGACAAACTTCAGGGGGTTTGTGTGTAATATTTCAAATGTCAAGGGGTCTGAGTGATTAAGTAATAAACCTCAGGGAGTCTAGGTGTAATTCTCTCTTTATTATATTTGTAAGTATACACTCTCTATTATTCAAAATATCACTAATACCTCTTTTAATTTATATTTAAACATCATTGACACCCCTTATCATTAAACCACTATTTCTAACAAAAAAAATATGTAAAATACTAAAATTGTCCCTACATAAACCTAAAACAATCTTTGTATATAAAATTCGAGCCGATTAAAATTTATTTTTTTACATGTTAAAAATCGAGCTAATCAAAATTTATTTTTTTATATATTAAAAATTGAGCCGATTGAAATTCAATTCAAGCTGATTAAATTTTATTTGTTTATGTATTAAAATTTGAGTTTATTAAAATTTATTTTTTTATGTATTAAAATTCGAGCCGATTTGAGCTCAACTTGAACTTTTAGTGCCGATTAAAATTCAATTCGAGTCTATTAAAATTTATAATTTTTCACTTATTAAAATTCATACCAATTAATATTTGATTCAAGTAGATTAAAATTTATTTTTTACCTATTAAAATTTAAGTCAATTAAAATTTATATATTTTTACGTATCAATATTCGGGCCAATTAAAATTTAATGCAAATTGATTAAATTTTGACTCTAGCTTTTATTCGGCTCTAATCAAATTTTAATCGGCCCGAATGTTAATTTATAAAAACTTCATAAAATAGAGAGGTCTCATTGAAGATATGTCTATCTAAAAGAGGTGTGGATGTAGTTTTTTTTAAAATATATCATGAACAATTTAGTAAATTTGTATTCTAGTTAAGACCTTTAATTTGACAGACGGTGTCAGTAAAGATTCAAAAAATAGAGAGAGCGTCATTGAAGATATGATAAACTATAAGGGATGTGACTCAAATTTTTCTATAGGATAATTATTGTTCACACCCTTTTTTAGAGAGACATATTTTAAAAAAGATCTCCTCCATTGTTGAAAACATCATTAACATCCTTTTTAGTTTATATTTAAACACTATTGACATCCTTGTCGTTAAACCATTGTTTTTAACAAAAAAAATTCATCTAAAATGCCAAAAATTCTCCTACGTAAACCTTAAACAATCCTTCTATATAAAATTTGATTAAAATTCAAGCCGATTAAAATTCATTTTTTTACATATTAAAATTTGTGCCAATCAAAATTTAATTTTCTATAATTTAAAAGTGAGTCTATCAAAATTTATATTTTTTTACGTATTAAAATTTGAGTCAATTAAAATTTAATTTAAGTTGATTAAAATTTGAGTTGTTTAAAATTTATATTTTTTTTATGTATCAAAATTCAAGTCGATTATCTATTGCTAGAGGATTTAATGGAGGGGGAGGAACCCCATGCAGTTTGGTATCGTGGGTATTCGTCGGCATAGGAGATGGGATCTTTTGACTGTTTTCAGGGACTTGACTCATACTCCGAGTCCTAACCACAGATGACGTCAATTGATGGATTTTGATATTCAGAATGTGAGCCGGGGGGGTGCTTGATTTGAAGAGTTCAAGGTTTAGGGATGCTAAATCAGTGAGTGTGTGAAAGTAGGTGACGAAATTGAGGTGGAACCTAGTGGCTCTGACCGATGCTATAATAAAAACAAACAAAGAGACTAAGCTGAATGATGCACGAGAACACAAGAATTATAGTTGTTTATCTGGTGTGAAGTTTGACTAGTGCATTCTAATGAAATTTTTTACTCTTGGAGAAACGACATAATTGGAGAGAGTTGGTTACATTATTTTCCTTATGCCCCTCGTGAGTGAGTACTTTGGTATTTATTTATTTGTTGAGAAAAAAAAAGAGGTGGGGACATAGAAGAACGTCCAACGACCAACCCGTTAGGCCCTCACCGGTGGGATCATAAGACCCCTGACCGCGCCTGGAACACCTCTGGGACCAGACTTAACTAGGCTAGCATAGCGGCCAACCACCTAATGGGGACTCCAAGACTCGAACTTCCAACCTCTGGATGAGGAGTAAAGCCGGTACCACCATTAGACCACCCTACTCGGTGTAAGAGATGGTAATGTCATCATTATGTGGTCTCTAGTTTGTTAGAATCCGTTTCAGTCTATACTTCCTAGATCGTTAGAGACTATATTCTCTAGGTGTGATGTAGTCTTCTAGAATATATTAAGGTGGTTATGTTACGTGGCCTCCGACCTAGACATGCGATGGTTCTTGCGTACCTCTGGCAAAACCTGTCACTTGTTGGGTACACTTTCGGACGAGATCTCCTTTTGGGGTTAGCTCGCGCATGCAGGAAAGCAGTTCAGTCAGTTGTGCCGAGCTTGCAATGTTGATTCTCATCAAGATTTCAGTAGGGCGACTTGAAAGTTTCTTCTTGTGGTTGCCTTGGGTTGACTTGGGTTCCTTTCCTTGGGTTGTCCTTGTCATATAATCCCCTAATGGTTTAATTTCTTTGACCATACTATTGCTAACCAATTGTGTTATTTTTTGGGCATCATCAGATAGTATTAGTGAAATAATATTGACGAGCCCAAATCTAATTGGGTTAGACCCAATAAATCAAGCAAGCTCAAGTCAGCTAAAATGCAACTTCGGCCTAGTTCACAAATCCGACCCAGTTCAAGATACAAGGAGCTCGGGAAGATAAGAGCACGTGAGAGAGAATATTGGGATATGCACTTGCATGAGAGATTTCCTGCAATAATTTGAGATAACAATCACCGTATGATGAACCTGAAACAAACCGCAAGATCAGAAAAGGGGTCAGGTGAACACCCGGCTTATCCCCTCCGATGCTTAAGTCAGTGTAAGCTCGAGGCTAAAGCTTAGTGTATCAACTTTCTGAGTTTTTATTTTGCATACCTTTTTTCATATCTCTAAGGGGTATTTATACCTAAATTGGCAATGAGTGCGAAGGGGTGAAGTCTCATCTCAGCATTAACTGTCCCTCACCCTTTCCCATGCGTAATGAGTGTTTTCCACTTAAGTCTTCGTGTTATTAATGCTCGGGGGATAGGACAAGTTCTCGGGGCCACATCGAGGACCTTCAGCTGTCCCCGAATACTCAAGTGCCTATGATCGGTTTCTGTCACCTACTCCTGAGTGTCTGGCGCTTGGAGAATAGTGCCTCGAACCATGTGTTCGGCGTCGTGGCCATTAATGCTTGTCATCATGATTGTAGGTTTAGGATTTCGAGGGTGCAGCGGCTCATTATTAGCCCGATCTCATTCACTCACATCACCATAAATGCACAGTCATGTCGTCTTAAATGCGGATGTCAGTAAATGTACTCAGCTCCTCCAAGCCATCCTTCCTCGGCGCCGTTTGAGCTCCATAACGATTATATCTTTACATACATCAGCTTGGGGGCTGCTGAGCCGCCTAAAGTCCCTTTAACTGCCCCCAAGCCACCATTCTTTTTGCTGCGTGGGACAGATGACGCAAGGAGATTGACGGCTTGTCGGACATGCTCATTAAATAAGGGAGGTTACTCGTACCTTCTGCGACGCCCTCTTCAAATTCTCTAATGATGAGTATTTTCTTGATTCCCACTCCTTCTTCATGGTATAAATAGAAGACGTTCAAGTCTTTTTAGAACCTTTGCAATCCTGGACTTCTTTCTAGCAATCAATTCTCGAGCATCTAGCCTTCAGCTCCCGAGCACTCTTTTATAATTCTCCGAGCACTTTTTTTCGAAGATTCTCCACCAGTAAGTAATCTGTTTCCTCAAATATGTTTCTCATTTTTTCTATATCTCTTATTAGAACCCACCCATGGCCAGAAGACCACATAGAACAGTTGAGAGGGCCCCTGCCCCTACCGGGGCTCGCAGGCTAAAAAAGACCGTAGTCAATGAAGATAATATTCATGCTTTTAGGTCAAAATATCGGATTCCCGAACATGTCTTCACCTTTCGTTTCAACCCCCAGTTCCATAGTAGAGACCATGGGAGTGTAGAAATGATGCATTTCTATACCAAGGCCATCATGGAAGGAGGAGTCACCTTCCCCCTTCACCCACTCCTGCTGAAGATGTTTATACAACTAAGTCTGTTCCCTTTTCAGTGTGGGGTGAATTTTTTTAGGATAGTGATGGGCGTAGTTGCCCTGAATCGGCTGGAGGTAAACTTAGGAGTAGATGAGATCCTTTTCTGCTATGACCTTAGGTTGGTCTCAGGGGGCAGGTACTACCTCTAGGCTCGAGACAGCTCTATATACCTAGTCACCCACATGTCGGACTCGGACAAGGGGTATTTTGACGATCTGGTCATGCTCGGTGGCAGTTGGGAGAAAGGTGAAGGGCCCGAGTATGATGGATTGTTTTGCCCCAAAGTGCCGAGGGATGAAGGTGTGTTTTGCGCAAATCGAGATTTGTTCGTCGTTTTATCCCTACTCCTTTTGACTTTGACTGTTTTTGCAGAAGGATATCGGCTAACTGCTGCTCAACCCTCGAGGTCCGAAGTGAGATTTGAGGACCTACTGAAAGTTTGGTCCTCCGACCGGGCCAATCCCTACTCCCGAGCAGCACACGTCTTACTCGGCTATCACCCAACTTACAACCAATTCTCCTAAGTTCCCTCGTCGTTCGACCCTTCACTTTGGGAAGATTGTTCCTCAACGGAGGAAGAGGAAAATATTGAGGGGGATGTCGACTGTGACTCTGAGCACACCCCTTCTCCCGCCGATCCTACTGCCCCTTTTAAAGACATGTTCAACGTACCCTCCCTCAATGCTGCCGCCATGGAAGCCGTTGCTACGCGAGGAGAGCAAGGCTCTCAAGAGCTATTAGGACCTCTAGTACGGCACCAATCGTCCCTCCACTGATTGCACCACGCAGGGACTCACCTCCGCTGCCATGTCCCCTACAATCCAGAGACCCCTTCGTCCCACCGAGGGACCAAGTTCCCCCCTGGAAGATCAATAAGGAGGCGACGGGGTTGGGATCCCGAGCCGTCAAAAGAGTATCATCAGAAACAACGTCATGACGTCCCGACCCCAGTTACCTTAGCCGAGTGGGTTTCCCAGACTGAGACCAAAAATGGGCGCCCCCGTTCTGGAGGCGAATTCCATTCTTTAAGACCCCGAGGTGGCGTTCGTGATTGCCACGACTTACTAGTTCGAGGCCAATATGTTTGTTTATGAAAAATACGGTGACAATCGACTCCTCTTAAGCGCCCTCCAGAGCAACATAGTGGTAAGTGCGCTGTTCATTAGCTCTTTCGCTGTATAGTCTAGATTTCTTTTGTCATTTCTGCTACGCTACAATAGTAAATCTTCATTGAAAATGTAAAGGCCAATGATGGCATATTTTTTTGGGATATTGATGTAATTGTTATGAATTATGGTTATGAAGACTTATTTAGTAATGGTTTATCTTAGTGCTCTCATGGTATGAATGGTTATTGAATGTAATGCCATCCAGGGTGTATTTTGGGGCGTTACACTAAGGGAGCTAACCACTTTGGTGCAACACCAGAATCCAAACCACAACGGGGGGATTCATCCATTAGCTCATGCGCCGAGCAACGAGGATGAAAATCGAAGGGTGGTAGTTCTTCGATAATTTTACGTCAACACCCACCTACTTTCCAAGGAAGCTCTAACCCCTTGGATGCGGATAAATGGATTCATCGGGTGAAGAAGATTTGTGATGGCATGGAAGTAGCCGAGGATTTTTGGGTCAGCTTAGCTATATATCTGCTAGAAGGGGAGGCAGATCATTGGTGAGACTCAGTGAAGAGAAGGAGGAACACAAATGCGCTTACCTAGGAGGAGTTTGATCAGATCTTCCAAGACAAGTATTTTCCAGAATTGGTCAGGGACAGGATGAGTGCAGACTTTCTCGCTCTACGACGGGGTAGCATGACGGTGGCAAATTATGAGAGGAAGTTTGATGCCGTCATGCCATGGAGTTCATATCTGCTGAGGACAGGAGGGCTAAACCCTTTGAGTAGGGTCTAAGGCTTGCCATTAGGGAGAAACTTGTGACTCTCAAGATTCGGGACTATGAGGATCTTGTTGACAAAGCTGCACTAGTGGAGAGAGACATGGAGGACAACCAGCGACAACAGAACTTCATGAGGGGAGTTCCGATCCGGACGGGTGCTAACGACAGTGGAGTGCAGAGGCCGGCACCATACCTCGCCCAGACCCAGTGGTTGGATAGAGACTTCAGACCGTTATAGGAGATAGGGTTACTCAGAATAGAGCAAGCACTGACCCGCGTCAATGCTTCGCATGTGGAGGTTTCGGGCACTTCAAAAATAATTGCCTATTGTTTTTGTTAATTGTAGAGGATTAACACAATATATTAGAGAGAAAACAGAGAGAGATGTCTAAAGCTTGGCCTAGTTCTAATATATCATTGTATTTATAATTAACTTACAATAATAAGAATTACACAAACTACCTTAACACTATTAATAATTTACACATACTAAACTAATACTCTTAACACTCCCCCTCATGTTGGACTATATATATCATATAATCTAAGTTTGGAATAAATCATTGTAAGACGTGTACAACTCAATGTTTTGGTAAACATATCTGCAAGCAGATTATACATTGACCATCAACCTCAATGTGTTTGGTTCTCTCATTATACACTGGATTGACAGCGATATGGATAGTTACCTGGTTGTCATAGAACAACACTGAAGGAGGTTGAACTGGAAATCTAATTTCTTGGAGGAAGTGTAGTAGCCAGGTCAACTCACTCGTCTTATGTGTCACTGCCCTATACTCAGCCTCAACACTGGATCTTGCTACCACAGATTGTTTCATACTTTTCTATGAGACAACGTTACCTCCTAAGAAAGTACAATAACTTGTGGTTGATCTACAATCAGAAGGAGAGTCATCTCAATCAGCATATGAGAAACCTTCCACTCTAAGATGTCCATTAGCTCGATATAACAGTCCAAGTCCTGGAGCTCATTTGAGATATCGCAGAATATGAGTAACTGCCTCTCAATATGGTACTTTAGGACACCCCATAAACTGACTTACTTTACTGAATGCATCGAAAATATCCGGTCGAGTAATAGTGAGATAATTAAGCAACCAATCTGCGATACCTACCTAGATTCTCAAATAGTGCACCATCATCCATCAATAGTTTCTCATTTGGATTCATAGGAACATCAATCTGTCTGCCACCCAACAAACTGTCTTCCTCTACTATGTCAAGTACATATTTTCTATGTGATAAATAGATACCTTGTTTAGATCGAACCACTTCAATTCTCAAGAAATACCTTAGTTTTCCCAAATTCTTAGTATGAAATTGATCTTGCAAAAAGATTTTTAACTTGGCAATCCCCTCAGAATCATTTCCAGTAATCACAATATCATCTACATAGACCACTAATAGAACATATCCAGCCTCCTTTTGTCTATGAAACACGGAATGGTCAGTCTGACATAGAAGCAGACCAAACTCTAACACTGCATCTGAAAACTTACTAAACCAAGCCCTCCGTGACTGCTTCAAACCATACAAAGATTTCATTAACTGGTATACACTCTTACCATACTCTCCTTAAGTAGTAAACCCAGGTGGCTGCTCCATGTATACCTCTTCAGCCAAGTCACCATGTAGAAAGGCATTCTTGACATCTAGCTGAAAAAAGGGCCAATCAAGATTAGCAGCCAAAAAAATCAAGATACGAACATAAGAAATTTTGACAACTGGAGAGAAGGTCTCCTCATAATCAACACCACAGGTCTGAGTAAATCCATTTACAACAAGACAGGATTTGAGACGCTCCACAGAACCATCCAGATGAAATTTAACAGTATACACCCAACGACAACCAACAGTTCATTTACCAGGAGGTAAAGGAACGAGATCCCAAGTCCCATTATGATGCAAGGCATCCATCTCATCCTCCATAGCTTTCCTCCAACCTGAATCAGATAATGCATCATGCAAATGCTTAGGAATAGATATAGTAGATAATTGAGAGGTAAAACAAGAGAAAACAACAGATAAGGCATCATATGAAATAAAATGAGCAATACGATGATTAGTTACGCACGAACGAGTACCTTTTCGAAGAACAATAGGTAAAGAGTCTAAATTACCTGATGGACCAGGATCAGAAGGTGGCAAGTAAGATGGTACGGACACCTCATTCGATGGTCGAGGACGACGAGAGTATACATGAAGAGATAAAGTAGATGGTAACATAGTGGACAGCAGAATATCTGATGAGGGAAAAGATGGTGGTACAAGAGATGACCCAAAGTCCAAATCCAAAGGCTGAGAAGGTGCTGGAAAATATGAAACAAATTCCTCAAACGTGACATCAGCACTAGTAAAGTATCATCGCAAAGAAGAATTGTAGCAGCGATATCCTTTCTGTGTGCAGGAATAACCAAGAAATATACATTTGGTAGCTTGAGGATCAAGTTTATCAAACCTAGGACCTAACTTGTGAACATAACAAACACATCCAAAAACCTTAGGAGTTAGGGAAAATAAGGGCTTACCACGAAAAAGAACAGAATACGGACTTTGCCCATTTAACATAGAGGATGACATACAATTAATAAGATGATAAGCAATAAGAACAGCATCACTCTAAAAATATCGAGAAATATTCATCTGAAATAACAGAGCACGGGTAACTTCGAACAAATGACGGTTCTTGCGTTCAGCAACACCATTCTGTGGAGATGTGTAAGCACAAGAAATCTGATGAATAATGCCAATTTTACTAAGATAAACTGAAAAAGGATCAGATTCATATTCCCGAATATTATCATACCGTAAAATATGTATACGACAACCATACTGAGTTTTTATTTCTTTACGAAATGTCTCAAATATAAAGAATAATTCAAATTGAGCTTTAATAAAAAACAATGAAGTCACACGAGAATAGTCATCCACAAATGATACAAAATAAGAATATTTATTAGATGAAATATTCTTTATTGGACCCCATACATCAGAATGTACCAACTCAAATGGACTAGACACACGATTATTAATTTTAGACCGAATTGACACACGGTGATGCTTACTAAGTTGACAAGCTTCATAAGAAAAACATGACAAACAACTAAGTCTAGGAACTTGACACTTTAGATTCTGGAGAGATGGATGTCCAAGACGACAATACCATTGAAAAGGAGACAACGAGGTCTGTAGAGCCTAAGTAGGTGAATCAAAATCAAAGTGATATAGACCACTAGCTTCATGTCCCGTACCAATCTTCCTTTTCGTCTTGAGATCCTGAAAGACACAGTAAGAAGAATAAAAGATTACAGAAAAATTGAGGGAACAAGTAATCTTACTAATGAAAAGTAAACTAAAAGGAAACTGACGAACAAATAAGTAGACCCTGACTGCTAAAGAAGCATATAAAAGGGCTAGAGGCAACCTTCGCCAACCAGACTCGCCATATCACTGAGCTTATCCGCCAACGTGACGCCGTTCACGCCGACTTGGAGAAGGTTAGGGCAAGTGAGGTCGCGACTATCAAGAAGGTAGAAGAGTATGAGCTCCGGGTCTTGGCTTCTGACATCAAGTTGCAGGACTCCGAGTCTGTCATCAACCAGTTAACTGCTACGGTGGACTCCCTGATAGCAGAGAAGGCCGGGGAGTAGGAGAGGCTGGGGAATGAATGCCGAAGGGTGTGGCTGGAAACCCAAGATCAAATGGTCCCCGCTTTTGAGGAAGCCAAGGCGAAGTATTTCAGGGAATGCTGGGTTGCTGCGCTTCACGCCGCTTTGGTGGACCCCTCTTTGGACCTGTTCCAGATGCACAGTACCCTTGGCGCACCCGATGAGGGAACTCTCCCCGGGGAGCAACTTCAATCTGGGTCTGACGGCCATGATTTAGCCGAAGGGATCGAAGGCCACAATGAACCCATCACGCTGAGTGATGGTTCAGATCATCCTTCGCCCGTCTTTCCACCTCTGCCTTCCGTCGATCAAGACTTCGATCTTCCACCTCCTTCGCCCCCCATCCTTACTGGTGGACACGATATCGAACTTGACGTTGGGGAGGAGCTACTACAAAAGTGTGGTGACCTCAGCGGCAAAGAAGTTGGTGGTGTTGAGCCCTCAACTCCTGAGGTCCCGGGGATCTTTAGTTGTTTTGCTTGTTTGTTTTTTTGCGAATTTTCTTTGTATGCTCCTGGGGACGCAAAATCCCTTTTTTTTTCTAATGCAATTTCCTTCTGTTTCCTATTATTGACAGCTCAAGGATCATACCATCTGATCTCGAGGAAGTAGAACCGAGTCTTAATAGGCACAAGACGAGCAAACTGTCGTTTGAGTTTGTACTCCTCGAGGTCGTACCCATAATGACCAAGCGCTTGGACTTATGCAATATAATTGATTAGTGTCCTTCTTTAAGGGTCTTTCCCATTCAGGGGGAATGCCCCTGCATTTTATCTAAAATCCAGGGTCCCATATCCTCGGGGCCGTACCCATAACAACCAAGAGCTCATCTCGTGTTTAGTATTTTGAAAGCGTTGCTCCAAGTGTGGAGTCTTACACCCCTCGGGGCCATCCCCTAACGACCGAGAGCTCGTCTCGTATTTAGTATTGAGAGCGTTGCTCCAAGTGTGGAGTATTACACCCATGGTTCAAGGTATCGGCCGAGTCTGATAAGACTTGGCCGAGTCGTATCCGACTCGGCCACTACCGTTACGATAACGATACCCGAAACGTAAAAATCACGAGATGAGCTAATATCGGCGATATCTCGGTATCTCAGCGATATCTCGGTGGTATCGACCCAACTCGGAGCTAAATCGGTTGGACTCGGCTGAAACGAACCGAGTCAGACATATTTATGGATACATATTTGTTATTTTTTTTATTTTTATTTTTTTTAAAATTAGGTACTAGTAAGTTAAAAAAAATTCTAATAACATATGTTTAAAGTTTAGTGTGTCCTTAAATAAAAACATTCAACCTAAATGATGATAACTATTTTCGGTAGCGTCCTTATAATTCATTTTTATTATGTTTAATATGTTAAATAATGTATTTTTGGAATATAATGCAAGAATGATGATATTTACATATTTTTAAAAATTTTCATGATTTTTTTTAAAAAAATTGGGCCTTCTATCTAACGTTTTGAGCGTATCGACCAATACTACGCCGCGACGCCGCAACCGATGTGTCTCAGTGCCCTCCGAGTCGATGACCGATACCGCGACTTTGAACCATGATTACACCCCTCGGGGTCGTACCCCTAACAACCGAGAGCTCATCTCGTGTTTAGTATTTTGAGAGCGTTACTCCAAGTGTAGAGTCTTACATCCCTCGGGGCCGTACCCCTAACGACCGAGAGCTTGTCTCGTGTTTAGTATTTTGAGAGTGTTGGTCCAAGTGTGGAGTCTTACACCCCTCGGGGCCGTACTCCTAACGACCGAGAGCTCATCTCGTGTTTAGTATTTTGAGAAAATTGCTCCAAGTGTAGAGTCTTACACCCATCGGGGTCGTACCCCTAATGATCGAGAGCTTGTCTCGTGTTTAGTATTTTGAGAGCGTTGCTCCAAGTGTGGAGTCTTACACCCCTTGGGGCCGTACCCCTAACGACCGAGAGCTCGTCTCGTGTTTAGTATTTTGAGAGCGTTGCTCCAAGTGTGAAGTCTTACACCCCTCGGGGTCGTACCCCTAACGACCGAGAGCTCATCTCGTGTCTAGTTTTCATTCAACCAGAAACAGAACACCGAATCTAGTTTAATAAAAATATTTCTTTAGATTTGATACATTCCAGGGTCGGATTACACCGTTGCCATCCATGTTCTGCAACCTATATGCACTTGTGCCCCCTATTGCGATCACTTTGTAAGGGCCTTCCCAATTAGGTCCGAACTTTTCGTCAGTGGGTTCCCTAACAGTGCCTACTACTTTGCGCAGTACTAGGTCTGCCACCTGAAATTTCTTCGTCCGGACCTTCTTCTAGTGCTATCTTGACAGCTCCCCTTAGTACTTTGCTCGCCTGATGGATGCTAGTTCTCTTCTTTCTTCGGCCAAATCAAGATCCTTGGCCAGCGCCTGATCATTGTTCACCAACTCAAAATCTTGGCTTCGTATTGTTGGAAGTCCTACTTCCAACGGGATGACAGCCTCGACCCCATATGTCATGGCGTACAGCATTTCCCCTATTGAAGTCCTCGGCGTGGTTCTGTATGACCATAACACGTTGAGTAGTTCCTCGGTCCACTGTCCCTTTTCCTTTTCCAGCCTTTTCTTGATCCCGGCTAACATTGTTTTGTTAGAGACTTCTTCTTGCCCGTTATTCTGGGGGTATGCTGGCACAAAATAATAGTTGCGTATTCCAAATCCTGAACAAAATTCTCTGAAAGGCCCACTATTGAACTGAGTGCCGTTATCCGAGATGATGGCTTGTGGGATTCCAAATCGAGTGATAATGTTCTGCTATACAAATTTTTTTATTTCCACGTCCCGGATACGGCTCAGGGGCTCGGCTTCGATCCACTTAGTGAAGTAATCGGTAGCCACCAGTAAGAATTTATTATCCAACGGGGCCCTCGGGAGAGGTCCTATAGTATCCATTCCCTATTGAGAGAACGACCAAGGACTTGTCAACAAGTTCAGATCTCTTGTTGGTTGTCGGTTAATGGGAGCAAATTTCTGACATTTGTCACATTTTCGAACATAGCTCTTCGCATCTTTTTGCATATATGACCACTAGTATCCTTGGGTCATTACTCGATGTGCGAGGGATCTTCCTACCATGTGGCTCCCGCATACGCCCTTATGAGCTTCGTATAGCAGAGGCTCAATCTTATCTTCGGGGACACAGAGCAAATGAGGTCCCGAGAAGGATCTCCTGTACAATTGATGGTCGGCAGATATCCAGAATCTGGGGGATTTGAGCTTGATCTTCCTAGCCTCTTTGATATCTTCGGGGAGCCCACCTTCTGTTAAATATAATATTATGGGTTTCATCCAACCCGAGGGCGCTTCCCGTATCTGTGTTGGTAATACTCGCTCGACCTTCATTTCTTCTATACTCGGGTTTTCCTGGTCTTCGATGACGATGCGCCGAGTGGCTTCAGAAGCCAATGCTGTGGCCAGGCATGCTAACGCATTGGCGTGAGTATTATGGTCCCTTGAAATCTAGGATACTTCCACTTTTTCAAATTTGTCCATCCTGGATTTCACCTTTTGGTGGTATGCCTTCATCTTGTTATCTCGAACCTCAAAGTCACCATTGATTTGGTTTACCGCTAGCGAGGAATTGCAAAAAACATGGAGGTGTCTAACTCCGACCGAGTACGTGATATCGAGCCCTGCCAACAACGCCTCGTACTCGGCCTCATTATTGGATGCTTTAAACTCCAATCTGATAGCTCGTTCTATTGTGAATTCTTCTGAACTATCCAACACTACACCTATTTCTACCCACTTACGTTTGAGAACCTATCGACGTGAAGTTTCCAAACGTCGTTATTAAGTGCTAACATCTCAGGTGGGGGCTCGGACGCAGAAAATTCGATAATGAAATTGGCAAGGACCTGTCCTTTAATTGAAGTACGGGGTTTGTACCTTATTTCGAACTCCCCGAGCTCTACAGTCCACTTGGCGACCCGAGCTCTACAGCCCACTAATAGCCCCTTCTGAAACAAATAAGTAAAGCTTGAAAACTTCCCCTGCCACCGGAATGGACAAGGTCGGGGGACATTTCAAGTATTCCTTAATTCCTTCGAGTGCTCGACCGCATTCCTCATTCCAAGCTCCCTTAGCCGCCTCCTTTAGCATGGTAAAGAACGGTTTGCATCTATCGGAGGACTTGGAAATAAACCGGTTGAGAGCTGCCAGCATCTCTATCAACTTCTGGATATCTTTGGTAGTCCTCAATGCGTGGATGTTTTGCACAGCCTGTATCTGTTCGGGATTGCCCTCAATGCCCTTGTGGGTGACCAGGTACCCCAAAAACTTGCCCAAGCTCATCCCAAATGCACACTTCGATGCATTTAGTTTAAGACCATAGTCACGGAGTATGGCAAAAGTAGTTCCCAGGTCCCGGAGGTGATCGACACTCTCCTTACTTTTCACCAACATGTCGTCTATGTACACCTCCATTGTCACACCGAGTTATTGTTTAAACATCTTGTTCATCAGGCGTTGATAAGTTGCCCCTGTATTTTTTAACCCAAACGGCATTACAGTGTAACAACAGATCCCTCGGGGGTGTGATGAACGTCGTTCTCTCTTGATTCGACTCATATAAAGGGATTTGGTGGTAACCTGCTCGAGCATCCATAAAGGTGATACGCTCGTGGCCCGCGGTCGCATCCATCAGTTGATCGACCTTGGGTAGCAGATACTCATCCTTGGGGCATGCTTTGTTTAAATCCATGAAATCCACGCAAACTCGTCATTTTTCCTCTTTCTTCTTGGCATACACCATGTTGGATAACCACTGGGAGAACTGTACCTCTCTGACAAAACCTGCCCCCAGCAGCCTATCTACCTCTTCATCCACGACCTTTACATGGTAAGGTGCCATTCTCCGAGCCTTCTATTTTACAGGTTTAAAGGCGGGGTCAACATGAAGCCGATGAGTCATCACCTCGGCGCTTATTCCCATCATCACGGTTTGTGTCCAGGCAAAGATGTCGGCGTTCTGTCATAGGAACAAAATCATATCAGATTTCGCAGCGTCATCCAACGATGACCCTATCAGGAAGTATTTCTCCTCGTTATCGGGGCTTAAAAAATTTTTGACCAGGGCTTCAATAGAACGGTCTACTGATTCCGTAATGGGCTTATCCACCCCAAGCTGACCAAACTGTGATTGATATTTGACCACCACCGCCTCGGGGTCACATTCACTTGCTCGACCCCTAACCCCAGTTTTTACAGCGGTGTAGAAACAGCTTTTTGACGATGCCTGGTCGCCACAAATTTCCATGATTCCCTTCGGAGTGGGGAACTTGATCTTTTGGTGATAAGACAAGTAGACTGCCTTCATCGCATGTAGCCACGTTTTACCCATGATGGTGTTGTACGGCGAGTCCGAGTCTATCACTAGGAATTCAATTGGGACAGCAACGATCCCAGCATAAACCGTTAAAATGATTTTCCCGAGGGAAAGGGCACTGGAACCATTGAAACCTATAAAAGGGGCTTAAGGTCTTTCAGTGTGAACCCAATTTTGTGAAAGAGGTCGTCATACATTACCTCAAACGAGCTTCCTGAGTCCACCAAAATCCTTTTGATGTCGTACTTGCCAACCCGCATAGTGATCACCAATGCGTCTTCATGCGGGAATACCAACCCGCCTAGATCGGCGTCAGAAAAGTCGATGACCTCAGCATCAAGCCGAGGCTTCTTGGAAGTCCGCCCCTCATCCCGGCCGCTGTCCACTCGTATTTCTTGGGAGACCCTTCGTAATTCAGCTCAGAGGGAGTTATACCTTGGTCTTTCGACAGTGCAGACGTGAATGACATCAATTACAAGTACTACTCCTTGAGGGTCGTTGGCTCCTCCTTCTTCCGGGTCTCCGAGGGGTCTTCCATCTATGAATTACCCCAAGTACCCATCTCGGACCAATTGCTCGAGGAAGAACTTATACACCCTGCAGTTCTGAGTCAAATGCCCCATGTCCTTATGGTAAGAGCACCGGGATGTCGGGTCTCTCGTTGATGGGTCCCCTAAAATTCGGGGGGGGATCTGAAGAAGGGTCTGTCATTTATCTTGTGCAGCATCTTATAGATGGGTTCTTTGAAGACCGTGTTCACCCCTTGAAAGGACAAGCGATTTGGAGGCGGGATAGGTTCCCCCTCTTAGCCATCGGCTCTTTCTCATTTTTCCACGGCAACGGGACCCTAACCTCGAGCGTGGTGGATTCCTCCTCCACTCTAGCGTATTTGTTTATCCGGGCCATCAAGTCCTTCATGTCTGTTGAAGCTTTCTTAGTAAGAGATCTGTAGAGGTCGGTGTTCCGGGGCAATCCCAGCCGAAACGATGTCGCGGCCATTGCCTCCGAGCATGCATCCACCTCGTTGACCTACTCCCAGTATCGGATTGCATACTGTCAGAGGGACTCTCCACCTCTCCGTTTGAGAGTAAGCAAAGCACCGACATCTTTTGGCCTTTTACTGCTGGTTATGAATCGGGCTACGAAGAGCTCGGTCATCTGCCTCTAGGACCTGATGCTCTCTGGGGCTAAATTCTCGTGCCACTTCATTGCTGTATCCCCCAAGCTCATAGGGAAAACTCTACATAGCACCCAATGATTGGTGTCATAAATAGACATCAATTGCTTGTATTTCCGCAAGTGACTTTTAGGATCCGTCCTTCCATCATAAACTTTGAATCGGGGGACTGCGAACTTTTTTGGCATTTCGGTCTCCCGGATAGCCCACACGAAAGGGGAAGTAGCTTGCTCGTCTCCATCGCCTTTAGGTTCTGGCCCCTGGTGCTTGTCATCAAAGCGAGCTCGGGGGTTTCCTCGGGATCTGTCTTCCTTAGTCCTTCTCGCAGTGGACTCTGCCTGGGACTCCGTGGCCATGGTACCTCCTGGTATCCCGCGGCGAAGGTCCCACCGGGACAGACCCACCTTGTGGTGGTCCCACTCAGATCCTTCGCCGAGATTGGGTTTTCTCCCACTCCGTGGATCACGCCTCTCGACCGGGCGTCCGCACGTGCTCCTTCCAGGGGTCCTTTTTTTCACGCTCCTAAAGTCGCCTTTGCTAGGATTTCGATCCTCGCGTTCATGGCTTCGCCATCTGGCATTTTCCGACTGCTCGAAATCGTTGAGCTGACATCATACTTTGGTGTTATCCCTCTCGAGTTGCTTGATGCAATTTCCCATCCGCTTCTCCACCAACTCAACGATATCACGAGCTAACAGGCCTTGCTCCCAAAGGTCCTGATCCATGGGGAACGTCCGTCGCGAGGAATGCTCGCCTTCGTCTGACGGGGCCTGGTTCTGTGACTGCTGGGAGGCGGGCAGTCTCTACGTTTCTCACGTGTAAACTCCCTCCCTCATTACCTTGGGATCGTGTGTTCACCATAATGCGATCGCTACGGGGAAAAGGTTATTTGTTCCCACAGACTGCGTCAAATTGCACGGGAGATTTCCTGCAATAATTTGAGATAACGATCACCGTATGATGAACTTGAAACAAACCGCAAGATCAGAAAGGGGGCGAGTGAACACCCGACTTATCTCCTCCGATGCTTAAGTCAGTGTAAGCTCGAGGCTAAAGCTTAGTGTATCAACTGTCTGAGTTTTTATTTTGCATACCTTTTTTCATATCTCTGAGGGGTATTTATACCTAAATTGACAATGAGTGCGAAAGGGTGAAGTCACATCTCAGCATTAACTGTCCCTCGCTCTTACCCATGCGTAATGAGTGTTTTCCACTTAAGTCTTCGTGTCATTAATGCTCGGGGGATAAGACAAGTTCTCGGGGCCACGCCGAGGACCTTCAGCTATCCCCGAATACTCAAGTGTCTATGATCGATTTCTGTCACCTACTCCCGAGTGTCCGACGCTTGCAAATAGTGCCTCGAACCATGTGTTCGGTGTCGTGGCCATTAATGCTTGTCATCATGACTGTAGGTTTAGGTTTTCGCGGGTGCTGCGGCTCATTAATAGCCTGGTCTCATTCACTCACATCGCCATAAATGCACAGTCATGTTGTCTTTAATGCAGGTGTTAGTAAATGTACTCGGCTCCTTTGAGCCATCCTTCCTCGGCGCCGCTTGAGCTCCATAACGGTTATATCTTCACACACGTCAGCCTGGGGGCTGCTGAGCCGCCTAAAGTCCCTCCAACTGCCCCCCAAGCCGCCGTTCTTTTTGCTGCGTGGGACAGATGGAGCAAGGAGATTGGCGGCTTGTCGGACATGCTCATTAAATAAGGGCGGTTACTCGTACGTACGTCCGAACCACTATAAATCTATGTGTTTGTTTATTTTTACTGTTTTGCCATTGATCATCTTACTTACTGCTCATTAATTGCATCTTTTCATATACTCAACTGTTGATCTTGCACAAGATTAATTTGTGCATCATCAAATATTATTAATAAAGTTAATGCAACGGGTGGTAAACTTTTTTTTTTAATAGAAATGGTCAACATCCATGCATGCTTATCATTGATTTGAGTAAGCTGTTTTCCAAACATTATAATCCCCTTTCTATTTAATGACTTTGTCTTCTGATCAAATCCTTATCATCCAAGTCAACCATTGTTGCACCTTGGTGTATATTTAGAAGTGTATACTCACCACCATTTTTTGGGGGTCAATCTTAAAAAGCCTAAATAATGACAAGTTTTAGAGATATACTACACATATCCTCCATTAACAAAAATTGAGCTGACTACTAATTGAAGTATAAACGTTTAAGTTACATCATTTATAATTGTTTAAACTTTTTAAAGAATTGATGATTGAAGATGGTATAATAGAATATAAGAGATTTATCCTCATGAATACCTTAGTTTCGGCGTAGATGACTTGCCTTTGACTGAATTAGAGAAAAAATTAATCGAAATACGCGTAAGTTAGTCTGGACACTCCTTACAATTGAACCAAAAAAAAAATAAAAAATTGAACATGAGGTCTTGCATTTGAATTTTGTCATTAAAAGAGTTACACATTTTTAGTTGAAAATCTAGCTTGCACCTGTTGTGTTGAAGTACATAAATCACAGGCGGCTCAACAGTGTAGTTGAAAAATTCGGATTTTAGGCTTCATTTTTTAAGACTGTTCGAATTTTTAGATATCATAAATAATTCACGTAAAAAAAAAATTCCATAAATACTTTAAACCTTATAAAAAAAGGCCTTATAAAAACACAATCCCCAAAAAAAAAAATTAGACATCATTTTAATGAAGACCCCATAATTTATTGGTGTAGAGTAATAATCCAAATAAAAAATTTAAATAAATTCTCAAACAAAAGATTTTAACTTATGAGTCTATTAATTCAGCTGTGAAATTAAAATGTCATAATCTTTTTAAAAAAGAAAAAAAAACTTGCTGTAAAAATAAAACTATTAAAAAATCTAGTCTTAATCCCCCC
>CM042191.1:9990608-10009501 GCA_023539305.1 Ilex asprella
AAATGCCATTGGTGGGCATATTCTTTTGGATATTATTGTATATGCCTGAATAGTGAAGTAAATTCTTTTGGATATGAAGTTATGTAGTTGCTCTCATGATTGTAAATGGTTATTGAATGTAATGCCGTCCAGGAGGGTATTTGGGGTGTTACAATTACAATGGAAACCATCTACCAAAGACTAATCAATCCACATATCAACACCTATCAAAGTGGTTGGCATTTTGGAGTAACAAAGTCACCTTAACAGGCAAAATCTGGAGCAGCGAAGTAATCATGTAGCATGATTCGATTTAACAAACTCATTTTTTCAATCCTTTTATGCTTCCAGATGTGTAAGTGAACCAACAACATTTGACAGGAGCAAAAAAAGTCAATATTAGATTGCCAGGCCTCAAAGCCAATAAAATGAATGTAGTCAATGTAAGAAAAGTTTCCAAAACTCTCTATACCAAAAGAACACAAAATCACATGATTGCACCTACATAGTGTCTCTCAATCATCAATTAAAACCTTAGGAATCATCCTATAGATCTTATAGATCTAATATGTAATCAACTCGGAGAGTAATCATGGATCAAATAAAATTATTTTTCTCCAATATCTTTCACCTAGCTCTACAAATTTCATCAAAAATTTGTTAAAAAGCTCACAAACAAAAATATATAAATCTACAACAAATCAAATAAAAGATGTAACCTTGTTTTACGATGATAAATATATAAAATTGAAGTTGTAAAATCAATTAAATTGAAGAGCTAATCAACAAATTTATAAAATCAATACAATAATTAACATTGTTGTTTTGGGTTGGTGGTTGAAAAAATGTTCTTACACTTAATGATCATATCATTTTGTGATGAGATAATTGTGGTAGATTTAAGTTAAAATTGATAGTCATCCGAACTTAAATTTTAATTAACTTATTCATGTCTTCTTGATAGTGTCATGCAATCCACGTATATAATAGTTAGGGAAGATCCACACCATTTCCCCCTCCCCCCCCAAAAAATAATTACATATACTGCTATTATTCGCATATCGTTAAGTAGTCATAAAGTATATTTGAACAAGAAATACAAACAAATCTTCATGATACAAACAAAGTAGTGCTTAAGGGGTTAGGAATGTTGCACGGTTGGAAGGTGAATCAGAGCATATGTTCTATTCATCAACCATTGCCATTTTCTAACACATCACATTCAAACATTATCGTCAACTACCTTAAATCTCTTTCAAAATGCTCAACAAAAGTACACTTATAGCTAAGTTTACTTGCAATTGTAATTCAATCCACATGGGTTATAAAACTCATCGGGTATATTTTTTCAGGATGTGAGTTTTCTTTGATTAAAACGTTTTTTGTCCAACTCTATTTTTTTCCTCGATTGTTGATGCAATCAATTAGCTTAAATTTTGATTCGAGCACCCAACACAAACAAGATTTATCCATTATTAAATTACTCTTATTCACTATTAAATTATGCTTATCTAAATAGTCATAGAGCATGTCAAATGGAAGCTCTGTAGGCATCTTACATTGAATTGGTTGTTTGATTTCGAAGAATTGAAAATAAAAACATTTACAATGATTTATGGGATATTCTATCGCATACCACAACATCAGAGTAGGTAATCCTTCACTATTGTGTTTTTTAATGAATTTTGTTTTACCAACAACTGACTTTAAACCCAAATCAGACCAGCCACTTCAATCAATTATTTTATTTTATTTTTTTTGCAATTTTGTTGTCAAAATTGTATACTTTGTTTTAGTCGTTAACGTCATCTCACACTTTTACTGCTTTTGTCTTTGTCGCTTTGGATATGTAACACAAATTATAATTTTTGGGGATAATTATTTTTTGAGTTAATTGCACTGGAGGTCCCTAAATTATGAAGTTTGTCTCATTTTGGTCCCAATATTTCAATTATATTATTTTAGTCCCTGAAGTATTGAATATATTTCTATATGGTCTTTCAAGAAGATAACATCCAGATTGAATGATTTTTTATCATAAATTTATTACATAATACTTAAATATGGACAAAAATAATTTTGATAGCTCTTAAACAAAATTTGGGCAGCTCTTGACAAAAAAATGTGTAATATGGGTGGCTTTTGACTAAAATTTAGATAGCTCATGATCAAAACCGTGTAATTTAAATAATTATTTAACCAAAATTTGAGTAGAAATTTGGTCAAGAGTTATCCAATTTATTTTTTGTCCATATCTAAGTATCACGTGATAAATTTATGATAACAAATTGTTAGCAATATGAACTAGGTCTGCTTGAAAGACCATATAAAAACATATTCAATACTTCAGAGATCAAAATGATGTAATTAAAATATTAGAGACCAAAATAAGACAAGCTCTATACTTTGGAGACTTATAGTGTAATTAACCCTTACTTTTTACCTCCTTGTGGTTTTGGATAAAAGCATCTTACCTACTTGACGTTTAAAATTATGCACATTACCCATTTGTAGTTATGTACCAAAATAAAATAATTGACATCGTTAATAGAATAATAAAATTATCATGCTACCCATATTATATTCGGCTGACTTCCTCTTGATAATATTAGCCAAACAGATGACCAAAAAAGAAAAAAAAAATTAGTCCAATAGGCTAAGAGCAAAAAGGCAAGACAGAGGCAAGAGAACATGAGAGAAAAAAGGAAAGACAAAGGCCTGAAGATCACAGATCTGAGACCACAGTTTTTTAGACCACCGTCTTTCGCAAAGGGATTCGATTTATTCTTCTTGTTTCCTTGTACGCGAGAGTGGATTACTAGATCTTGGTGTCTACTTCGTAGAACTTGTTTGTTATTGGTTGCTCAAGTTTTGGTAAAGGTAAACAAAAAAGTTCTGACTTACATATTGAGTGACTTCAAATTATTTTGCTTATTAATTTTGTTTTTATAAATATAGGTCATGAAAAACATGAATCACAATATTTTTTTAGTGTATCTCAGATCTTCATCGAAGATCTGAGATATTGAAGAGTTTAAAATACATGGGTATTGGATAACACTAACTCTTTTCAATATGTATCATTTCAACTCAATGTTTGTCTTGTTCTGAGGCAAGATTTTTTTTGATGTTTTGTAGTTACATGTGGGTCCTTGTGTTTTTTTAGTGGGTAAATTGTTCTTATTTGTTTATTGTTCCACAACTGCATGCTTTTCTTTTCTTTTTTTAGTTGTTTATTACTATTGAATTGTTTATTCAGTTTATGTTTGTTACTTATGCAGAATGGACAACTGTTTTTCTATTGAGTTAAATCATGGTGGATACTTTGAAAGACAGTCAAATGTTGTTTACAAGAAGGGTAAAGTGAACACAATACACAAGTGTGATCCAGATAAGATGTCGTTGTTTGAATTAAGAGGAATGTATGAGGATTTAACTTCAGATAAGCCTAATATTATAAACATGTGGTACATACTTTATGGGATTAACTTAGACAGTGGTCTGATTGCTATTAATTCAGACAAGAAAGTCATGGATATGCTTATGGCATATAGAGGATTTGATGTAATTGTTGTATATGGAGAAAGGGCAAGAACCTATTCAAGTAATTTCTGTAGAGGGAGAAATGTTGGTGGGACCTAGGATGTCAAAAGTTTATGCAGAATCAAATAATGCCCAACTGATAACAAAAGCAAATGACAGTGGGGATCCCAGTTGGATGAATGAAGGATTAGAGAGGCTTGGAGAGGATGACATTTTCAAAGATACTGGTACTTCAGGGATTGATCTTACTATACTTCAAGGAAATATGACAGAGAATATGTTTGAAACTGCCACAGGAAATGCTCAAAATGCTGGAAATGCAAAAACTGTATTTGCAAAGCATGAAAGTGTAGAAGTTGAAGATCCTCATAATGAAACTATTGATGCTATAAATGCAAAGATTGGAAATGATGAAAATGCTAATGTTCAAACTGACCAAAGGTATTATGATGTTGAGTATGAATGGGACAAATTGAGTAAAGACAGCAAATCAGGTGAATAAATTGATCCTTATGTTGATTTTAAAGAAGAAAGGGACATGGACAAACCAAACTTAAAGGTTGGAATGAGATTTGTCTCCCCTCAAATCTTTAGAGAAGCTTTAAAGGAGTGGGTGACACAAGGAGGTTATGACCTAAAGTGGATGGAAAATGAAAACAAGAGAATCACAGCATCTTGTAGGTGGGGCTGTACTTGGAGAATTCATACTTCTCCAATTGGTGGGACATCTGGAAAACACACTTGTGGGAGAAGTTATGAGAATCACTTGGTAGATTCTAAATATTTACCAAGAAAGTTCATTAACAAGTTAAGAGATGGGCCAGGGTTGGAACCAAGAAACTTCATGAGAGGTGTTCACAGGGAAATAATGGTAAATGTTAGGACACATCAATGTTATAGGGCTAAAAGAAAGGCATTGGATGTTATGCAAGAAGATGCTAAGGAACAATATGCCAGGTTATGGGATTACTGTGAAACCTTTAGGAAATTTAACCCTGATAGTGTACTGAAAATGTTCTTGGAAAGGCCTACTTTAGATGTTTCGCCTACATTTAAGAGGTTATATGTGAGGCTTGATGCACATAAGAAGGGATTTTTGAATGGTTGCAGACCAGTTATAGGCTTGGATGGTTGTTTCCTAAAAAGTGTATATGGTGGTCAACTGTTAAGTGCTGTTGGTAGAAATAGAAATGATAATATGTTCCCCATTGCCATGGTTGTGGTAGAGTCAAAGTGTGGTAATTCATGGAAGTGGTTCTTGGAAGAGCTAATGGAAGACAGAGGAAGATGTGAGGTATTTGGTTGGACATTTATATTTGATAGGCAAAAGGGATTAATAGATGCTTTTGAAATGATTATGCCTACAGCTGAACACAAGTATTGCTTAAGACATATGTATAACAATTACAAAATTAGATTCAAAATTAAAGAATTAAAGGACTTGTTCTGGAAAGCTGCTTCAACTAGTAATGTGAGGGAATTTGAACACTGTATGAAGCGGATTGAGAAGGCTGATCCAAAGATTGGGAACAAAATAAATGTTGTTGAATGGTTGGGAAAGATCAATCCATGTCACTGGGCAAGATCACATTTCCATACTAGGTCAAAATGTGATTTATTGGTTAACAATCTTTCAGAGTCATTCAATAGTGTTATTTTAGAGGCAAGAGAAAAACCAGTTTTTGGTTTAGTCGAATGGGTTAGAAGATGGTTAATGAACATAATGCAAATTAAGAGGATTGGAATGGAAAAGTATGAAGGACATATTTGTCCAAACATACGGTAACTAGAAAAAAATAAAGTTGAGTCCAGAAACTGTTTTGCAAGTTGGGCTGATGAGAAAAATTTTGAGGTTGATTGTTATGATAGAGTCGATGTTGTTGATGTTGGGTCTAGAACTTGTGGTTGTAGGATGTGGGACCTCACAGGTATATCTTGTAAGCATGCAATCAGTGCAATTTATAAACTTAGGCATATTCTAGAAGACTATGTGCATGTGTATTACAGGAATAACACATATATGGAGGTGTACAAGCACATGGTTTATCCCGTACCAAGTCATCATGATTGGGTTCAAACAGGGTATGACACAATACTGCCTCCTTTAATTAGGATGCAACCTGGAAAACCCAAGAAACTGAGGAAGAGGGATGCAACCAAGGAATCCTTTCAAAACAACTAGAAAAAATATTCTAGTTTAATATGGAAGATGCCTTAAACAAGGACACAATATCAGATCATGTAAGAATGCACCTCACCCAAAATCAAAGAGGTTTAAGGTAAACCTGCATTTTTACAACATGTCTTTTCTATCTAAATAATATACAATGTCCCATTAACATTTTTGGTGAACATCTGACAGTCAACATAAGCAAGTTCATCTAATGCACATGCTACAAATGTTGGAGGTCCATCTGCAACTATTATGGTAGGATCTGGGAGAGATACCACTCAAAAAGGAAAAGAAAGAGATGCAATTGTTGGGGTTGGGGTTGGGGCTGGGCTGGAGCTGGAAGAGGAACAATTGTTGCAAATAGAGTGAGAGCTGGAAGAGGAATAACTATTGGGGTTGGAGCTAGAGTTAGAAGAGGAACATTTTTTGGGAATGGTGTAGGAGCTGGAAGAGGTGTAACTATTGGGGCTGGAGCTGGAGTTGGAAGAGGTGCAGCTACCGGGAATGGAGTTGGAAGAGCAATAACTCCTAGGTTATAACTATTTTGGATACCCAACTAGGTTTTGGTGGTTAATCACTATTGTTATGTGGTTGTGAAGCAACACTGTTTTTTATTGTGAATCAAATTTTCTTTTGACATTATGGATTTGGAGTATTGTCTATGGATTTTTTATTTTTGAATCAAATACTCTTTCTTATTGTTAGTTGAGTATTGTCCATGGATATCAAAATGTTGTTACAGAGCATATGTCTTAAGCAATTTCAAAATCATCAATAATAGTAGATGTTCTTGAATCTAATTTTGATGGCAGACCTAATCATCTATTAATGTTCTTGAATCTATTTTTTTTAAATACAGCATTTTATTTCATTCATAAAAAATTATTTACAAGGAGAAAAATCAGACATGTCTGCCTTCCAAAAATTGCAAAGTCATATTCATATTTGCCAAAGAATGAGAAGAAATCAAAGAATTTTTTACTCTAAAAGAATTTTTGGTATAAAGGGTATTTTAGGCACTTACACAATATTTTTTTGGAGGAAAACAATAGAAATAAAGTCCACAACATATTTTGGGCATGTGAAGTACACTCTCCGTTAACTTGGGTGATAAAAGTAATGGTTTCACTTTTGTACATAACCATAAGGGGGTAATTTGCATAGTTTTAAACGTTAAGTAGGTAAGGTACTTTTAGACGAAACCACAAGGGGGTAAAAAACAATTAACCTTAATTTTTTTAAAACTTTTTAGGGTTTGTTGTCTAGTTCTCACTGCCTATCTTTAGCTCCAATCCCTCTCTATGTCTATCAATTAGCTCCCCAACGTAATCACCATATCCTTCATCATTGTTAACCCACCCATGATCGATAAAACATCAAAAAATATTTAGATTGAATTTCACAAATTCAATGTGTAGCGACTTGAACAAAAATTGAATTTTATGAGACCCACCACAATTAAAAAACTTGGAGAGATATACACGAGCCCATAAAAAAACCTGTTACTAATATTTCTATTGATTTATGCCAACTAGTCAAAAAGTGCCTCTGCAATTGATATGTAGAAGACGAATGAGGAATGATGCTTGAAAATAATCCCATCAACTGTGACGTTGAGTTTATGTATTCTGTGTGCGGTGATTTTCGCACAATAAATAAAAAGACAGCTCTCTCCCTTGGTGAACTCGAAAGTCGACGATCCCGTGACAAAGAGAGGCTAAAGGTGGCCTAAGGAGTGGTGATGAATTAATTTCAATGTTGTTCGATCGATCCTAGCGAGCCGAAAACGATTCCTAGCACTCAAAAGAGGGTTAGAAAGGCGCCAAAATATTTTCGACATAACCCCTCTGACGATCAAGTCAGCTTATGTGAAAGAAGGGAAGGAAAATCACTGTGTGTGTTCTCAAAATTGGATTTGCGTACCTTTGTCTTACATTTATGAGTGATATTTATACCTTCATAGGTTCATCATTGCAGAATGGTGGGTCATGTCAAGGGGAGGCTTCCCATTAGTCCATTTGGGAGGCAACAAGTAGTTTTCATTCATTGGGCAAAACACCTCCAGTTTTTTGTGGAAAAGGCTCTAGCCTTTAATGCTCAGGCTCTCAAGCATTTTAGTGCCCTTCCTCCTAGGCTTCATGGGTATTAAATACTCTTCCTTCTACGCTCCCTATGCATCACGGATGTCCCATCCTTCTGAGGGATTATTAAATGTTCCTCTGGGATAACTGCATATCAGTAGGGGTGTTCTTGTCAGTTTACCCTTATCCTGTGCATTATGCAACGTGTCTAACTCCTCTTGGTTGCTAGTCTTGTCCATTCTGTCGTTCTGACTTCATTGGGAATGCGATCCAATGATTCATTGCCTAACTTTGATATTGATTGGTTGTAACTGTCAATAATCCATCGTGAAGCCGAGGTGACGTGTCAGAAAAAGTCCTCAGGATCTAATCATGCAGGGGACACGTGTCAAAATCCCAGAACTCTAAGAGCTTGGAAGTGTCCTCGGTGCCGAGGACACATGTCACCACTAGAGAGCAGAAGGTGTCTTTGGTCCTGGGAACACGTGTCTTCATCAGAGAGTTGAAAGTGTCCTCGGTGCCAAAAACACATGTTGTCATCAGGGAGCTGATAAATGCCCTTGGTGTCGAGGTCACGTGTCATCACCAGGGGGCTGAGGATGTCCTCAGTGCCGAGGACACGTGTCTCCACCATAGTGCTTGGGGGTGTCCTTGGCACCGAGGACACATGTCAGATCCCTATCCTATCTAAAAAATGTCCCATCAACAACCCCCAACCCTTGATCTTCGTATAGCGTGGGAGGCGTGTCGTCAGAAGATGAAAGGGCTCAACCTCCCCATCATTGTGCAGTCGCAATCCTGCTTTCCTAGGTCGTGCCCATTGAATGCAGCCCTATGCGTGTTTCGTGCGCAATGATGGTGTCTGACCTCTCCTCTTTAAAGAAGACTTAACCCCCATTCCTTCATTTTCTGCAACTCTTGGATTCCAGAGATTTCCTGTTAGAGTTCCCACCGTAAAACTTATTGCCATCATTCGGGTTCACTGCCATTCCTTTCAAGAGTCATCAAAGATGGCCAACAACCATTATTTTGTGTATCTTTCGCTTACGGTGAGTATGCTACCCCACCCCTTCTATCGTTTTTCTTCTTCCCTGTTTTTTCTTTTATTTTTCCTGAGATTCGTGGCTTTCCTTCGTTCATTCTAGTGTCGTTGTTTGTCTGCCAGCGTCATCGGTCTCTGTGTGTTCCTTAGGATTCCCCATTTGTAGAAAATCCTTTCTTTTTTCTTCTGCAAAAAATGTCAATGCATTGTCGTCTTATTGCCGAGGTCAAAGAGGCTGGAACCCCTAGGCCAAGGAAGTTTATAGTCAAGGGTTGCCAGTAGATTACCAACTTCAAAACCCACTATGACATTCCTCGTAGCGTCGGCGTGGATGAGTTTGACCCAGGACGTCATCGCCCCGATGTTGGCACCAAGGACGCCATGCCCTTCTAGACCAAAGCTATTATGGAGGGCAAGATCAGATTCCCCCTCCATCCACTTCTACTTCAATTCCTGTCCCGGTTCCGTCTCTTCTCGAGACAGTGTAGTCTCAATACCTTTTGGATAATCATGGGAGTGGTTGCCCTAAATACGCGCCTCGGGGTCAACCTTGGTCTCGAGGACATCCTTTTTTGCTACTCCTTGCTGAGGGTGATGCCCTAATAGAATTTCTATCTAAAAGCCCGGGATCCCTCCATGTATCTTGTGACACATCTCCCAAACTCGGACGAGGGAAACAAGAATGATCTGCTGGTCTTCGGCAAAGCCTGGGAAAAGGGGGTCGGCCACGAGTATGATGGCTTGTGGTGCCCCAAGGAGTGGTGAACGATAAGTACGTCGGCTTTTCCCTCTCTTCTCAACTTCCTTAGTCCTTGATAAACTTTCTTCCTCCTTTGTACAGGAGTTTCCAACGCCGAAGTCGGTCCTCTTCCTCGGCACCTGGTCAATTTTGACGACATTGACTTTGTCCAGGGGTACATCGACAATGGATTTAGCCGAGCAGCTCACATACTCCTAGGCTACAACTTGGGGTACAAGAAGTACTCTCAAACTCCCCAACCCTTTGATCCCTCCAGGTAGTCGAAGCTCTTTCAACAAAATTTGGAGGACCGTAATAAGGCTATTGAAACCGAGTTAAACGTCGCTGCCAACGAAGGCACCGAAGAGGCAACGGAAGTTAGGGATCCTTCCACCATAGTTTACGCCAAAACTAGCACTTCTAGGAGGGAGACTTGGCTAGATTTCAACATCCTTCAGAGTCTGGACGAAGAAAACGCACTTGAAGTCGCCATGTTTGACTTTCCCCGCATCTCCCTGGACTTCATCAAACAGAGGGCCGCCCTCGCCTCTAGGAGGGGGTCGTGGGTCCAACTCCAATAACCCCCTCCATCACCAAGGACTATTCATCCTCCACCTCCCTCGAGGTCAACCGGTCGTGGCCTAGGCCACCCCAAGATTCCTAGCATAAGGAGGAGAGAAGGACTAAGCAAAGGCACGACAATCCTAGTAGTGGAAGGGGCATTCCCATCCCTCCTCTGACATCAGCGCCTACAACAACCATTCTAATTCCTCCATCGGCGCCGGCGACTCAAGCCTAGGAGTGGCGCCCTTGGGCTTGGGATAGTGCCAACAGGCCCATCCGGGTCTCTGATTTAATCATCCATTCTCCTCACGTGGCCTACGCTGTGAGTGAGACGCTCATGCTCAATGCCGACATGGAGGAGCACTGGGGCGGCCGACTAACCAACTCTTCTGCCCCATGATCCAAAATTTGCTGGTGATAAGATCCTAAGTAGTAGTTCCTTTCTTTTCTTATCCCTTTTTTTTGTTTATCGGTGCAATCCCTCTATTTTTTTGACAGACTTCCCAGCAAGTCTCGGTAATTGTTGATCACTTCCATACGCAACGGGAGAGGCTACAAGACTTCGAGCAGCAAAAGGTTGAAGCCCAGGGAGTTCTCACTATAACGAGAGAGGAAGTGGCAGCCCGAGACAAGACACTTTCTTCCCAGGCTACCCAGATTGTCGAGCTCCTGAAGTAGGCTGTGACTGCCAAGGGGAATGCTGAAAAAATAAGTGTTGCCCTCATCGATGTCAAGAGAAAAATAACAAAATCGATAAAATAGCTCTCGGTGTCCGAGGCGAAGATAACGGAGTTGGAGCAGACTTGTTCGGCTCAGACCCAGGAGTTGGATACAGTGAGGGCTCAGTTGGAGGCCGCCAGCAAGACTCGGACGAAAATAGTGGCCTAGTGTAATGACGACATCCTGGTGGCATTTGAGAATCAGAAGAGGGATTACTTCTAGAAAAGGTGGGACGAAGCCCTAAAGGCTGTTGGTGTCTCTGCCGACTCTCCCCTCTTCCTGGAGCACGGGTACATCCATTTTGAGGTGATGGTGCAAGCTGCAGCTGAGGGCACTGCAAATGCACAAGTGTCAGGCTCGGCACCAACTATTGATGCTGCAGCTTAGTCCCGAGATGACACTGCTCAAATTCAGGTTTTTCCTATTCCAAAGCCGACAACGATCTCTATTCTTTCCCTTGCACCTCCGTTTTAGGCTGACACTCCTGCCACCGACTCCTTCTCTGCTAATATCGATGAGCTGTTTGTAGATGTTGATGGTAGCATCGGTGGCGAGGTGAACGTGCCTCCTGCGTCGTAGACTTAGGTTTTGTCTTGTTTTTGTAATCTTTCATTCCATTGTAACTTGTGTAACCTGGAGGACGCAAAACCCTCTTTTTTTGAACAAAGAATCACTTTGTTCCACTTGTGTTGACCCCCCTTTTTTTACTTGTTCTCTAACTTCGAGTGTTGAGTCTCGAGGCCGAGGCACATATTTTTTAAAAATGAGATCGTCTTCCTCCTCGGGAGAAGAGGATTTTCCTCCAAGCCTAGCCTTTCTCCACAACATACAATTTTCCTTCAAACTTCTCTTAAGTGTTCTCACTCGGGGCATGATGTTCCTTCCAGGAGGCCATGCTTCTTTGTTTATTTGGGGGCGCTTCCAGGGCCATGCCCCTTCTAAGAGGTCAGACTCCTTTATTTATTTGGGGGCAAGAGTCCTAAGACTCTACCTCCAGGGCCATGCCCCTTCCAGGAGGCTAGGCTCCTTTATTTATTTGGGGGCAAGAATCCTAAGACTCTGCCTCCGGGGCCGTGCCCCTTCCATGATGGCACACTTGAGATGAGCTTATGCTTCAAAAATAATATTTCTTCAAATTCATTACATTCCAAGGCCTAATTATAACATTTCCTTCCATATCTTCAAGTTTATACTACCCGCAGCCTCCTACCAACGTGACTTTGTACCGTCCTTTCTAGTTTGGTCCCATATTTCCATCTACTGGATCCGGGGTATTTTCTACCACTCTTCTGAGAATCAAGTCACCCACCTAGAATTCTCGAGGCCTGACCCCTCTATTGTAGAGTCTGGACACCCCTTCTTGGTACTTAGCCAACTTTAAGGCAACCACCTCCCTTCTTTCCTCCATAAGGTCCATGTCCAAACTGAGTTGGTTGCATCAAAGGCTTGTGTTCGTATGGTAGGGAGGCCTACTTCCAATGAGATTACCACCTCCTACCCATATGCAAAGGCGTAGTGTGTTTTTCCCGTTTAGGTTCGGGGAGTGGTCCTGTATGCCCAAAGGACATTTAGGAGCTCATCCATCCATTTTTCCTTAGCCTTTTCTTGATCCCGTTGATGATGGTCTTATTCAAAGATTCTGCCTGTCCATTGGCCTGAGGGTATGAGGGCGTTGAGTAGTAGTTCTAGATTTCAAGCTGTTCACAAAAAGACTTGAAGGGTGCGCTGTTGAATTGGGTCCTGTTATCTAACACAAGTGCACGGGGGACTCCAAATCTTGTCACTATATTTTTCCACATGAACTTCTTGGTGTCCACGTCTCTGATATGAGTCAAGGGCTCCACCTCAACCCATTTCGTGAAATAATTAGTCCCTATTATCAGGAACTTCTTGTCTCTAGGAGCCCTTAGGAGGGGTCCAACCAGGTCCAGTCCCCATTGAGCAAACAACTAGGGGCTAGTTAACTGGTGCAAGTCTCTGGTCGGCTGCTTAATGACTGGAGTGAACCTCTGACACTGATCACAAGTTTGGACGTAAGCTTGCGCTTCTCATTGCATATGCGGCCACCAATACCCTTGGGACATGATATGATGAGCCATGGATCGTCCACCTGAATGCCCCCCACATATGCCTTCACGTACCTCGTACAAGAGTAGTTTGACTTCATCCTCACGGACGCAAAGTACAACTTCTAATCCGGGGAGGCCCAAAAACTTGGAGCCCTTAATTTTGTCTTTCTAGCTTCTTTGGGGCATTTAGGGAACTCTCTAGAATGGAGGAATTTAAGTAGTCGATCAATCCAACTAGGGGGCCCCTCTCCTTCCTGGATAACTACCACTTTGGGGGTTTCATCTATGCTGGAGTTGGGAAGGTACTCCACGATAATCCTTTGTGTTACGTCAGAGTCTAGAGCCGAGGCCAGACATGCCAAGGCATCGACGTGAGTTTTCTTATCTCGAGGAACTTGCTTGACTTCAAGTTTCCTAAATTTGTGGAGTAAGGCTATTGTTTTATGGTGGTAAGATTTTATTATAAAGTCCTTTGCTTTGAACTCTCCATTGATCTGGTTGACCACTAACATAGAATCGTTGTGGACAGTCAGCTTCGTGGCTCCCACAACATTGGTAAGTTTAAGTCCGAAAATAAAGGCCTCATACTCTACTTTATTGTTAGACGCCTTAAAGCCTAGCCAGACGGCTTATTCTATGACCAATTTCTCTGGGGAGACTAATAGTACCCCAATTCCAAAACCCTTACTGTTGGAGGATCCATCCACATAGAGACTCTAGGAGCGTTCTTGGCTATCTATGGAGGGCTCTACCTGAGGGAGAGGTGGCTTCCCTTTGGTGAACTCTGCTATAAAGTTCGTCAGCACCTACCCCTTTATGGCCGCGCGAGGCCTATAATGAATATCATGCTCTCCTATTTCTACTGCTCACTTGGCTATTCTTTCTGAGAGGTCCGCCTTTCTTAGAATTGTTTTTCAAGGGTTGATCCGTTAGGACAGTGATCTGGTGGGCCTGAAAATAATGTCTCAACTTTCTTGCGACCGTGATCAGGGCCAATGCTAGCTTCTCCAAGGGCAAATATCTTGTCTCCGCGTCTAATAAAGTCTTGCTCACATAGTATACTGGCTTCTATTCGTGTTCATGTTCATGGACCTGTACACCAATGACAACAAATTCTAAAATGGCCAAGTAAAGGAACAACATCTCCCCTTTCACTGGGACGGACAGAATTGGGAGAACCCTAAGGTACTCCTTGATCCATCCGAGTGCATTATCACATTCTTGATTCCAAGTATCCCTCCCGGACCTTCTGATAGCCCCAAAGAAGGGCTTGCACTTGTCCAATGACTGAGAGATGAAACGATTTGGTTCAACTAACTTTCTTGTGAGTCTCTGGACTTCCAGATTGTCCAGAGGCTTTGTACGTCCATGATGGCTTGTATTTGCTTTGGGTTGGCTTCGACACTACGTCGACTCACTAAGTATCCAAGGAACTTCACAGAACCAACCCCAAAGATACATTTTGTCGTATTCAGTTTTAGTCCGTACTCCAGAGGATGGAGAAGGTGTCTTCCAAGTCTGTAATGTGATCATCTCTTCTCCTTCTCTTGACCAACATGTCGTCAATATATACCTCCATAGTGTTCCCTATCTATCGCTTGAACATTCAGTTCATGACTCTCTGTTATGTAGCTCCTGCATTCTTTAGACCGAATGACATGACCATGTAACAATAAATCCCTCTCAGAATGATGAAGGCAGTCTTCTCCTGGTCAGACGGATGAAGGGGAATCTGATGGTAGCCAGCCCTGGCATCCATGAAGCTTATGCGCTGGTGCCCTGTCCTGGCATCCACCAGCTGGTCCACCTTTGGGAGGGGAAAGTCATCATTGGGGTAAGCCTTGTTTAGGTTAGTGAAGTCCACGCAAACACGCCATTTACAGCCATTCTTTTTTGCACAAATCGTATTTGATAGCCATTCCGAGAATTGCACCTCCCGAATGGCATTGGCCTCCAAGAGCCTCTCCATTACTTCATTTACCGCTTGGGCATGATGGGACATCGTGCACCGAGGTTTTTGCTTCACTGGCTTGTGAGCGGGATCAACATGAAGCCTGTAGGTTATAATGTCGGGGTTTATGCCCTTCATCTCCATGGCATCCCATGCAAACACATTTACATTCCTTCTTAAAAAATTAGCCATCTCCTCATGCTCGGCTGGGACATGGTAGAGCCGATCAAGAAGTACCTTTCTTTGTCTCCTTTCATCAGAAATACCTTCCGGAGTTCCTCTACTGAGCGGTCTATCGAATCGATCCGTGGCTCGTCGACTCCCAGCCGCCCGAACTGTCATTGCTTTTTATTCAGGACCTCTTCCTAGGCTCTCTCCTTCTCCTTGGAGGCGACCCCCGCCTTCACCGCTACATGGAAACAACTCTTGGCGAAAGTCTGGTCCCCGCGGATTTCTATTACTCCTTCTAGGGTGGAGAAATTCAACTTCTGATGATAGGTAGAGTGTACTGTCCCAAGCTCATATAACCAGGCCCGTCCCATGATTATATTGTAATGATAATAAGAGTCGATTACCATAAACTTCATGTTGGTTGTAACGGGCCCCGTGGTAACCGGCAGCGTGATATTTCCCAAGGGCAAGACAAACGAGCCATTGAATCCAACGAGGGGCAAACTGAATTTGGTGTGATCTTTAGAACCAAGACCCATGCGTTTCAGGACTTCAAAGTACATCACCTCCGAAGAACTCCCGGAGTCCACCAAGACTCTCCAGACATCAAAGTTATCGATCTTCAAAGTTAAGATCAAGGCGTCCTCATGGGGAAGAACCACGTTGGTCAAGTCAGCATTGCAGAAAGTAATACCTTTCTCATCCGTCCGGGGCCTCTTACTGGGCCGGGCCCTATCTCTTTCATCCATCTTCCTTGTAAAGGCTACTCCTTTAAGGTCGAATATGAGGGTATTAGTCGTCGGTCAATCTAGTGAGCAGACGTGGATGACATCAATGACATTGTCTCGGATAGTGGCTTGATTATTGGCACCATGGGCCTCCACTGGCTCTGATGTATTCCTTCAAGTGTCCTTCTTGTACCAATCTCTCCAGGAAAGACTTGTAGACTCTGCAATCTTCGGTGAGATGTCCCATATCCTGGTGGTACGAACATCTTACCTTCTAGTTTCTAGTGGACGGATCGCCTTCTATCTTGGGCGGCCACTTGAAGAAAGATTCCTTCTTAATCTTGTGTAGCAGTTTATAAATGGGATCCTTAAACACAGTATGGACCCCTTTGAAAGAACTCCCTGAAGGAGGCACCAATCCCTTCTTTCTCTTTTTCCTTCTTCTTTGGGGCTTGGGACTTCCCCTTGCCCCCCACCATTTCATCTTCTATTTGGGATTACTTGTTGATTCAGGCCATCAGCTCGCCTATGTCCATTGGCATTTTCTTTGTTAAGGACCTATAAAGGTTGATGTCTTGTGAGAGGCCAAGTCTGAAGGAGGCCACCGCCATGACCTCAGAGAATCCCTCCACCTCATTCACTTCCTCTTAGTAGCGAGTAGCGTACTGGCAGAGTGTTTCACCTTCCTTCCGTCTCAGGGTCAGTAGTGACCCAACATCCTTGGGGTGCTTACTCCCTATAAAGAATCAGGTAGAGAAATGCCTGGTTAGCTCCCTCTAAGATCCCATGTTGTTGGGTGGAAGGGTTTCAAACCAGCTCATGACAGTGTCTCCCAGGCTCATTGAGAACACCCGACATAGCAACCGGTGATCTGAGTGGTATAGGGACATCATTTGCTTGTATTGTCTAAGGTGAGCTTTCGGGTCAGAACACTCATCATAAACTTTGAACATTGACACCACAAACTTTTTTGGTACCTCCGTCTCCACAATGCTCCTAGTGAAGGGCGACTAAATAACTTCGTCATCTGTATCGTCCTCTAGTGTGGCCATATCCCTTCTCGTAGAATCCAACCTTACCCTGAGGTCTCCCCCATGCTTGGGGCGTACTTCTCCACTTTTTCCGCGTTGGTCAGCATGTCCCCCAATTCCTGCGTTTCGTGCGGAGAGGGTTGAGCCCTCCTTGGACTCCTCCATGCCCCCTCGCCTGAATAGTCTCCAACGGAGGTCATTCCAAGCCAATGGCCCAGTCCTCTTGGCTAGAACCTCCGGGAGGTGTCCCTTGGCCCTCGGGCACTTCGGAGCCTTGAAGTTCCCTGCTCTGCCACTCAGGCGGTTCCTCAAGTCCTCAGCTCCCACTTCCTTGACGGAGGGCACCCGCCAGTGTCGTAAGTCTCGAGATCCTTCGTCGGAGAGTACAAATTCATCGAGTCAATTTAGGACATTCACGTTGTCCTCCTCTCACTGTCGTAATCAATCCCTGAACTGATCTTCAATCACAACAAGAAGTTGATGGGCCAAGGGGGTCAATTTTCTAGCCCCGATACTCAGACTAGTTTGGCGGGTTTTCTCCCTGGAATGAATGGAAAGTTCCTTGTGGACACTTTCAACGTGGTCTTTCATTCTCGACATGGAGGGAGTCGGTAAATCCATATTTCATATTCCTTTATTAAGGATCTTTTATCTTTTGATGGGTATTCACCATGGTCACTATTCTTGGGAAAATTTGGTCGATTTCCCACAAACGGCGCCAAACTATGCACGGTGATTTTCACACAATAAATAAAATGATAGCTCTCTCCCTTGGTGAACTCGTATTTACCTTGAAAATCAATGATCCCGTGGCAAATGGAGGCCAAAGGTTACCTAAGGAGTGGTGATGAATTACTTTCAAGGCTGTCCGATCGATCCCGACGAGCCGAAGGTGATTCCTGGCACTCAAAAGAAGGGTTAGAAGGGCGCTGGAGTGTTTTCAGACTTATCCCCTTCGACGATCAAGTCAGCTTATGTGAGAGGGGGGAAGAAAAAGCACTATGTGTATTCTCAGAATTAGATTTGCGTACCTTTGTCTCACATTTATGAGTGCTACTTATACTACATGAGTTCATCATTACGAACAAGTGGGTCTTGTCAAGGGTAGGCTTCCCATTGGTCTATTTGGGATGCAACAAGTAGTTTTCAGTCATTGGGCAGAACACTTTCACTTCTTCATGGGAAAGGCTCCAGCCTTTAATGCTCGAGCTCTCGAGCATTGAGTGTCCTTACTCCTAGGCTTCCTAGGCATTAAATACTCTTCCTTCTACGCTCCCTGTGCATCACGAATATCCCATCCTTCTAAGGGATTATTAAATGTTCCTTTGGGATGACTGCATGTCAGCAGGGGTGTTCTTGTCAATTTACCCTCAATCTTATGCATTATGCCACGTGTTTAACTCCCCTTGGTTGCTTGTCTTGTCCATCCTGTCATTCTGACTTCACTGGGAAGGCGAGCCAATGATTCATTGTCTAACTTTGTGATTGATGAGCTGTAACTATCAATAATCCATCATGGAGCCGAGGTGACGTGTCAGAAAAACTCCTCGGGATCTAATCACACAGGGGAGACATATCAAAATCCCAGGACTCTAAGAGCCTGAAAGTGTCCTCGATGTCGAGGACACGTGTTGTCACCAGGGAGCTGATAAGTGCTCTCGGTGCCGACGTCACGTGTCATCACCAGGAGACTGAGGGTGTCCTCGGTGCCAATGGCACGTGTCTTCACCATAGTGCTCGGGGGTATCCGAGGCACAAAGGACACATGTTAGATCTCTATCCTATCTTAGAAATGTTTCATTATATTCCTTGTGAGATATATAATCTGTTGTGATGCCATTTAATTAGGTTTAGTAAGATTGTTGGATGGTGGCTATGAATTGTGATAGACGGTCATGGGTGTAGATTGATGGTATTGGTTTTGTAGAAATTTAATTTTAGACAGTATATGCCTACTTCGAATTGCAAAAAAAAAAAAAAAAAAATCAATTGACTTATTCAGAATTGTATTTTTTTAAAATTAAAGCTTCTATTGATTGGTTTTTTTTTTTTAGATTTTTGGACTATTTGAAATTTGTTAACTGCTTACGCTATGTGTTCTC
>CM042191.1:10014501-10026202 GCA_023539305.1 Ilex asprella
TAAGAGCCCACTGCCCCCCAACCACCATCACCATTGTCACCTATAGTTGTCACCATTACAACCAATTGTCATCATTCATCACAACTATCACCGTCTGCCACTACTACCACTGCCGCCCACTATAATCAGTGTTTAAATTCTTTTATTTCTTCTCTATCTTTGTAATTTGATTTTAGGTGTGAATACAAATATGTCTATTGTTGACTATTTTTTATTACTCTGTGCCTTCAGGCACGAGAAATAACTAGTATATATATATATATATTTTATATACATTGTATATAGAGTGGATGACCCTTAAGCTTCTAATTAGTACCCCAAGTAAATAGGAATTAGTGAGTGTTAGTGTATTAGCCTATAACCTCCTACCCATTGATATATCACATTTATTATTGTATTTGATGATCATTATGTTTAGAGGCCTATAAAAAGAGAGTTTAGATACATTGAAAAATATAAGTTGAGAAACTATTCCCTGGCATTTTTATAGTCTCTTATATTTTTATAATTTTATGTCTTATATTCTCTTAGATATATAACAAATTGTAGTGTTTTTACCTTCAAAATTTATGCAGAGAAATTCCTATCTTCTGCCCTTATGTCAATACTCAAAATTTATCATTCTTTTAATCATTATGCCTTTTATTTTCACACTACGATTTCATTCAACTATCCCACGCAAAGTGGAATGAAAACCACAATGCTTGCTATCTGGCACACTAAAATACTACATATAAAATCTCAACATCATTTCCAATTGGACCCTTGTCCTTTGTGCCCCAAAGTTGCTCCAACTCTAGTTTTCGTATTACTTATATTTTACTTACTCATTTTATCTCACTGGTGTCATTTTGGCTCATATCAATTTAGCCCATATGTTCTCCAACCCGTTTATTTTTTGGCCCCAAACCAACAAATGTTACTCTTTGCATTTTTTTCCTTATGCTTATATGATGTACATTTCATGTACAAGTTTCAATCTCATATTTGCACAATGATATCTCCATACACATTTTCTTATAGTATGCAATCCAGGAAAAGTTTCATTAACACAATTGCAATCTTGGGAGGACCATTTAGTTGCAATCTCAATAATTCCACATGAAGCATCACTCCATGTAGGTTCAAATGTCTTGGAAAATTCACCAAAATCGAAGTTCTGACAACCATCTCCTTCTTCAGCCCGAAGTCGCTAGCTCAATCACAATCAACCTAGCCATATTACCAATCATAATTCTACCTTCGAGTTTAAGTTTAACACTTCGCATTCACATTTTTGTACCAACACTTGGAGTAAATATTTAGTTTAATAGTGACACCATCTAATCATTGACATTTTATATCACCAACTTTAGCAAAACACCATGTAGGGTTTGTGTAATGCCCTGATTTCTTGAATGTGTTACTAGATCGATTAATCGTATCGATCATAATATTGCACAAATCTATTACCAAATATAGCGTCAGAGCTCTAATTACCTCAATAAAAATTATAATCACAAATTTGATCTCCAAATACCAATAAAAGTTGTAATTTCAATTTTTTAAAAAATATATCAATATTCGTCCATTTTCGATTCCTCAAATATCAACTTTTGTCATTCCCTCTGAGATCATCTTGAATAATATTAAAAGCGGGAAAGTATACAGTATGATGAGAAACAATATGTTCAACAAAAAAATACAAATGATCAAATGCAAATGATTCAATCGATATACAATCATGGACAAAAAAATCAAGAATCAAATTCGATAGATCATATAGTTCAACTGTTATCAAATATAGCATTATACTCGGTTTATCTTGGTGACATGATAAGTGATAATTGGACATATAAATTCATACTCATATCGAAAAGCCACACCTCACAAGACCATAATCAAACTGAACAATTGTATCCCATGGGGTCACAAATCACATTTCCTAACCTATGCCCCAAGTATACTTTGTAAATATATCAACCAATTCCAAAGTATTTAGTTCGAAATACAGGTCAGAGAAACAAAATACATAGGATTTCATATCAATCAGAAATAATGAATAAGAGTACTAACTTTGAGATAAACAACAAAACACTCTTTGCAAAGTGATCTAAAGGCATAATCATATTATATACTATCTCGTACCTCAAAATCGTCAATCAATACTGATAAATTTAAGCACTATCGTCTTAAGTGTAATACAAATGAATTCATAGTATTCAAAACTAGAATCACCATCTAATTTTGAACCCTCATCCTTGTCATCATTTTTTCTTCTCTCTCCCTTATCATCATTATTTCTTCTCTCTCCCTTATCATCATTTTTCTTCCTTCTCTTCCCCCATTTTTCTTATTGATTTGGGGGCTTTTTCTAGACTGAGTATGTTTGGGCTCCAACCACAGTACATCACTCGACTAGTGTCACTTGGGAGATGTATTAGGACACTTGTCCATGCTTTTTTTTATATACACATGACACGTGTCCTTTAAGTTTAATACTTGAGTTTTGATACCAAATAAAATTCTTAAGTATAATTAGATCTCCGTAATATTTTATTCTTAATTATTTTATGGTCAGGTTATCACAATTTGTGAATCTCATTGATCTAATATGAGAGTTACTAAATGTGGTGGGAATTGATAGCAATTAGAATAGTACAATACACTAAGTATATATGGTATTTATAATTAGTTGGTGATATTACATATCAGTGTTATCAGAACCAGACCAAATTGCCTGGTCGAACCAGTTCAATTGTGAACCGGGACCTAAATTGGTTTGGTTCTTAAGTTGGACTGCTGAGGTAATTAAACCGCCTAAAAATTGCTAAACTGACCGGTTTTGGAGAAAACACCTAAACCGAACAGTTGGGATTTCAATTCATATTTTTAAAAAAAAAATCCTCTTTTTGGGCAATTTTGCCCTAATTCAATTCCATTCCAACTTCGTCTTCACTCCTCCAGGCGACGATTGACTAACAGCTCCAGGTGTGGTGACGACCAAGTCAGGCAAGGAACAGCTACGATGAAAAAGTCAGGCTAGCAACAGCTACGACACACAACAGCATCTCTGCTCAATCTATATTCTTTCTGGATCTAGGCCTTCTCCATTTGATCTCTCTCTGCTCAGTCCACTTGAACTTTCTCACTCGGTCGGTCTTTTTTTTTAGCCATGGGTCATCATTCTTGAACAACCAAGTTGGTGGGTATGGTGGAGGTTGCTGGTCTAGACAATGATTTCACTTTTCAGTGGTTATGGTGGTGGTGTTAATTTCTACAACTATTGTGAATTTTGTGTATTTGATCAATTATATCTAATGTTGTTCTATTAACCATCCAACTTAATTTTTTACAAATATTATATTTTATAATGTTTATTATTTTTATATTATATGACCGGTCCGACCAGTTAGCCCAACAGTTGAACCAGTGCACCATTGACTCGATCCCCCTACCGGTTCGATGGTCAGTCTGGTTCTGATAACATTGCTACATATGAATGATAATGTGGTATAATCGTCACGTTCAATATTTTCTCCAAACTTTGAGAGTGAATTTTGAAGAAAGAAGCACATCCCTTGTTCTTTGGGATTGATTTAGCTCGATCACTTAGTTAAGAAATGTGATTATATGTTCATCCTATTTGTGTAGTATATTACCATTATTTGTATAATAAGAGAATTAATTTTATTTATCTTAAGTTTTTTGCGACTCAGATCATTTGAAGATTATTCCTCCTACGATCCTAATTAAACTTTCATTACTTTTACAACTTCAAGACTTTCATCTCTCATATAATTCTCTTTTTCGATCTCTATTTCATACACCCAACTCTCATACGTATAACTCTCTATCGGTTTTTATCTCATATATCTTTTAAACACACTCTCTCTCTATTTCATACACCCAACTCTCATATGCATAACTCTCTCTATCTTTATCTCATATCTCTTTTAAACACACTATATATATATATATATATATATATATATATATCCTATGTCTTTGAAGTTTTAATCACACTCTCTCAAACACATACTCTCCCATCACTCATATAACTCTGTCTATCTCTCTCACATGTGCTCTCTCTATCTCATACACTCAACTCTGTCTCTCTCCTTTTACCAGTCTAAGACTCTCATCTCTCATATAACTCTCTTTTTCTATCTCATACACCCAGCTATCATATGTACATATCTCTTTTTGTATCATATCTCTTTTAAACACACATTATATATATATATATATATATATATCCTATCTCTTAAATATTTTAAACACAGTATCCCAAACACACTCTCTCTCATCTGTTGTATTACTCTCTCTCTATATCTCTAATCACTAATTAAAAAATTCAAAGTGAAGCTAATCATGCATTAAAAAGCCAATTGCACACCAAAAAAAATCAAAGTCAAGCTAATCACCAATAAAAAAAAACAAGTGATTGAGTTAATAATTATGCTGTGATATTGGGTTGAATGGTGACAATAGTGATAAATTCATACGTCTTATAAATGAGCAAAATTTTATTTATTTCTTAAAATTTTAAATTTTATTAGGTTCCGTTAGTATTTTTTTTTCAAGGTATTTGTATATGTGGTTTTGTTTTGGAAATTTTTTGGTACATTTATGTGATAGTTCTATTAATATGGAGGATATGATTGACAATATATTTTAGATCATTTAAAAAAAATTGGTATGAAGGTTTTCGGGCCATTTTTTTTCAAGCTGGGCAATTACTTGAGATTTTTGTGTTATATAGTGCCTTCAAACATAGACAATGACTAGTTTATATAATAAGGGAATTAGATTGTTTGTTTTGAGCTTTTTGCGGCTTAAATCATTTGAGAATTATTAATCTGACTGTCCTAATTGTACTTTCACTCATTTTACAACTCTAAGGCTCTCATCTCACTTATAACTCTCTCTATATCTCTATCTCATACACCCAACTCTCATTCGTATATACCTCTCTATCTCATATCTCATACACCAAATTCTCAAACGTATATAACTCTCTCTTTATCTCATTTCTCTTTCAAACACAAACTATATATATATATATATATCTTTATTTTTCTCTATCTCTATATCCTCTCACCTTTCTTTCCCTCTCTTAAATGTTTTAAACACACAACACACTCTCCCATCTGTCATATAACTCTTTTTCCTCGCTATCTCTTAGATATTTTAAACACACTCTCTCATCTCTCATATAACTTTCAATATGTCTCATACTCACCCTTTCTCTCTACACCCGCCAACACACATAAGACTCATATCTCTCATATAATACACTCTCTCTCTATCTCACACACTCAACTCTCACATGTATATAACTCTCTCTATCTCATATCTCTTTTAAACTCCATCTCTATCTCATATCTATACAAGGTCGGCCCAATCCTTAGGCAACTAAGTTGCTTGCCTAGGGCCCAAAATTTTAGAGGCCCCCACAATATCTATCCTTTTTTAATATAGTAGGCCTATTTTTTTATGTTTTATTTTATATTTAGATATGATTTAAATTTTTAGGGCTCAAATTTTAATAGTTCAAATCAATATCTAATTTTTTTTGGGTCCAAAATTACTCCTTCGTGTGAGTTTTGATTTAAATTTTTCTAAATATTTTGGGTGCACATAGGAAATTTATATTCATTATTCTTGTGGTGAAAATCTATAAAATTTGTTCCTTTTTTATCTTAATATAAATTTCCTGTCCAAATAATTTATACTTAAATTGTCTAGGTTATTAAAGTTTTGTACTTCATGCGTGCACATTCCTCATGAGTCAACAATGATTATTTGTTATCTTAAAATTATTATTTGCTCACATATTCTACTATTAAATTACTTGTTGAAAACTTAAATTGATGAAATTTTAGTTACAGTCAACTAAGAGTGAATGAATTAACAATATTATCCATAAAAAAAATATTGTCAAAACTTGAGTGTAAAAACTTGATCAATACTTTAAATTTTTAAAAAATAAAAAAATTATAATAATTAAAAATAAAATATAGCAATAGACAAAATATTAATAGAACATCAAATGAAAATTTTGCCTAGGGCCCCGCTTGACCTTGGGCCGCCCTGTATCTATAGAAATTAATATAACACCCCAATCTCACTACACTATTATTATGAAAATAAAATTTAGGCAGTCCTACTATTAATAAAATATTATAACATTATTTTTAAACAAAACTCATCTTGAAAATATTTATCTTAGGATTGCTTTTTAAAATAAAAGTCATACGCACACAGACCCACTACCATGTAATATATACATATCCCAAAAATATTTACTAGTGTTGCTTACATGCCAAAACAAAATGTCACGTACAACTCAAATTTTTTTGTTTTTTTTAGATAAAACAAGAAACAAGAAACGGACACAACCCCTTCCCGTTACTCCTGACTGGACTTCTAGTTGAAACAGTGGACTGCAGGCTGGTGTACAATCTACCTAAAGATTTCAAAGAAACATTTCAGTGAGTTCTCACTAATGATTTATAGAGCCAAAAAAATAATGAGATGACCATGCTCATCAGTGGATTTTACTATTCAAAATTCCATAATTTATTCTCAATACCTCAATTCGTTACTCTACGATTTCACATAGAGGTAACTATCTAGCCACCCAAGCGACAAACACAGCACAATTTTATCTCCATATTGGTATACGTACGTCACTCAGATAACTCAACAACATGTATCCCTTCATTCATCTTTTGAATGACTCCAAGCACATAAATAAATTTAGTTCCTATCACTTAGAACTTATTTCAGTCACAAAGACAAACTTGAACACCTGAGTTATTTTTAGTCACGAAGACAACGTATTCTAGGAATTAACTTTTCATCCCTTAGACGTCTTGACTGTGCAAATAAAATACGTCACATTGACATTCGACTCTTAAACGTCTCAACGATCTAGTTTCTCTTTCCACTTGTCACATAGACAACTAAAATCATAATATTGTATCTATCACAAAGACATTTTGTTCACATCGTAACACTACGACGCTTGCACAATTTATTCACAATAGAACTCATAAAATAAAAAGTCACACAAAAAATTAAATATTTATACGTTGATGAAACAAAGATTAGAGTACACACGTACCTTGCGAAAAATTTATTTTGTGGATGACTCCTCTGCCGGAGCTTTTTGAGCTGCGTTCTTTATTGTGCTCGTCCCCTGACCTGACACCCATTATTCACAATCTCATTTGAGTGTTAATAAATTATACCACTTACTCGAATTAGTTTACTCATATCCAGTTTCGTAATTTAATCATGTCATGTTCAATATCTCATCCACACCTAATAATTAATCTCAAATCAATTAAACTAGTAGTTATGATCACTTCGAGTCATTTGAAAATAGTCTATTCATTGCGAGTAAAATGACCCATTCGAATCCATTACATCCAAGGTAAATTTTTCTTATAAAATTGTAGTAATCCAAAATATATTTGAATCTACATAATTTCCCATAAAATTATAAGATTGCATACTTTCTTATAATTACTCATACCCATGAAATTCATGAAAAATTCAAGAACAATTCACAAGATTCTTAATTACCCACCAAACTACAATCTTCTTAACCAAAATTCAACCCACATAGAACAATTTCACTCATCTATTTTTCACACAACAACTCTAACTTACTTCACATACTCACATAAATATTAAGGTGAATCTTTCATGCATTAAATCAAAACTCATACCAAACATCATGCATATATATACACTATTCAAACACATACCAAATGCCATACTTTAGGAATATCCAACACTCAAAATGTATATATTAGAGTTGGACTTCTACATTTAGAAGAAATAAATGAGTCACAATCTTACCTTTGCACCCACACTTTTTTTTTTCTTCTTTTCTTTTCTTTTTATTTTTCTTTCTTTCCTTCTTATCCCCTTGGTTTCTTCTTCCTTTCTTTTGGTTCTTGCTCTAGCCGAAACTTCCAATGTGCAAGGCCTTTCCTTTATTTTTTTCCCTCTTTTCTTTCCCCTAGCCTTTTATGTGGCCTTTATTTTTTAACTTTTTTTTTATTTTCTTTTTTGCATGCAAGACATGGTTTGCATGTCTTCCAAAGTGGGAAACATCCCATCATTTTATTCCTAACTTAGATATATACTTATGTATATATTCCTTACACTTATATTTCTTATATACAAATATACATATACACTTATATGCAGGTACCCATTCTTTTCTTGTGTGCATATTTATACACAAACATGTATATACATATATTCAAAATAGTGACAATCTATTAAATTCATATCTCAAACCCTTAATCACTCATTGTATATACTAATACATTTTATTATTTTTATTATTTTTTAATAACAATGAATTGATAACCATACATGTCACCTGATTAATTCTACATTCGCTAACGTACATAAAATAATAAAGTCATATCACATCTCAACATTCTTATTTAATTTTTCACACTTTAAATAAAATAATTCCCCCTACAATCATTCCTTATAAAATTATTTATGAATATTAAAATATCCATCGTTCAGGTTCAGGTTTCATATTATTATTCGCAATTAAATACTAATCGTCAATCCTACGCATGCATGTCAAATGTGAATATGCTTATGATAAATATTATATGCTTGTCCTGCGTGTTTGGGTTTTACAATTTTCTCCTCCTTAGGAATTTTGTCGCTGAAACTTGACTTACTAGTCTAAAACAAGTGAGGATACTTGATTCGCATGCTTTCCTCTTCTTTCCAAGTTGCTTCATCAACTGTTTGATTCTGCCATAATACCTTTATTAATGGTATGACTTTCGCTTGAAGCACTCGATCTTGTCGATCCAAAATAGTCATAGGTTCCTCCTCGTAAGTCAAATTACTTCCTAGCTCCACCGGCACCGTTGTTAGAATGTGAGAGAGATCGATTACATATTTTCGGAGCATTAACACATGAAATACAACATGTAACGGAGACTAATTCATTGGTAATGCTAAATGATATGCAGCATCTCCAACTTTTTCAAATATCGTAAATGGTCCGACGTACCTTGGAATTAATTTCCATTTATTCCCAAACTGCATAACACCTTTCCACGGTGAAACTCGCAAAAATACTTGATCACCAACAGAAAATTCCAGATCTCGTCTCCGTTTGTCTGCATAATTTTTCTGTTAACTTTGAGCGGTTTTTAATCTCCCCTTTGTCAGTTTCACCTTATCCACAGTTACTTGTAACAATTCGGCACCCAATATATTCTGTTCCCCCACCTTGGTCCAACATATTGGTGTTTTTCAATGTCGTCCATATAGCGCTTTGTAAGGAGCCAAGCCTATGTTGGCTCCTTACGAAGGTGAATTCATGCCTATGCTGACTCTTTATTATAGGTGAATTCAATCAAGGATAAGTGATCATCCCAGTTACCCCTAAACTCCATTACACAAGCTCTCAACATGTCTTCTAAAATTTGGGTCTCCCTTTTCAATTGTCCATCCGTTTGAGGATGAAAAGCTGAACTGAGCTTTAGTGTGGTACCTAAAGCTTGTTATAAACTTGACCAGAACTGCGAAGTGAACCTCGGATCCCTACCTGCCACAATAAACATCGGTGCTCCATGTAGGCGCACGTTTTCATCCACATAAAATTTAGCGTAATTCTCCAAAGGAAAGTTTGTTTTTACCGCGAGGAAATGAGTAGACCTGGTTAAATGGTCAACTATTACCCAAATGGAATCATATCCCTTTTGGGTTCAGGAAAAACTTATCATAAAATTCATCGTGATATGCTCCCATTTTTATTCTAGAATAGGGAGTGGTTAAAGTAGTCCCGAGGTCACTGATGCTCCGCCTTTACTTGTTGACATACCAAACACTTAGACACAAACTCTGCTATTTCTCTTTTCAACAATAGTATTTCTGAATGTCAAGGTACATCTTGGTGCTCCCTGGGTGCATAACGTATGAAAAATTGTGTGCCTCCTCCAAATTCTTGTGCTGAATGTCCGGGTCGTTGGGTACGTAAAGACGATTTCCAAACATTAACATATCATCTTTTTCACTTTAAAATCAATTTGATGCCCACCTCCAATCTCCTCCCTCATCTTATTCACAAATGAATCCTGAAGTTGTGCATCGCATATATCATCTTCAAATATATATCATTTTAACTTTAATTTGCCCCACTACTGCATCATCTCCCAACAACTAGAATTTCACACCCAAAGTCCTTAGCTCTGCCAAGGCATTCACCCACGCATATTGTACACATGATAACAATTCCAATGATTTTTGTCTTAACGCATCTGCCACCACATTTTCCTTCCCTAGATGTAATAAATAGTGTAGTCATAATCCTTCAATAACTCCATCCATCGTCTTTGTCTCAAATTCAACTCCTTTTGTGTTAACAGGTACTTTGAACTTAAATTATCAATATAAATTTCACAAGTCTCTCCGTATAGGCAATGTCTCTACAATTTCAAGGTGAACAAAATTACAGCCAACTCCAAATCATGGGTAAAGTAGCTACGCTTATGAGTTTTTAGTTGTCAAGAAGCGTAGATGATCACACTCCCATGTTGCATTAATACACAGCCAAACCCCAGATGTGAGGCATCACTGTAAACCACAAATTCCCGTCTTCTGTTGGAATGGTTAATACATGTGCATAAACCAACCTTGTTTTCAACTCTTGGAAGCTTTGTTCACACCTATCATCCCATTTGAAATTTAACATCCTTTCTAGTGAGGTCAGTCAACGGCATCGCAATTAAGGAGAATCCTTGAATGAATCTATGATAATAACTCGCTAGCCCCAAGAAACTTCTCACTTATGTTACATTCCTTGGTTGTTTCCATTTTACCATAGTTTCAATTTTTTTTTGGATCCACTTGAATACCATCTTTTGACACCATATGTCTAAGAAATACCACGTTGTCTATCCAAAATTCACATTTGCTGAATTTGGTGTACAGTTGCTTTTCCCATGAAATCTGTAAAACAATTTGCAAATGTTGCTCATGCTCTACTTCATTACGAGAGTATACTAAAATATCATCTATAAACACAATTACAAATGAATCCAAGTAGGGTTGAAACACCCTATGCATCAAATTCATAAAAATAGTTGGGCATTTGTTAACCCAAACTGCATAACTAGGAATTCATAGTGCCCGTACCTAGTTTGAAATGCCATCTTTAGTACATCACTTATCTTTACCCTTTACATGTGGTATCTTGATCTTAAATCAATTTTGGAATAGACTTTTGCTATCTACAATTGATCAAACAAATCATCTATTCATAGTAACGGGTATTTATTGTGAGTAGTTACGTTATTAAGTTGTCGATAATTGATACATAGCCGCATAATGCCATCCTTCTTTTCACAAATAGCACTGGCACTCCCCATGGTGAAGTATTTGGTTGAATGAAACTTCAATTCAATAAGGATGTGTTTGGTAACGTTTTCATTTTTATATTTTTTTGTGATAAAAATTAAAAATATAAAACATGTTTGGTAGTCATTTATATTTAAAATTTTATGAAAACAAAAATAAAAAACCTGTTTAGTATTATACCAAAAATCCGCTACTCAACTCCACTTAAACCCACCACTAACAACCATCCAACCCGACATCTAACCCCCAAAATCCACTACCCCCAAATCATCTGAAACCCACCACCACCACCCCGAAAACCCAC
>CM042191.1:10026602-10037990 GCA_023539305.1 Ilex asprella
ATCCATTACCCACCACCCCTAAACCACCAACCACCACTCTGATCATTTTCTTCTTTGTCTTCGATTTCATCTTCGCGTTTGATTTCGTTGTCGACCTCTTCATATTTCTCTTCGTCACTGGTTTCAGGAGAGAGAACAAACAAGAGAGAGATAGCGAGAGAGACAGAGACAGAGACAGAGAGACAATTAGACAAATGTGGGAAAGTGATGAAGGGACCAAAAAAAAGGAGAAAAAAGGGGGTTTTATAGGTGGCCCAAACAAAATCTCATTTTGTTGCTAATGAGATTCGAAGTCTGAACCTCAGTAACTGTTATGCCAAAAAATAGCACGTGTTTTTAGTTTTTGATGCTTTCAAAAACATCATTTTTTATGTTTACAGATTTTGACTGTGCTTTCAAAACAATGTGGCTTAAAAAAATAGAAACACATCACAAACACAATTTTATTTTTTTTTTGCAAAAAGTGCAAACAAAAAAAAATGTAAATTCTCGGTTAACAAACGGCACCTAAGTCTTTTAATTGTTCTTTCAACTCCTTCAACTTAGTTGGTGCCATCGGATATGGAGCAATTGATATGAGTGTAGTACCGCGTAGTAATTCTATCACAAACTCTACTTCCACATTAGGTGGCAACCCAGGTAATTCATCCGACAAAACATTAAGGAAGTCCCTCACTACTGGTACTCTTGCTGGTTCACCTTTATCCTCACTCACACTTCTCACATATGTCAAATAACCTTGGCATTCCTTCTTGAGCAATCTTTGAGCTTGGATTGCTGATATAAGGCAATTTGGTGTTACTTTCCGTTCACCTTGAAATTTAAATTTGGCATCGCAAGGTAGTTGAAAGTAACCTCCTTTTATAACAGTCAACTAAGGCAGGATAGGTCGATAGTCAATCCATCCCCAATATCACATCAAAGTCACACATGTTGTGTGGAAGCAAATCCATAAATAATTCCAAGTTGCCAATTCCAATTATGCAAGCCTTATAAATAGTACTAACTACCACGACCTCACCTATAGGGGTTGTTATGGATAAATGATAATTCAAAGGTGTGGCAGGATATTTCCAATGCTTGCTATAGGTATGTTTAACAAAAGAATGTGTGGACCCAGGATCAATTAAAATCCAAGCATTTTCACCTAATACAGAAATTATACTTGTAGCCACATTGGGCGAGGCATAGGCATCTTGTTGTGTCATAGTGAACACTCGCCCCTGAGTCCCGGAAGTACCAGCAGACCCCTTACTCCCACCTTGCATCCCTGCCCATGTTGATATATCTCTTCTACCTAGATTTACACTGTTCACTAAATGTGGCATGAAAGATTTGGTTGGACATTCACGTGCCAAATGTCCCACCTGGTCACGTTCATAACATCGTCGAGCTCCATTAGCTGACCCTATTTGACAATTCTGAGCGATATGCCCTTCCACTCCACATTTAAAACAAGTAACGTTAGTATCTCGTCCACTCGATTGTTCCCTCTGTGCTAAAATCCTGTAGAGGGTTTAAAGAAAGTATAACCCCATGAACCACCAGATTTACGAGAATTTCCAACACCTCTTGTTTGCGAGAATTTTGGCCCTTGCCCCTTCTGTCCCAAAGTCTGACCCCCAAATAGAGATCCCATACCAGGATCAATGTCAAACTTCATCTTCTTGAATTGTTCCTGTCGTTACTCTGATTCTTTTACATCTTTCTCAACCACTAATTTTGTTAATCAAGGTCACATTGCTTGTTAACTCAAAATCCGAAAGTCGACTCCGCATGGGGTAAGCTAATCCCCACTGAAACTTCTTCATAGAGTCTCATCAGTTTGAAAAAAAGTCTTAGCAAAACGTGATAATATAGTGAATTGCTTTTAATACTCTGCCATCAACATCCTGCCTTGAGTCAGAGTTATAAATTCTATCTCCTGCTTGTACCAATAAGACTTAAAAAATAATCGTCATTGAACAATCTCACGAATTGATCTCAATAATATGCAATGGTGCTGGAGCCACATTGATGACTACTTGACCTTCAACTCCTGCTACCAGTGCAATCAACAGTCGTTAGTCAGCCTCCCACCAAAATCGTACTTCCTCAATAAGCAAAAAGGTTGCGAGTGTCACACGTTGACCATCAAAGAATTGCATAACCTCAAAAAATTGATTCCATTCGTTTAAGTCAGTCCTCCGCCTCCAATGGATTAATTGTTCCTATAAATATCAAAGGATCCAGACTTCATAAACCTCTCATGAATCGTAGCTTGCGATTCCTCAAGGGGTACATGTGGTCTTGCCCTAGTGGATGCCTGAATCTATGTTTGCAATTCAACAATTCGATTTTTTGATGCCGCCATCTATGCCATCAATTCCAACGGCCTCGAATCGCAGCAGATTGATTTTGTTCACCTTTACTGCCCTCCTATTGTTATCCCTCCCTGCCTCAGCCACAACAGGAGCATGAGAACCTTCACCTTCCCTTTGATTTTGACCCTCAAAAGGATTCATTATGTTTCGGCAATTTAGCTGTAATTCACAACGTACACAAATACACATGTACTTATCATTGTCACTTTAACCCATCTCTACTCATTGAGTCAAACACCTTAACCAGTCCGCTGCTAACTAAGACATCCATGTCTACAAAACCTATAAACCTAGGCTCTGGTACCAAAAATTGTAAGACCTCAATCCCAATACACTATTATTATAAAAATAAAATTTAGGCAATCCCGTTATTAATAAAACATTATAACATTATATTTTAAGAAAACTCATCCTAAAAATATTTATATTAGGATTACTTTTTTAAATAAAAGTCATACACGCACGACACATAGGCCCGCTACCATGTAGTATATACATGTCCCAAAAATATTCACAAGTGATGCTTACAAACCAAAACAAAAATATAGACATCATGTACAACCTAAAATTTTTTGTTTTTTTTTTTAAATACAAGAAACAAGAAACTGACACAAGCCATTCTTGACACTCCTGACTGGACTTCTAGTTGCAATAGTGGACTGCAAGCTTGTGTACAGTTTACCTGAAAAGATTTAACGAAAATTTTTCAATGAGTTCTCACTAATGATTTCAAAAATAGAGCAAAAAATATATATAATGAGACGACCTTGCTCATCGGTGGAATTTTAATATCCATAATTCCATAATTTATTCTCGATACCTCAATTCGTTACTCTACGGTTTCACACAGAGGTAACCATCTCGCCCCCCAGGCCACAAACACAACACAATTTTATCTCCATATCGATATATGTACGTCACTTAGACAGCTCAACAACATGTATCCCTTCATTTTTCTGTTGAACGACTCAATTCACATCAATAAATTTAATTCCTATCACTTAGACGAATTCAACTTTAACTTATTTTAGTCAAAAATTCAAACTTCAATACCTGAGTTACCTTTAGTCACGTAGACACCCCATTCTAGCAATTAGCTGTTGTCACTTAGGCGTCTTGATTGTACAAATAAAATAAGTCACATTGACATTCGACTCTAAAACGTGTCAACCATCTAGTTTCTCTTTTCACTTGTCATACAGACAACTAAAATCATAATATTGTATCCGTCACAAAGACATTTTGTGTAAAGATCTGAAAAATGATGATAATTTTTTTATTTTTTTGCCGGTAGGGCACTACATATGCATCATTTAAACATAAGTCATATTTAGAAGCATAATTTAAGTATGTAATAGAAGATAAACATGTTTAGAATATTAAAATACACCCCTTGTGTAAAGCTAAGATTTTTGCAAGACTTCCTTCTGAGAAGTTGTTCCTCCCAACAAGAGTTATATTCTCACCAATTGGTTCGGTTATAAAGCGAACACAACTTTTTTGGTTTGAGAAAAACCATTCTAGGTATGATATTTTACTAAGTTGGGAATAAATTTAAGTTTTCTTGCCTTCCTACGTATTGATTGAAAGATTTAGGTATTTACTTGATATTAGAAAATTATTTAGTTGATAGTTTATTTGAAAACTTAGAATTAGTGGTTTAAATACTTTTCTGTTCTTTGAGTTTCTTGACAATTTGTTGTTATGGTAAAGGTGTATATTGCTTATGTTGGATTATTATATTATATTTTATGTTCATGTAGAGAAACTCTTATGGTTTGAAAGTTATAATGAATTGTTAGTTTGTGTATTTGTAGTTGCTTTGAGAAATTGTGAAAGTAATTAATGTGAAGCTTATTCATATGTTCAATCCATTGAATGGTGTTTTATATTCATGTAAACAAAGTGTTTGATGAAATGTTTCATATAATTCACATTGAGAAAAATCAAGGCATCTTGGCATACATGAATCCATGGAATATAGTGAGGGTTGAGCACTTGGTGCTATGCATTATGTGGGTATAGATCCTGTGGTGAAAAACCCAAAATTTGGCCAATGACAATACTCGCGGGCTGACGAGGGCGGACCGTGAAGCGAGACATTGGTGGCATAGAGTTACATGAGTGTGTCATGCATATTGACATTGCATAGCATTGAGAGATTACGGGGTTATAGCATTTAAAATGCACACTTGCACATGTCACACCTTTAAATTTGTTCCTTGCATTAGCACTTTGTCATACCAGCAGTTGAGCTGACCCATTCGTGGGATATCATATTACAGATGAGGCTCCCGGTACTTGAGACTTAAGGAAGTCTTAAAGGAATGAGAGAAAAGGGGCTTGAATGAATATTTCGCCTTTGGGCATATTTTGTATGTATGGGCATAAGCCCAAATGACTTGTATCTTACTCGAATTAGTTTACTCCAATTAAGTTTTGTAATTTAATCATGTCACGTTCAATAACTCATTCACACCTAATAATTAATCTCAAATCGATTAAACTAGTAGTTATGATCAATTCGAGTCACTTGAAAATAGTCCATCCATAGCGAGTAAAATGACCCACTTGAATCCATTACATCTAAGGTAAACTTTTCTCATAAAATTGTAGTAATCCAAAATATATTTGAATCTACATAATTTCCCATAAAATCATAAGATTGCATATTTTCTTATAATTACTCATACCCATGAAATTCATGAAAAATTCAAGAACAATTCACAAGATTCTTAATTGCCAACCAAACTACAATCTTCTTAACCAAAATTCAACCCACATACAACAATTTTACTCATCTAATTTTAATACAACAAATCTAACTTACTTCACATACCCACATAAATATCAAGGCAAATCCTTCATGCATTAAATCAAAACGCATACTAACCATCACACACATATATATACACCATTTAAAAACATACCAAACACCATACTTTAAGAAAATGCAACACTCAAAATGTAAATATTAGAGTTGGATTTCTACATTTTAGAAGAAATAAATGGGTCACAATCTTACCTTTGCACTCATACTTTTTTTCTTGTTTTCTTCTCTTTGACTTTTTCTTTCTTTCCTTCTTCTTCCCTTGGTTTCTTCTTCTTTTCTTTTAGTTCTAGCTCTAGCCAAAACTTCCAATGTGCAAGACATTTGCTTTGTTTTTTTGTTCTTTTTTCTTTCCCTTGGCCTTGCATGTGGCCTTTACTTTTTTACTTTTTTTTTTTATTTTCTTTTTTGCATGCAAGACATGCTTGCATGTCTTGTTAAGTGGGAAACACCCCATCATTGTTTACATTTAATGTATATATATATATACACTTATATGTATGTACCTATTTTTTTCTTGTATGCATATTTATACATAAAACATTTATATTCATATATTCAAAATATTGACAATCTATTAAATTCGTATCTCGGACCCTTAACCACTTATTGTATATGTTAATAAATTGATGTCACATATTTGTCACTCGATTAATTTCACATGCTCTAATGTAGATAAAATAATAAATTCATATCACATCTCAACATTCTTATTTAATTTTTTACGCTTTAAATAAAATAATTCCCCCTATAATCATTCCTTATAAAATTATTTATGAATATTAAAATATTCATCGTTCAAGATCATGTCTCATATTATTACTCGTAATTAAATATTAATCGTCAACCCTATGCATGCATGTCGAATGTGAATATGCTTATGACCAATATTATATGCTTGTCATGGGTGTTCGGGTTTTACAATTTTCTCCTCCTTAGGAATTTTGTCCTAGAAATTTAACTTACCAATCTGAAACAAGTGAGGATACTTGATTCGCATGCTTTCCTCTACTTCCCAAGTTTCGATTGTTTGCTTTCCTCTCCAGTTATGCAATGTGGGTTTGACACAGGATCTTGCGTATCTTAAATGTTCAACGTAAGTTCTCAAAGAGCTATGGACACATTACTCCCTATTTTCAGCTTCTTCTTTTTTTTGCTTCAGGTGAGCTGGTTTTGATACTTTATTTTAAAATTTTTTTGTTATTAATCTTCTAAAATTTATGACACTCCTTTATTTATTTTTCTCATAGAGATTGGCTCATTTCATTATTTTGTTGGACTTATTATTCTTATTAGTATTTTTTTTATTAACCAATGGACCAATCAATAGATATATAACATTTTTTTTGTTATTTTGACTCCGTATTATGGGACTGACTTGGTACACCGATTTTGTATTCGTCATCTTATTTTAGAGTTTGAGTTTATTTGTTTTTGTCATTGAGCTGCATTTAAAATTTTTAGTTACTTTGTGCATATTTCCTAATAAATAGAGGATCCAAGCCTATAAGTTTTTCCACTTCATCCTTTTGGATTTTTCTTTCTTTGATTTTTAAGCATACACCCTTTTGCTGAACTTTTGACTTTGTTCTGTTGAATTACTTTTTTTTGAAGGTTTTTTTTTCAATTAGATAACGTTTCATATTTGTTTTCGAATTTCTCATTCATTGATTGTAGAATTGTTTTATAGACATGATCGAGGTATTTCATTAAAATTGAACCTGCATATCGCAAAAACGAAAAACATTGTCCACACCCAAAATCTAAGGATGTAAGGCTTGTGACACTGTTGGTCATATTAAAAACCAGTCCAAGTGCATGCAAAAATATTTGCTCATTGAATCTTGATTAGTTTAATGATTTGAAATAAAAATTTGTTTAGTCTTTAAAAGTGTTATTTGATGGAGTGATACTATTACTTTGGATATCTATATTTTCCCTAGATACTTTTTTTTTTTGGTTCCTGAAGAATCTGTCCAGTTATGTGGTCTAGAATTAGCTATTGTTTTTGAATCATAGACATAACTATTGAAGTATATTCCCCATTTTTGCTTTTTGTATCTATTGCATTTTGATACATTGTGATTTATTTCACATTTTTTATTGCCTTTTTATTTTTATAATATTCACTGAAAGTGGTTGTGTCTGATTTGTTTTGCTTGGTTTTGTTAGGTAGTTTTAGGGTTTGGAACTTGCTGGGAATGTTGCAAAGAACAACAAGAAGAAAATGATCATTTTGAGACATATCCAAAGAACTGTGAGGAATGATGCGGAGTTTACCAAGCTATAGGAGTTGGTGACCATTTCGAATGGAGGAGTTTTGCCGAATGGGGGATGAGAGACCCTTTCTAAAAAAGAAAAAAGACATTCTGCATACATAAAATTGAGGAGTTCATGACTTTTAGATTAAGTACCTTTTGATGGATATGAAGTTAATGACTTTGATAGTTCTATTTGCTTTGATGGTTTTTGACTTTTGACTTTTGACTTCTATTTGAAATATAGTGTATATGAATGTAATATATTCTTATCAATGTGATTATTATTGAGATGCAGGAGATCTTTATATTTTTCTATGAGAAATACTAGATGGACTTAAAAAGTAAACTTAAAAACTAGATTTGATAATCTCAACCATTGAATAGGTAGTGGGTTCCAATAAATGTTGGGACCTACAATGAAATCAATTGTTGTAATTATCAAGTCTACTTTTCAAGTCTATGTAACATTACTTTTTTTCTATTTCTTAATTTCTTGGTAGCAATGTAGATTACCACCACTCCCCTCTCCCTCTATTATCCTTTACTATTATTTATCTAATGCATTCATTTCATGCCATCGTCAAATTCATGAGTAGGTTTTTGACTTTTGGATTCTTTTGGGTGTCTTGGTTATTTTGTTTCTTAATTACATGGGAGGGATCTATGATTCATATTTTGGGTTTGAGATTTTGTATGTCCTTAGATTTTTGTTTTTCTATAACCTTAACTTAACAAGGGGTAACCCGTGCCTGAAGGTACAGTGCAATATGAATGATTTTGAGAAGAATGTTGGTGGCCGTTTGATAAATCTATTTGAGACCGTCAAATGAGTTTATTGAATCATGTCATGTTTTATATTATAGATTTCAAGGTCTCTCTCAAATTGAAAATAAAATTTGTTGCATTGAATTTTGGTAAAAAGAGAAGTGCCAAAACAGTAAGAATTTTTTTAATGTCTTCAAGAACATGCAATTGCTTGTGATTTTTATTGGTTTATTATGTAGTGTCTTCAGATATGGACAATCACTAATGCATTGATAAGTAAGAATCAATAATAAGATGTAGCCCATGTGGACATTTGGTCCATAAAATGACTTGTGTGTTATTCTAAATGGTGATTATATAATCTGGATTTAGATTTTATTTAATACACTTTTCTTTTAATTTCTTTCTTGGCACATCATCCATCATTAATGAATGAAGGACCCACTATTGATGAGTGAGAGATCCACTTGCATACAATGGGTCACATATCTTATCTTATTTAATACTAGGGGTAATCCATGTCTAAAGGCACGGTACAATGTAAATGGTTTTGAGAAAAATGTTGATAGTTGTTAGATGAGTTTATTTAAGACCGTCAGCAAAATCATTGAAGTTTACCCTATTTTATATCACATAGAGCCCACCTCCAAGGCAACAATGACGGAAACAAAACATGCTGATTTACCTTTCATTGAAGGTGTATGAATTAAAAATGAACGGTATATGACTTATTTGCAGCTTTCTCAAGTTCTCCATTCAAATGTCTTAGAAGACAATAAAAGTTAGATAAACAACCACCATCAAGAATTTGTTACAAAGACAATTGTTACATGAAAGTGCGCTATCTACCATACTTAAGTGGGTCTTTTCAATAATAGCACAAACCTTAAGGATGTAATTGCAATTTAACCTTAAATTAAACTATCCAAATTAAAGCTAAAAGATATTGTGTCAATTACAGTTTGACCACTTGTTTAATTTTTTTAGTTTTATTCTAATAGATAATATAATTGTATACTAACTATGAATTTTTTTAAAAAAAAAAAACTAGATTTTTATTTTTGATTTTATTTCAATAAATGACATAATAAAACATGAATTTTGATTGTAAAATTTATGTTCTATTATGAATAACTTAGAGCCTTATTTATTTTTTTAGTTTTATTTCAATATATAGTATAATTGTATACGAATTAAAAAATTTTAAGAAAAAATTTAAATTTTTATTTTTGATTTTATTTCAATAAATGATACAATAGAACATGAATTTTGATTATAAAATTTAAAATATATGATATTCTATCTTTAATTGGAGTATTTTTTGTCTAAAAATAATATTTTAAACTTAAAAGAACTAAGTATTATATGCTTACAAACTTCAGAGGGTCTAAGTGTAATTTATTAACATATATATTTATAATAGGGTTTAAGTGTTATACGCAAATAAACTTTAAGAGGTCGGTGTATAATATTTCAAATATCAGGAGGTCTGAGTGATTCAGTGATAAATTTCAGAGAATTTGAGTATAATTCTTTCAAAATATTAAAAAATGTGATATTTTTATTACTTCCGTTGTTTATTTTATCAAAATTTATCTCATTGAAGTTGTTAGAATAAGTAACATAAACTAATGGAATTACTGAAGGACCATAATATAGTATTTTTGATACATTAAATTAAGGATATAATATTAATTTTTAATTTTTAAAAATATAAATTATTTTTTTTAAATCTTTCAGGATAAAAGTGCAGTTTACTTAAAAATTAAAAAGGTTAATTGCACTGGAGGTCTTCAAAGTATGAATTTTGTCTCATTTTGGTCCCCAGTATTTCAATTGCATTATTTTAGTCCCTGAAGTATTGAATATATTTTTATATGGTTCTTCAAACAGACAACATTTAGATTACTAACTATTTCTTATCATAAACTTGTCATGTAATACCTAAATATGGATAAAACGTAATTTTGATAGCTTTGAAACAAAATTTGAGTAGCTCTCGACCAAAAAAATGTTTAATGTAAGTAGCTTTTGATCAAAATTTGGACCCCTCATTATCAAAACTGTGTAATTTAAGTAGTTATTTGACTAAAATTTGAGTAGAAATTCGGTCAAAAATTATTCAAATTATTTTTTTGTCCATATGTAACTATCACGTGATAAATTTATGATAAAAAATCGTTAACAATCTCGACGCTATCTGCTTGAGGGAGCATATACAAATATATTCAATACTTTAAGGACTAAAATAATATAATTGAAATATTATGGACTAAAATAAAATAAATTTTATATTTTGAGGACCTTTAGTGTAATTAACCAAATAAAAACACTTCCCCGCCAACTTTGTTAATTCTGTAGTGAACAGAAGACGATCAGACTGAATAAAAAACTCGCCCCTCAGAATAACATCAGCATCTCTCTCTCTCCCCTCCTTTGTCGTTAAACTCAGCCCTATAGGTAACATCTTCACATATCCACCCTTATACATACGACATATGTACCGTATATGCGTGTGATGTTGACTCGTGAAGTTCAGTTTTCAAACCGAGACTAGGAATCCGAGCGGCACTGCTTTATTGGGGTTCTTGAATTGGCAAGTTTTTGACGTATTCCTTCCACTATTTGATCTTTTTCCATGATTTATTTAGTAAAGATTTCTTTATTGGGTTCCATGCTAAGTTGGGTACTTGAAATTTCTGTCATTAGAGCTAATTCTCCATCTTTCAATGTAGATTGTAATTCATAGTATTTGTATGTGCTTTGTTTTGTGGAATTTTTCATTGGATTGTGTCTAATGGTAACTTTATTGTAAAGGTTTCTTTTGTTGAGGTGTTTGTCAATATGGGTATTTAGTCTTCAGCACATTAACTAGCCAAGAGAAATAGGCTGCCATTTGGTTTGATCAACTGCCCATGATAGCCACAGGCTCCTGCATCATATTTGCAGTGGATAATTTTGGTTGGTTGTGAGAGTGTAAAGACTTCCTTTATGCTTTTTCCCAGTTCCCTTACCTTGATATTAAGTTTACGATGTGGGTTGTGAAATTTGATATGTGTGTAAGATTGGGTGTTTAAATGTTGCCTTTTTTTTGTTTGTTGATTGTTGAGCTTAATTCCATGTCAATTTGTAGGAAAATATATACTGATAGTTTTTCTGTTCTTTACAT
>CM042191.1:10047990-10116993 GCA_023539305.1 Ilex asprella
TGAGAAGTTTCGTAAGGAAATCAAAACTCAATATAGTTGTCGTATTTGAATTTTACATTCTGATAATACTCGTGAATATGATTTTGACCCATTTCTACTTATCTTTGTAAAACTGTCAGTATTCATCAAATTTCATGTGTTCATACTTCCTCTTGGTATTAACTCGTACTCGTTTTCGAGTCATTTGTTCTAAGCTTAGATTATATAATATATATATGTATATATATTCTAGTTTGAGGGGGAGTGTTGAAAGTATTAGCTTTATATTGTCATTTTATGATTGTAATAATTATACCACTCTAAGGGTATACTAGTCTTTTATGTTCTCATTAGGTAACCATAAACATAAGTTGAAGGTGAGAGGTAGGGTGTCACAAAGTACAAACACTCCTTTCTACCTCCCTCGTTATTTTTCTTTCATTATTTGTTTTGCGTCTTCTAAACTTTGCATACTACATACCCATAGCTAAAAGAAGAGCAGCTAACACTGCTTAGCTCTATGTTTTTGATACAATTGAGCTCCACACTCTCTTCCAATGTAAACTCATGACAAATCTAATGAATATGGCTGGGAACATGATGTGGGGAATCAATGCTGAAGTGTACTAAAACAATGGTACAAAGTATCGACTGATACAAGTCAGCCGAGTTATGCGAGACTTGGGGTTTATATGTAATGTATAATGGTATCGACTCAAAAAGTGCCGAGTCGTATTGTCATCCAAGTTATCTTTGACTCAATCCTGAGTTGTCAAGTTGTCAAGTTGTCGTCACCGAATCGGCCGATACAGTTCTGTGATGTCGAATTACTTGTTATGTTCAACCTTTTCTTTTAGGTAATATCGCTACTGCACTACGACCGATGTGTCTCTGAGTTGATGATCGATATCTTGACCTTGAATCATAACTAAAATGGAGCGAGATAGTGAGGTTATAAGAAAGGAAATATAGTTGCAGAGTTTTACCCTAAAAGATTTAACATATTGGTGAACTCTTTTCTAAATATTTAGGAATTTGTTCAATTGAAAAATTTGCGTTCCTTAACTTCTCAGTGGAACAGACCTTTGCAATGGTTCGCTTGACATTTCAGAGAAATTTCTCGGAGTAGTAGAGTATAATTCTGAAGATACAAGCTTTCAAGGTGGGTTCAACTTTCAAATATTGATGGACACTAGTAGAGGAAAATGTGTCTTTGCCGTCATCTGCATATGTTTCTCACAGTAAATAGCTATCCATCTGGTTTTGGATTCACGTATGTTTTCCTTGTCACCTATCCTGATGAAGTTCAGATTTCTCGGTTCTGATGACCAATGGAATGTTCTATCTGTTTGAGTTTCGCTATGGTTTGTTGGCTTGTTGCTTTGTTAAAGCAATCCAAAAACCTAATTGTTGAATCATTAAAGTTTATCTTTTTGATCTCTTTTATGATAATACTGGTGATATTACTTTTTTCCAGTACATATTGAATTAAACAGTGTCAGACACATGGATAACTACATGAAAATATTTTCTGCATTTGAGCAACAATATGTTTTGCCCACTTTGTTGCTATTGTATCAAATGCACGGATGAGTGGATATCTATTTGTATTCATACATCGCTAACGTTTGTGGGTGAATTCAGAACAGGTGGATATTTATGTCACTTAAATAGAATTAGAAAAACCATTTGAAGCTGGGTATAATAGAAATGATTTTTCTGGTGTGATATAATATAGGATCCATACTGAGAAGATCACCTGCTGTCAACCTGAGACAAAGTTAAAAAAATGAACAAAATTTCCATCATTTGATATTTGCAATGTAATAGGCGGTATTATTATTGTTAAGAGTATTAGGATAATTTATGTAAATTGTTAATAGTGTTAGGATAGTATGTGTAATTCTTGTTATTGTAAGTTAATTATAAATACAATGATATATGAGAACTAGGTCAAGCTTTTGACCTCTTGGTTCCTCTTCAATATACTATGTTAATCTTTTACATTTAACATGGTATCAAAGCATGGTTTAATCCTAAATAAATTTTGGATCAATTAATTGTTGGTGGTGGTCTGTGTCACTTGTCTGTGGTGGTCTGTGTTGATCGTTGGTGGTAGCATGTGTTGATCGTTGGTGGTGGTTTGTGTTGTCTTGGTGGTGGTGTGGCTGTTGTGGTTTGTCATCTGTCCTTGGTTGTGAAGGCGCAGTTGAAGTGTTCGTCGGAGTACTGTTGTGGTGTTGTTGTCGGTGGTGGTTGTTGTGGTGGTGTTGTTGTTCGTTGCAGGTGGTACTGTTACTGTGGTGGTGGTAGTGTATGGTGTTGTCGCGTGTGGTGCTTGATCTCCGTGGTGATGGTGGTGGTGGTGGTGGTGTGTCGTGGTGGTGAGGCGCAGCCGAGGATTAGGGTTTACTGAAACCCTAATCAACGACGAAGAAGAAGGACAGGAGCAGGAGCTCCACGGGTTGGGATCCGATCGGGTCAAACCAAGGTTTTTTTAAAAAAATAAAAATCCCGGTTCAGTGCGGTTCATCGGTCCAGAGAGCCAAATCGGTCCGGTTCAGCGGTCCAGACCATACTTTCCGCCCGGTTCAATGGTCCAACCCCTATTTTTGACCCAGTTCAGTGGTTCAGGGGTCCATCCAGTCCGGTTCAGTATTTTAGCAGCCTTATTTCCTCTATTGTTGCACTGCTATGGACCCCAAGCAAGATACCGGGTCCCTTACTTCATCTTTGCCACTTATCTCCACTCCTCCGACTATTATCAATGGTCCCATGACCTCTGTTAAACTCAATGGGACCAACTATACTTTATGGTCTCGATCCGCTCATGTCTTTCTTCGAGGCAAAAGTTTTAAAAAGTATTTAGTGAACCCGAAACCCAAGGAAGATACTCCTAGGTATGATCAGTGGGAACAAGAAGACGCTCATATTATTTTTTTATTATTGAATAGTATTGAGCCTAGTATTAGTTCTACTTTGCTCTATCTTGACACTGCCAAGGGGATATGGGATCACTTGGCCACTATGTATTCTGGTATTGGTAATTTTACCCGCGCTTATGAGGTGTGCAAGGTGTACTTCTGGCTGGAACAAAGTTCTTTGAGCGTTGAGGATTATTACTCTCATGTTCAGGGAGTCTGTGAGGAGATGAAGACCTATCATCCGTTTATTATTGATGCAGCAATTTGGCAAAAACAATATGAGGACATGAATGTTGTTAGATTTTTGGTAGGACTGAAACCTGAATATGAGGCTATTTGTTCTCAGATTTTAGGTGGTTCTAGTCTTCCCTCACTACTCGAGGTTTTCTCTCGAGTACAGTGGGCTACTTTATCTAATTCAAGCACTAATCATGGTGTCCTCACTAATCGCTCAGCTCTTGTGGTTCCTAATAGTCACACTGATGGTCATCGAAGTGGTCATGGTGGTCGTACAGGAGGTCGTACGGGTGGTCGTGGAGGTCGTAGTGGACCTCGTTCCTATATTCACTGTGGCCATGGAGGGCACACTGTTGACTTTTGTTGGGATTTATATGAAAAATTTTCTAGTGTTGCGAATCAGGCTTCCCATCAGGATGATACCTCTGTTGTTGCTTCCATACCTTGGTCAGTTTCACCAGACACTAGATCGGTTACTATTACACGAGAGGAGTATGCTCAGTTCCTGTCATAGCAACAAGCTGCCCCATCTCCCTCCACTGCTACTTTTGCCCAATCAGGTATTACTTCTACTTGTTTACTGTCCTCCACTCGCAGTTTCTGGATCATAGACTCCGGCGCTTCTGACCACATGACTGGTGCGTCTGATATTTTTTTTACTTATCAGTCTGTTACTTCCACACATAATGTTACTCTTGCTAATGGTACTTATTCTAAAATTTCAGGTCTCGGGACTACTCACTTGAGTCCTGATGTGTCCATCTTCCGTGTTATTTGTTCCTCAGTTCCCTTTTAGTTTACTTTCCATTAGTAAGATTACACGGTCTCTCAATTGTTCTGTAATCTTTTATCCTTCTTATTGTGTCTTTCAGGATCTCAAGACGAAGAGGAAGATTGGTACGGAGCATGAAGTTGGTGGTCTATATTACTTTGATTTTGATTCTCCTACTCGGGCCCTACAGACCTCATTATCTCCTTTTGAATGGCATTGTCGTCTTGAACATCCTTCTCTCCAGAATCTGAAGCGCCAAATTCCAAGTCTGAGTTTTGTGTCGTCTTTGTCTTGTGAAGCTTGTCAACTTAGTAAGCATCACCGTGCGTCATTTCCGTCTAGAGTCCACAGTCGTGTGTCTAGTCCATTTGAGTTGATACACTCTGATGTATGGGGTCCAATCAAGAATATTTCATCTAATAAATATCCTTATTTTGTGTCTTTTGTGGATAACTATTCTCGTGTGACTTGGTTGTTTCTGATGCAAGCACGATCTGAATTATTTTCTGTATTTGAGACTTTCCGTAAGGAAATCAAAACTCAGTACGGTTGTCGTATACGTATTTTACATTCTGAAAATGTTCGAGAATATGAATCTGATCATTTTTCAGCTTACCTTAGTAAAACTGGCATTCTCCATTAGACTTCATGTGCTTACACATCTCCACAGAACGGTGTTGCTAAACGTAAAAATCGTCATTTGTTGGAAGTTATCCGTGCCTTGTTATTTCAAATAAATATTCCTCGCTGTTTTTGGAGTGATGCTGTTCTTACAACTTGTCACCTTATTAATCGTATGTCATCCTCTGTGTTAAATGGACAAAGTCCATATTCGGTCCTTTTTCCTGGTAAACCCTTATTTTCCTTGGCTCCTAAGGTTTTTTTATGTGTTTGTTATGTTCACAATTTGGGTCTTGGGTTTGATAAACTTGACCCTCGCGCTACCAAATGTGTATTTGGTTATTCTCAACACAGAAGGAATATCGCTGCTATAGTCCTTCTCTGAGACGATACTTTACTTATGCCGATGTCACAGTTGAGGAATCTGTTCCATATTTTTCAGCACCTTTTCAGCCTTTGGATCCGGACTTTGGGTCTTCTTTTGTACCACCATCACTTCCATCATCATCTTCAGATTTTTCGTTGCCCACTGTGTTACCATCTATTTTACCTCTTCGTGTGTACTCTCGTCATTCTCGACCATCGATTGAGGTGTCCGTACTGTCTTCCTCGCCACCTTCTGATCCTAATCCATCAGGTAATTCAGACTCTTTACCTATTGCCCTTCGGAAAGGTATTCGTTCGTGTGTTACTAATCATCTCATTGCTCATTTTGTTTCATATGATGTCTTGTCTCCTGTATTCTCTTGTTTTATCTCTCAATTATTCTCTATATCTGTTCCTAAGTATTTACAGGATGCCTTATCTGATCCGGATTGGAGGAAAGCTATGGAGGATGAGATGGATGTCTTACATCATAATGGGACTTGGGATCTCGTTCCTTTACCCTTGGTAAACGAACTGTTAGTTATCGTTGGGTGTACGCTGTTAAATTTCATCCGGATGGTTCTGTCGAGCGTCTCAAAGCCCGACTTGTTGCAAAGGGCTTTACTCAGACCTATGGTGTTGATTATGAGGAGACTTTCTTCCCTGTTACAAAAATTTTCTCTGTTTGTATCTTGATTTCTTTGGCTGCTAATCTTGATTGGCCTTTGTTTCAGTTAGATGTCAAGAATGTCTTCCTACATGGTGACTTAGTTGAAGAGGAATACATGGAGCAGCCACCTGGGTTTACTGCTCAGGGGGAGTATGGTAAGAGTATGTCGGTTAAAAAAATCTTTGTATGATTTGAAGCAATCACCGAGGGCATGGTTTGGTAAGTTTTCAGATGTAATTTTAGAGTTTGGTCTGCTTCGATGCCAAACAGATCATTCTGTGTTTAACAGACAAACGAATGCTGGATATGTCCTATTAGTGGTCTATGTAGATGATATTGTGATTATTGGAAATGATTCTGAGGGGATTGCTAAGTTAAAATTTTTCTTGCAAGATCGATTTCATATTAAGGATTTGGGAAAACTCAAGTATTTCTTGGGAATTGAAGTGGCTCGATCTAAACAAGGTATTTGTCTATCACAGCGGAAACATGTACTTGACATGCTAGAGGAAGTAGGTTTGCTGGGTGGCAGACCGATTGATGTTCCTATGGATCCGAATCAGAAAATATTGATGGATAATGGTGCATTATTTGAGAATCTGAGTCGGTATCACAGATTGGTTGGGAAACTCAACTACCTCACTATTACTCGACCGAATATTTCTCATACAGTCAGTATTGTAAGTCAGTTCATGGGGTGTCCTAGAGTACCAAATTGGGAGGCCGTTACTCGTATTCTGCGATATCTCAAACAAGCTTCTGGACTTGAATTGATATATCGAGCTAATAGACATCTTAGAGTGGAAGGTTTCTCAGATGCTGATTAGGTTGGCTTTCCTTCTGATCGGAGATCAACCATTGGTTATTGTACTTTCTTAGGAGATAACGTTATCTCATGGAAAAGTAAGAAACAATCTGTGGTAGTAAGATCCAGTGTTGAAGCTGAGTATAGGGCGATGGCACATACGACGAGTGAGTTGACTTAGCTACTACACTTCCTCCAGGAAATTGGGTTTCCGGTTCAACCTCCTTTACAGTTGTTCTGTGACAATCAAGCAACTATCCATATCGCTGCAAATCTAATGTTTCATGAGAGAACAAAACATATTGAGGTTGATTGTCATTTTATTCGGGACAAAATAATAGCTAGGGAGATTACGACTCCATATGTAAAATCTGAAGATTAGCTTGCAGATATGTTTACCAAAGCATTGAGTCGTACACGTTTTACGGCGATTTATTCCAAGCTTGGATTATATGATATATATAGTCCAGCTTGAGGGGGAGTGTTAAGAGTATTAGAGTAATATGTGTAAATTGTTAATAGTGTTAGGGTAGTATGTGTAATTCTTGTTATTGTACGTTAACTATAAATACAATGATATATGAGAACTAGGTTAAGCTTTTGACCTCTTGGTTCCTCTTCAATATACTATGTTAATCCTTTACATTAAACAATTATCTACTGCATCAAATAGATTTTATATTGTGTCATGCTAATATTATATTATTGTTACATGTAACGAAAGCTTCTATCCCCAATTAATTTTGGTCCACCCAAAGTTGGTTTATATGGTTGAGATGTATTTATCAGTTGTTTATATATTATATTTTTTATACAGGTTAACTTTTTTTTTTGGATGACTCACAAACCCAAGGTCCTTGTCTAGTTAACAATTCCATAAAATTTGGTACGTTAAATGACCATGTATGCGTAGTTTTGGATCAGATTCAGGAAATCTGATTCATTAAGAGGTTTATGTCAATGCTTAATCACTTTTGTCTCCTCTATCACTAAATCCAAAACCTGAATTCTGCTGACTAGCAACACAGATTTCCTGTGATCAACTTCTGATGTTATCTTAGATTTTCAGATTTCTAGTGAAGAAGCTATTCAAATTGCTAAGCTTCTTGCATTGAAAGAAGGATTGCTGGTACGTTCCCAATGAGTTAAAAGGCTCTTTTCATAGTCATTTTTAACACTCTTCTCTCTTGGTGACCACATGATTTCACGGTTGCTGGTTATGCATATTCTTCATACTGTTGTAATGCATGCGTTTGATGTTTTCAAATTTTCAGTGTTTTGAGGGTGCTTTTGCAGGTGGGCATTTCTTCTGGGCGGCGGCTGCTGCGGCAATAAAGATAGCAAAGAGGCCAGAAAATGCTGGGAAACTCGTTGTTGTAAGTTTTTTTCTCTTTCATCCAGCTAGTTTGGATCCTCTGTTGTCCACCAAAAAAAAGAGCTATTATGGCTTTTTTGTCTTGTGTTTAATTCTCTTACCTAACATCTTTATGTCCAAAGTTTGGCAAGACTTCTGATGATATCGATATTATTATTGCGGCCATGGCCCTATTTTGAACCAAGTGATACATGGAAGTTTTCCGTTTTCTATTGTTATAGTGTAGTGATTCAGCGGTAATTGGGATACAAAAAAATCACTCTTTCTTCGTGTATTGAACACACATGCACGGCACTCTAAATCCACAAAGAAATAAGAGAAAACTCTAAAATATGATATTTCGTAGTACATATGAAGAGTATATATAGGAATGGCCAAAAGTCTAAATACTCCTAGAAGAAATTCCCTTATTCTACGAAACTTACCTGAAATGTAAAATTACAAATCTAATTGATTGACATAAAAGTGAAAACTTTGGTTACATAATTTAGAAGAGAGGAAAGAAATAGAAGAAGGTGAGAATATTATTCGTGCTAATATGTCTGTTACAATTCAACCAAAACTACACTACACAATAAAGATTCTTATATAGTAGGGCAAAACAGAATAAAGTAAATCACTAAACTACTCTTATTCTAAATATACTATGATACTCTAACACACCCCTCAAGCTCATGATGTGGTAGAAAATACCAAGAGTTTACCTATAAGAAAATGAAAGCATGCAATAGTGTGAGACTTCATAAAGAAATCAGCTAATTGCATAGTTGAAGGAAGAAAGGGCAAGATGATAGCGCACAAAGTGACAATCAATCTCAATATGCTTTGTATGCTCATGAAAGGCCGAGTTTTGAGCAATTTTAATAGCCCCGGTGTTGTCACAATGCATAGGGGTATAAGTAGATTGTGAAATGCCAAAATCAACAAGTAGTCATCATAACCAGACTATCTCAGTTGTGGTAGATGGCATAGCATGATACTCAATTTAATAGATGAGTGAGTAACTATAATTTGTTTTTTGCTTTTCCAAGAAATAAGAGAATCACCAAGAAAAAAATAGAAATTAATGGTGGACTTACGATCCATAGAGTCACCAACTCAATCAGCATCTAAATAAGCCCTAAGTTCTATAGAAGAGGATGAAGAAAATAGTAGAGTTTGGTGCAAATTACCTCGAAGGTATTGAAGAATGTAGAGAATAGCTGCCTAGTGAACTGTAATAGGTGAGGCAATAAATTGACCAACTATATGGATAACATAAGAAATATCTGGGCGAGTAACTGTAAAATATACCAGACTCTTAACAACAATGCGATATAGTGTAGGATCAAGTAAGAGGGTACTATCATAGGCAAAATAACAAACATTGATTTTTAAATGTGTTTCAACTGTCTGATTATTTGATAAGTGAGCTCGTTGAATAACATCTGATGTATATTTGGAATGAGAGAAAGACAACCTTTCGGAGAACAAGGAACTTCAATCTCTAATAAATACCGAAGTTGACCTAAATCTTTCATCTCAAAATGATTTTATAACTGATTTTTCAATAGTCTTATTCTAGCAAGGTCATCACATGTAATGATTATATCATTAACATAGAGTAAGAGAACAATAGAGTTAGAGGAAGTGGATCATAAAACAAGTGTAGCATCGTGACCACTGACATGGAAACCCAAGTCATAGATAACTAAAGAGAATTTGGTAAACCATGCTCTAGGAGTCTATTTAAGACCATATAAAGTCTTACAGAGTCCTTATACTTGATTGGGACTATGAAACAATCTAGGAGGAGGAGTCATATAAATGTCTTTAGATTAATCTCTGTGGAGAAAGGTATTTTTTACATCATCTAAGACAAGCTCCATTGACAAATAACAATCACTACAATCACAGTAGTCATCTTGGCAACAAGGGCAAAAGTCTTATCATAGTTTAACTCATACTCCTGAGCAAATCTCTTAGCTACTAATCCAATTTTATACCGTTCTACAGAACCATCAGATTTGGTTTTGATCTTATAAACTCACTTACAATCAATGACACGCTTATTGTGGGGTAAAGACACTAATTCTCAAGATCAGGTCTTATGTAAGGCAGCTAGATCCTCATCTATGGCTTGTTTTCAAAGAGGATCAAGAATAGCCTCCTTATTGGAGGCGGACTCAGATAGTGAGTGAATAGAGGTGATAAAAGAACAAAAATCAGAAAAATAACAAGAGTTGGAGAAACCAAACTTATCTAGACTTTTTCGAGAGACATTTTTTGAAGAATTGAGGATAACGATGAGAATGATCCACATTATCGGAACCTGATTGAGTGGCAGTAGACTGAGAGAGAGTCACCGCATCTGTAGAAGAGATAATTGGAGTCTTGTGAGCATAGGTATGTATAATAAGAGGACAGCTAACACACAAATCAGAAGAGGAAGACACATCAGACACAATCATGTCACTCACATAAGTGTCAGAGGGAATATCAACTAGAAATGAGTCAATGTAAATGAGATCAGATTTTTTCAAGTGTGAAGAACTAGATGGAATAGAAAAGACGGGAATATGCTCCATGAAAATAACATAACGAGAGACAGAGTTTGTGTGTAATAGGATCATAGCAGTGATACCCTTTTTTATCCTCACTATAACCAAGAAAAACACATAAAGTTGAACGAGTATAAAGTTTAGTACGAAAAACACTAGGAAGCAAAACAAATCAAACACATCTAAATACTCATGAAGACAAATAATCTGGTTGTTATGAAGGATCAAAATATCGTTTCGAAACGATCGAAACATCCGAAATTTTTCCGTTTTCAAAGAGACCGAAACGAATCAGTGATAGAATCGAAATTCTAATACTTCCGACTATTCCACAATGTTTTGAAATGTTTTGTTATATTTCAATACATTTGCACAATTATTTCGGAATGTTTCAAGGTATTTCAAGATATTTTGGTGTATCGATTAATGTTTTGAAAAAATAATTCTTAAATTTATTTTTTTTCATTTTGTTTTTGAAATGGATCAAAATATTTATGAAACATGTCGAAACGTTTCTATTTCTTAGGTGATTGAAGCAATGCACCGAAACGAAATTTTGATTCTTACGCTTATTACATAAGTTTTCAAAATGAGTGACTCCAGAAGTGAGGATTGTGGGGATGCAGTTAATCAATTGAATTGTAGTAAGAATTGTTTCCCCCCAAAGAGAATTAGGGATATTGGCAGACAGCATGAGAGAGCGCGCTGTCTCCATAATGTGCTGGTGTTTACGCTCTACAACACCATTTTGTTCAAGTGAGTCAGTACAAAAAGATTGATAAACATTGCCATCAAATTTTAACAAATCACGAAATGAATTAAATAAGTATTCTCCTCCTTAATCATAATGAAAACATTTAATAACAAAAGAATATTGAGTATGAATATGACACGAAAAACAATGAATATAGAAAAGAATTATGAGCAATGCTTCAATAGGCATACCCAACAGTACCGGGTATAGTCATCAATGAAAGAGACATAATATTTGGTCCCTCTTGTGGGAATAGGTGTAGGTCCCCATAAATCAGAGCGAATAAGATCAAAGGGTGCAATAGAACTAGTAAGACTCTAATGAGAGGGTAATGCAATAAACTTAGCTAGCTTGCATCTATTGCAGTTAGAAATTTCACGGCACTCCAAGCTACGCAAACTACTAGTAGAGGCTAAAAAATTAATGAGAATAGGAAACATGACCTAGACGAGAATGTTACAAATAAAAACTAGAGGACTATGGATGCAAATGAAAAAATGACAAAGCAATAGTAGAAGCAGCAATATCACAAATATGTAACTCATCCAACACATACAACCCTCTCTTTCTACTTTGTGTCTCAATCAACTTCTTAGAACCTGAATCCTGCACAATACTACTAAAGGAAGAAAAATGAACTAAAAATCCAGAATCAAATAATTGATTAACTGAAATCAAATTTAAGTAAGTTGTGAAATATAATAAACATCGTGAAGTGTTAGTTGAAGAGAAATAATAGATCCAACCCCAGCCAATGACATTCGAGTACCATTGCCTGCAAGTACAGACACAGATGGAAGAGAGAATGTAGATGCAAATAAGGCAGAATTACGGGTTATCTGATGTGTAGCACCTGAGTCAAAGACCCAAGCAGTTTGTGACATTCCTGAAGGACCCAAAGTGTACGAACCTATGAAGAGAGAGATCGAGAGAGCATTAGGTTTCTGAGATAAGATAAGCTTCTGTAACTGATTAGTAATCATAGTTAATTTCACATGGGTGTCCTAAAAAGAGTCAGAGGTTTGACTTGCCATAATTACAACAAAAGAAAGCCGAATAATATCTACCAAAGCACTTGATCAGATTTGTGCAAATTCAATCAACCCAATGTTCAAGTCAGAATGCCCAATTCAATGCCCAACAACCACCAATACTCAAGCGAATCAATGCTCACAAGAAATCAAAAGTCTAATCCCCAGTATAGCAAGAGAAAAAATAGCTATCACCAAAGAAAACCAGTAAGGCAAGAAATCATCTAGGGCAGAAAAACATTAGAGCAGCAAATTGGTGAGTCAATAAGGCAAACCAGAAATCCACAGATTATTACCAGTTATCCAGCAAGCTGGTTGAACAGCCCAACTCAAAAAAAAGGCCTACCAAAAGAAAAATATAAGCCAGCAGTTTATAACAGTAACCCAATAAGAAGAGCAGCCCAACTCAAATAAAAGCCCAACAAAAGAAAAATTACAACCTTACCCAATAAGAAGAGCAGCCCAAATTGAAAACCAGAAGCTAGAGTCAGGACCAATGTGAAAACCAGAGGTGATCAGATCAGCCAACGAGAACAACACTACTATGCAACGTTGAAAGAGTACACAACCCAGAACAACAATTAACAGGAGCCGTAAGCAGCAAAGAACAACCCATTAAAACCAGAAATCAGCCGAATCAACAAATAATAACAAAAATCCTTTAGAAATCAACCAACTGGTGTAGAATCATACAACTGTGTATTCAAAACACCCAACTGCACCCTTTAGGTGTGATTTGCGGCGACAAAATCGAAGAAAAGTCATGCAAAAGACTAGGTCGAAAACTCTTGACCCCATTCTTCGAAAAACATTCACGAACTAAAAAACGAACCATGCCATGTAGAAACCCACAGAAAATCGATCAGAATGGTGGATATAATCGTTTCTAATTGATCATCATCCTGGTTGATGATATCAGCCCTCATTGAACCAAATTCTTCCGCTGATGCATAATGCTGTGTTCATAATCTTGTATAGGATCAAAATCCCTGTGATACCATGAAAGCTTTGGTTACATAATTTAGAAGAGAGGAAAGAAATAGAAGAAAGTGAGAATATTATTCCTGCTACCAAGTCTGTTACAACTCAACCAAAACGACACTGCACAATAGAGATCCATATATAGTAGAGCAAAACATAATAAAGTAAATCATTAAACTACCCTTATTCTAAATATACTATAATACTCTAACAAAAAGCACATGTGATCTAGAGTCTAGGAAAAATGAAGCCAAAAATTGAAACTTTCCATGATTTATTATTGATTTTCTATTTCTTTCTTAAAACGATAAAAACATTTATTTGGGGGCCTCAATGATTGAATTTGTCACAACTTGTTTTACATTATATAACAACCAGTTGAAAGTGACCTCAAGTTTTCATGCAGTTAAGTGTATTGATTATGCAAATCTTAGCGTAGTGTCATTTAGTCGATCAATTATCATTGGCTGATATTTGGGGACAAAATCCTCAAGGACTCAAGAGACATCACTCAAGAAGAAACACCGTATGAAGTTGGTCTGTCCTTGGGTTTTCATAGGCTAAGTCAGAATTTCCAAGAGCGGATGTTGGTTTAGAATACCTACTAATCTTTCTCTCCAATTGACAAATCCTGTGTCCCAAAATGCAATAGTTAAAACAAGGCACTATTTGTAATACTCGCTATCATATGAAGATGTAATGTTCTTTTAATTTGTAAACATGGGTTTCCACATGTTAGGGTTTTCCATTGTTTTAAGTGGGAATCTTTTAACACATTTGGGGTTGATTACAGAATGCCCCCCTCCAAATTTGGGTGCTATTGCATTCAGCTCCTCTGGTTTCAATGTAAAAAATTTGTCCCTTTCAAGTTTTCATAGGACAAAATTAACTGACAGAGTGGATTGAAAAAATAAAAGTCTTAATTTAGCCTGTCGACCATAATCTTTATTTGGGATTAATTACAAATGCCTCTTCAAGTTTGGGTTGAGTTGCAATCAGCTCCCTCTGGTTTCAATTTAAACAATCTTTTTGTTGTTTTCATTCTTTCTGTCTAATTTCTTCTACTTTGGAATTTGGCTCATATATAATTACAATGTTGGGTAGAGTTTAGGTAGTACTTTTGTGATCGTATGATAATTTCAGAAGGGCCTATAAGTTGGCATTTTGGAGACAAACAAGATGCTATTTGAAAGAATAATTCGAAGTTTGGTACACTGTTGAGCACACTCTCTCCCCTCCTTTCTTGTCTGTTCTCGTACTCTGTCTTTGGTGTCTCTTGCATGCTAAGGCAACGAAGTTTTCCCTTTCTTCTCTTTCATTCTGTCTTTCTGTCACGTTCTCTTAATTCTAATAGCAAAAAGCGAAAAATTTGCAAGTTTATTTTATTATCTGGCCGGAGCTCAACTTTTGCACTGACATGTTGTCTAGTAGAAACTGAACCATGGAACTAGGTTAAGAACATTTATGATTTACATTGGGCATGAACACTCCAACTAGACCTGATTTTCGGCATTCCTCTGGTGTTTTTTGCATCACTGATTTTTTTCATTCAGTGGACAACCAACGTGTAGTCTTTAGTCTTTAGGCTAAAGCATATGAGCATAATTACTTGTATCTTTCTTGTTTTTGTGAACTAAATCCCGAATATGTGCCATTTATTTCCATGCCATGCAGGTTGTCTTCCCAAGCGGTGGAGAGCGTTATCTGTCTACTGTGCTGTTTGAATCGTTGCTGCAGGAGGCAGAAAACATGACCATTCAGTGAGGTGTTACTTGGTCTCAAGAAGCATGATTTCTATGCTGCTTCAACACTTGTCTATGGTCAACCTTGATCCAGTCTATTGAGTTTCTGAATAAACAATTGGTTAGTTTTTATGGGTATGAGTATGAATAGGATGGGACTGACTGAAACTTGCAAAACATGATCCGAGGTGCCATGCTAATTGATCATTCCCTTCAGCTCTGCACAGTTTTTCAATGAGTCTGATACTCTTTTTTCCACATTGCATTTGAAAAGATTAAAGAGAATTTTTTTCCGTCTTATTTCATACTCAAGTTGTATTGTAAATTTATAATAGTTATTTCAAGATACAAAATTTTAGTTATGACATATATGATATTTGAAAAATTAACTAACTTAAATTAAAATTCAAATGTACATGCGATTGTTTAGTTGTGTCGAAAGTTTGATAGAGAATTTTTGTGAACAGTGCGCTTTGTGAATATTTACAACATTTTGGCAAGCCAAACCTATTTTTTATCCAATATCAGCATATACTGGTTAACGAAATTTTGAATTGATTTAGGAACGATGACGAGTGTTCATAATACCTCTACATTTGTGAGTACATGATTGTGGAGAAGTGATAGTTGAATTCTAAAAGGTAGGACGCCCATGATTTGTTACACTAAGTTTCGTGCTCAGAGGGTGGGAATTTACTCTTAAGATTATTGTGAAAATCAAGTCAAGAATGCTACAAAACAAAAAATAAACACATAAGGTAATAACATGTAAGTCATGTCAAGCTATCAACAATTCGACACAACGGATAATACTCATATTATAAAATTTTTATAAAATTACATTTGATCCATAATTTAAGCATTTCAACTCAAAAAGTTTGGCAAAAATTGACATATCACATACAATAAAATAACTTGATATATTGTATATTTTTATTTTCATTTGTTATGAAGCAGTACACTCTCACCTTTAACCATCGACAACTGCACCACCTTGTTTTATAGTCAAGCATCAATCATAAAATAACTCAGTGGATGCATGAGTGTGTTTCATGGAGTTCACTATAAACTAATCTTTCCAAAGAAATTTGGAATATATTACGAATTATCTCATTATCTCAATTATCGTCTTTTACACCTCAAAGATAACTAATAAAAGCATGTTAGGGTGTATAAAAATAAAAACAACTCATAACTCTTAATAAAATAACTAAACAAATAATCACTCCTAAATGGTCAATTGATCGATGTTGTCGTCCCAACTGACGACTAGGGGATTCACGGATAACTAAATGAATTGTGTTAATTTTATTCGCTTGTAACTTTTTACATCATATCACATTTAACTTACCTTTGCCCGGGTCACTTTGACCTCATTTTTGGGTCCTTTCCTCTGCCTAAACATTTTGTCGAACAGTTAATATGTGTTAAAAGTGTTATACGAATCCTTCAACAAACTTAATTAAAACAAGCTTCTATCCTCACTAAATTAACAATAAATCAATTTAATTATAAAGTAAGTTTCCTAAGCTTTGTAGTCATAGGTCATGAGCTAAAATTGGAGTTTCATGCAAACAATTATGTTCATTTGTTTAAAAGGGTATTAAGTTTATTATTTTTCATCAGTGGCAGATTTTGACTTGAATTTAAACAAATGCCAGTTTTCACACAAATAGAATTATGTCCTATACTATATGTGGTTAGAAAGATATATGAGTCTATGTTCTAACAAAAAAAAATGGTGCACAGATCCAAATTTTTTAGAGAAAGTTATCGTCATTTTCCCACCGACTATCTAAACTGTCTATCCAAATCAAAATTGACCACCAACTTTCTATTCTCTTGTACACCTTTCCAAACCAATTTCTAACCCTTCCAACACCATCAAACTTCTTCACCACAATTTTAACTTGGTTTTAGATAATAATCCCAACATGAATATGTTGAAATTCCATCAGCTAAACACTTTAAGGAGCTCGAAAAACTATGTTATAATTTCAAATAACTAAACACCTACTTAACAACTTGAACCAATAAATCTTGATTCCAAAAGCAAATCTAGTTCTAATTACAACAAGAAGATAATGTAAGAAATTTTAATGATTCATATATGAAATTTAGAACACCTAAATTTCAAGATTTACAACATACCTGCATGAGTCATGATATTTGATCTTTAAGTTTCTTTCACAAAAGGACAAGATCTTCCTCTCCTTCTTCAAAGCAATAGGCGGCTCTCAATAGGACAAGCCAATTTAAGGTAATGAAGTGGAGAGGGGACCTAGCCTTCTATTTATAATAAAATCTAATGGGCTCTTCCATTACGGGTCACAATTAGATTAAGGTCTACACTTAACCGTCTCAACCACACCAATTAAAAGATGTACATAAGCCCATCAAAATAGATCATTTAATAATATTTGGCTCATCTCATTGAATCATAAATTCGGCCCGTTTTTCACAAACTAAATTCAATATCAATTAATGGAAGTCTAATATAGAAAAAATTCCAACAGATAAAAGCATAACTATAACTTCTAACTACTGTAAGAAATAGTTAGTAATGTAAGATATCCCACATTAAAAAATTGAAAGGGAGTGTAAGTGTTTAAAAGAAGAAACACACCAAATTTTATAAGTTTAGATGGTGAGAAGATTTGGAGGGAAGCTTCAAATATTTCAAATCAATGTGCCTTGATTGGTTTTAAATAAAATAATATTTAAAGTCAAAAGATGGGCACTTGGGGCATCTTGGGCTTGAAGTCTATGAACAATTATTAATTTGTATTAATTATTTTATATTAATTAAGTAGTTAATTAACTGCTACATGTCTCTTGGCCTAAGAGTTGTGTCTCTTATTTACATCTCTAAGGTATTATAAATACTTATACAAATCCTTCAATAAATATATACAAAACATTTCTATATTATATTCTTGGGAGAATTTTAGAGTTTGCTATCTAAAATTCTACTTGACTTTGTTAATCCTAGGAGAATTTGCCACAAAACCCAGCAGTAACATAGTGGGGGCATAATTTTCATAAGGAGAGTGAATACACGATTAAAGTCTTCTAATCTGTTGTAATTATTTTGCTAACAATCTTAAGGAAATTATACAACAATGGAGGCTACTGGTTCGAATTATGTTTTCAAGTTCAATCTCGAAGTGTTTAAGTTAGATCGTTTTGATGGAACGAACTTCACAGGCTGGAAGGATAAATTATTTTTCTTGCTTACTGAATTGGGTGTTGTGTATCTGCTAAGTGAAAATCTGACAACTATTTCTGAACCATTTGACAAAGAATATGAAGAAACTATAGCAACCCATAAGAAACGCATGGAGGATGAAGTTCGCTGCAGAGGTTATATTCTGAATTCACTGTCTGATCAATTGTACGATCTATTTCGTTCAATCAAATCCCCACAGAAATCTAGAGTGCTGTGAAGAAGAAATATACATCTGTCAAGTAAGGTATGGACAGATTTCTCAGAATGAAATTTTTTTGAATTCAAAATGTTTGATAATAAATCTGTCATGGAACAAGTAGCTGAATTGCTTGTCCTAGTATCTAGACTCAAGGATTTTAAAATAGAAATGTTTGAACAACTTCAAGTGGCTGCAGTAATTGCAAAATTGCCTATTACTTGGAACAATTATCGAAAGAAATTGTTTCACACTTCTGAAGATTTTACCATAGACTAACTCATGAAACATATCCAAATAAAAGAAAAAACTCGCAGTCGTGAGAATGAAAATGCTTCAGAGTCTGGTTCTAAAGAAAACAATATTGAGTCTAATACAAAGAAATCAGCAAAGATTGGTTATACTTCTGGAAATAAAAGGAAGTATAATGAATCTTCAAGTAATAATTCTGCCAACAAAATGAAGAACAAGACATGTTTTTTCTGTAGCAAGAATGGTCATTTTAAGAAAAAGTGCAGGTTCTATAAGAAATTGAAGACAGAGGCAAACCGTGGACAAAAGAAGGCAAATATTGTTGAACGTCCTCCAAGTCCTTTTGAAATTATAGCTATGGTTGTTAAACTTAAAATCAGCATGATTACAGAATGCAACATGACAACAACTAACAAGACTACAGATTGGTGGTATGATTCTGGTGCGACAATGCATGTTTGTAATGAAAAAAATCTGTTCAATAACTATGAAGTTGCAGCAAAGGATGAAAGAGTTCTGATGGGGAATCATGATACTGCCAAGGTGCATGAAAAATGATTGTTGAACTGCAGTTTACCTCTGGAAAGAAACTAATCTTAATGAATGTATTTTCATGTTCTTGATGTGAGAAAGAATCTGATATCTAAAAGTTTGTTGTGCAAGAAGGGCTTGAAGGTTGTCTTAGAGGCAGAAAAAATTATATTTTTTAAGAATGGTGTCTTTGTTGGACAAGGGTATTCATATGATGGCATGTTTAAGTTGAGCATTAATAAAGTTGATGTTTCTGTTTATATTCTTGAGTCTTTAATTACACAAGACATTAATATAGATTAGACAAGACATTAATATAGATTAGAGTTTTTCTTTAAATAAGAAATGGAAACAAGTTGAACCTCCTAGTAAACCTAGGAGAAGTCAAAAAGGGAAGAAAAGAGAAGAACTTGGATTCTGATTTTATTTCTTCACAAGCAATAGTCTTCTTGGTTGAAGGAAGTAGAGATGAGATTTTAAATAAGATACACATTGTTATGCATTTGAAAGAAAATCTTAAAACTTATAGTGATGCAATGGCATGAAGAGATTCCAATTTTTGGAAGGAAGCAATAAATGATGAAATGGATTCATTTCTATCAAATGGAACATGGGTATTGGTTGACTTACCACATAGTTGTAAACCAATCGGATGTAAATGGGTGTTTAGGAGAAAATATAATATTAATGGTTCTCTACAAACCTTCAAAGCAAGACTAGTGGGAAAAGGTTTTAGATAAAAAGGAGTTAATTATTTTGACACATATGTTTCGGTGGCAAGAATTATTTCAATAAGAGTGTTGTTTGCTTTAGCATCAATATATGATTTATACATCCATAAAATGGATGTAAAAACAATATTCTTAAATCATGATCTTGATGAGGAAGTATATATGGAACAACCTGAAGGATTTGTACTTCCTCGTAATGAAAAGAAGGTTTGCAAATTGGTGAAATCCTTGTATAGATTAAAACAAACTCCTAAACAGTAACATGAGAAATTTGATAGTGTCATATTATCTCATGATTTTAATCATAATTGAGCAAATAGATGCGTTTACTTCAAGTTTACTAAAGACTACGGTGTAATAGTTTGTCTCTATGTTGATTTGTTAGTCAATTAGACTATGCAAGTGCAATTGGTAGTTTGATGTATGTTATGCATTGCATTAGACCTGATATTACCTTTTATGTATGCAAACTTTCAAGATTTATAAGCAACCCTAATACCGAACATTGGAGGGCTACTGGAAGAGTTCTCGTTTATCTTAAAAGGACAAAGTCATTTGCCTTGTTTTATAACAAATTCCCTGTGGTACTAGAAGGTTATACTGATGCTTGTTGGATAACTAGTATCAATGACAACAAATCAACGTCTAGTTGAATTTTCACTTTAGGTGGAGGAGCTATATCATGGGCTTCTAAAAAACAGACGTGTATTACTCTTTCCACAATGGAATCTGAATTTATTGCGTTGACAGAGACAGGTAAAGAGGCGGAATGGCTGAAAAATTTATTGTTAGATATAAAGTTGTGGTCACAACCGATGCCAACAGTCTCTTTTCACTGTGATAGTTAGGCAGCTATGTCTAGGGCTTTTAGCAACATTTATAATGGTAAATCTAAACATATTGCTTTAAGACATGAATATATTAGACAACTACTTGATGGTATAATCACAGTTGTTTATGTTAGGTCTGGTAAAAACCTTGTAGATCCATTAACTAAAGGACTCTCGAGAGATATGATTAAAAGCACTACGAGTGCAATGGATCTCAAACTATTCTAAAATTGTCACTAATAATGGAAACTCTACCTTTCTTGTTGCTTAACAAATTTTAAAGGTTTTAGTGGTAATAATAAGTTATTGGTGATTGATAGCAAGCACAAGGTTTTATATATAGTGCTTATGAAAAAGGAGGTTGAATATTAATTATTCTTAATGAAGACTTTTTGTTTGGTTTGATGAACAAGAAAGTTCAAAATTTTGAAACTTTAACAACTCTTCACCTATGTGAACACAAGAAGTGGTGTTGTTTCTATCAAGAGTTTGGAAATAAAACTTGTGTAAGTGTTCATGAAATTAGGAGGTAGCACAAGACCATAATATGGTGCTAAAGCTCACGGTGGACACATTTAGAGAAACTTGTAAGTTTATGTGTATGACATTTTCGATCTTGTTGTATAAAATCAAGGTTTAATAAATCTAAATAACCATTGATTTTGACAAGGTTTTGAAATGTTTATACTAATAGTAGGTTTAAGTCGAAATACACCTTTTATATGCATAAACTTTAGTTGATTTTGATTACTTACATTACCATCTAAGTGGAGGATTGTTAGAAATAGTTAGTTATGTAAGATATCCCACATTGGAAAATTGAAAGAGAGTGTAAGAGTTTAAAATAAGAAACACACAAAATTTTATAAGTTTGGATGGTGGGAAGATTTGGAGGGAAGCTACAAATATTTCAAATCAATGTGCCTTGATTAGGCTTTAAATAAAATAATATTTAAAGTCAAAAGATGGGCACTTGGGGCATCTTGGGCTTGAAGTCTATAAACAATTAATAATTTTTATTATTTATATTTGTATTAATTAAGTAGTTAATTAACTGATACATGTTTCTTGACCTAAGAGTTGTGTCTCTTCTTTACATCTTTAAGATATTATAAATACCTGTACAAATCCTTCAATAAATATATACAAAATGTTTCTCTATTCTGTTCTTGGGAGAATTTTAGAGTTTGCTCTCTAAAATTCTATTTCGCTTTATTAATCATAGAAGAATTTACCAGAAACCCAACAGCAACATAATAAAGGCATAATTTTCATAAAGAGAGTGAATACACGATCAAAGCCTTCTAATCTATTGTAGTTATTTTGCTAACAATTACTTAGATAAAAAAATATAAACCCTAGCATGCCCTAATTTTAGTTGATGTTTCTTAAAGGCAAACTAGCAATTATAAAGCTTTCTCACCTTTGGATTTACACCAAACAACCCATGGTTTCCCTTAACCCTCCTTGTTCTTCTGTTTTTCTCTTCCTTTACTTTTGACTTTTCCCCCTTTGTTGCAGGCAACATCACTTTATTATTCTCTTATTTTCTAAAGCCTTCTAGTCTAGTTATCTACTAATCACACGTCCTAATCATAGCACACTCATCAAATATTGACAAGTGTAGCTTAAAAAAGATAGTGGGGACCCTTGAGAAAGGCCATACTGTCCCATTCTTACATGGGGACTCTTCTTTTTAGTCCACTAGGTTAATCGAGCAATGGTGTCTAGTAGGTTGAGGATAACAATTTTTGTTAACTGTGAAGTCCCAATTTTGTGTCTTATCTCCACAATGGGGGAGACGAGTCTCGCCAAGGTTGACCTTGACTTTTGTAGTGCCACTCTTGTCTATTCTTGGTCGAGGGTCTATTTTGTCACTTTTGGTGTGATGAAGGTGTGTTTCTCCCTTTTGTAGTGCTAGATGTTTCATGCGACATTAGGTACCTCCTGTGGCACTGTTATTAGACCTGTTAAAATCCAATACGACACGATTAACTAACACGGATTAAGCGGGTTTGAGTGAGACCTTAACGAGTTCGGGTGATAAACGAGTTGACCCACTAAACACGTTTAATAAACGAGTCGTGTTTAGATGAGACATGTAAACTCGTTTATAAACTGTTTAAATAAAATTAATATAATAATAAATTAATAATTATTTTTTAAAAATTAACCAATTTTTTTTAATGACTGCTACTCAGAAAATATATAAAGTGATTTTTCCCCAACCCTAATCTAATTTCATCTACGCTAAACGGCTGAAGCTTTGTGTAACTGTGTTACACCTCCACCACTCTCCAGTCCAAGCCCTCCTCTCTCTCCTTCTCTCTCCAAGATTTGGTGTTGCTCCTCTCTTCAAGACTTCATCTACGTTGAACCGAATGGCTGAAGCTTGAGTCACTGACCACGGAGCTCGCTGACCGGATTGAAGGTGTTGCTCCTCTCTCCATTTTAGATCTGCATTAGTTTCAGCGAGCTGAAGGCTTGAAGTATTTATATTTGTATTTAGATTTTAGATCTGTATTTAGATCTGATTAGTTGAAGTATTTGATTAGTTGATCGGTTGAAGCTTGTTGATTAGTTGAAGTATCTAATCGGCTGAAGCTTGTTGATTTTTAGTGAATGGCTGAAGCTTGCTTCACTAATTTTAACTGTTAGCTATATTGGTTGAAGTAGATGGAGACGACAAAATTGAGCTCTAGCCCGTGAAGCTTTCACTTACCCTCTCATCAATAATCAACATACTCTTTCTTTTAAGGTTTTCTAGTGGCACACTTACATGATCACGACAATGATGTGTGTGTGTGTCTATAAATATATATATATATATATATATATATATATATATAAAGAGAGAGAGAGAGAGTTAAATATGATACGGAATTACATATGATACAAAATTACACAAATGCCCTATTTCTAGTTTTGTTCCCATAGAATAAAAATTCATTCTAATAATAATATTGTCATTATTATATAAAATATTATTAAATAAATGAAATAAATCTTACCTTTATATGTTGGTAGTTATTATATTAAATAAAAAAGATAGTTATTAATTTTGTAAACTTCCCTGAATTTTAGTGACAGCTGAGCTCATCTTTGCCATCTTTATCTACTTCACAATTAAAATTTTGATTTTTTTTTTGTTTTACACTTACGGTGACAGATTTTTGTGCTCCTTTTTCTGTATTATTCTATCTGTATGCAATTTCCAGAGTATCAATTTGATTTTTGTAGCCATGACTCTGACCTCTGTGAATCATTAATGGGCAATTCTTGTCAAAAATAATCATTAATGTCTCCTACCTCTTTGTTTAGGGGCTCTATTCTAATTATTGTCTTTCAGACCTCTTTACATCTTCATGGTATGTAGTGATTATTTACAAGATTTGTATGTAGTGATTGTTGGGGGTGATATCAATTTAACTCTATTTTTTTGCCTTAAACAGATGAATTCTTCCGAGCAAAATATTATAATTTCTAATGAAGAAGATCATGTCGGACATGAATCTAATGTAGTTGTAGCTCCAACAATACAAACATCAACTGGTACAACTATAGAAAAAGGTAAATCTAATCATAAGCGATAAAAGACTTCAATAGTATTAAAATAATTCACAGAATTAAATAAAAAAATCTAAACAGCAAAAAACGTGTTGCATGTAATATTTGTGGTGTCACATATATATGTGATTCTAGTCATGGAACTGGAACATGCATACTCAAATGGAAAAATGTGTGAAAAAAGACACCAGTGATATTGGACAATTATTTTTAAGTCAAGGTCAAGGATCTATGCTAATGCGATCCACAAAATTTGATCTTGAAAAGCTTCATAAGTTAGCTTGAGGCAATACTTGAGCATGATTTACCATTTTGATTTGTACAATATAAGGGTATTAGAACAATGTTCAAGTATGCTTATGATAACATCAGGATGCCTTCTAGGAATACTGCAAAGTCAGATGTGTTAAAAATGTATAAGAGAGAGAAGGATAAACTTAAAATTGTGTTGGGTTCCTTGCTTGGAAGAATTTGTCTGACATCTAATTTGTGGACTTCTATGTCGACTGATGGATATGTTTCTCTCATAACCCATTATGTTGATCTAGATTGGAAGTTGTAGAAAAGAAAATTTAACTTTTGTCTCATGCCCCCTTCCTATACTGATTTTGCCTTGTCTGAGAAAATTTATACATTACTGATTGATTGGGGAATTGAAAGGAATTTTTTTTTTTACTTTGGATAATGCTTCTAGTAATGATTGTTTTGTTGAGATGTTGAAGAGTCAACTTAACTTTAAAAATGCTCTCTTGAGGAATGGTGAGTTCCTCCATGTTCGGTGTTGTGCACATATTCTTAATTTGATAGTCTAAGATGGACTTAAAGAAATTGACGAATCAGTGATAAAAATTCGAGAAAGCATCAAATATGTTAAAGATTCATTGTGAAGGAAAAAGAAGTTCATAGATTATGTTGCTCAAGTTTCACTAAAGAGTAAAAAAGGTTTGCGAAGAGATGTTCCAACTAGATGAAACTCAACTTATATTATGCTTGACAGTGCACTTTTTTATCATCGTGCATTTATTCATTTTATAGTCGAGTGATTCTAATTATAGACATTGTCATTCCCAAGAAGAATGGAGCAAAGTAGAGAAGATTTCTAATTTGTTGAGGGTGTTTCATAAAGTTACTTGCTTATTCTCTAGTACAACATATCCCATAACTAATTTGTATTTCCCCCAAGTGTTCATAATTCAACATACTTTGAGGGAGGCATTGACAGATAATGATAGTTTTATAAGGATAATGAGAAGTCATATGCATGCCAAGTTTGTCAAGTATTGGTCAAAGTATAATGTGATTCTTTCAATTGCTATCATCTTAGATCCTTGGTACAAAATTCAATTTGTAGATTGGACTTATTCAAAACTTTATGGTGGTGATTCCTATGAGTTCAAGTGTGTCCAAGATACTTTATTTGAGCTCTTTGAATTGTACTCTGTCAACTTGTCACATGTTGTTCCAAGTACTTCAAATAGTGAGAAATAGGTTAGTGAGACTCATGGTCTCGATGATTCCGAAAGTCTTTTTCAGGTAAAATATAATTTAGTTTGTTTGAATTGAATGTGATCAATGTAGTTTATTATATATTTGTAATAATTTTGTACAAAATGTAAGATTTTGAAAAATGTGTAGAAGAAGATTTTCTTGTTTCTCGAGTGGCTGAGTTGCAGTTGTATTTAAATGAACAAAGGTTTGATCGAAAGAAGGACTTGGATATTCTAGCCTTTTGGAAAGGAGAATAGTTTTAACATCCTATATTGTCTCGGTTGACTTGTGATGTGATGACAATTCCTATATCTACAGTTGCATATGCATTTGCATTTAGTATTTGTGGTAGAGTTTTGAATAAATATCGAAGTTCACTTTTGCCAGAAAACTGTCCGAGCTTTGATTTGTACTAGAGATTAGATTCATGGAAAGAGTAGTAAGTTTGATTCCATTTTACTAGTATTATTTTTCTCATTATACTAATTCATGTGATCATTGATTCATTTATGTTTTGTTGTGCTTAATTGTAGATGATTCTAGTTATGATTCGGAAGGAGAAATAGATGATGTTGTTTTCAATCAAAATATGAAGTCTAATAAAGTTATATTTGTTCAATGTTCTAATTTTATATCTATCATTGATCATGACTAAAAAGAGGTAATGTCAAGTTTTTGGTACTTATCTAGTTATTAGTCTATTTAATTATTGATGTGATATAATATTTTAGTTTAATTTGTGTAGGGCATATGAATTTGGTTGTTGAATACGCTCGTTGTCATGGAGGTGGAGATTTGATATCTTTCATGAGATTTTTGTAAATTATGGAATTTGTGGTTGTTTGAGATTGTGGTTTGTAATATGATTGTTATTTCAGATTGTATTTATGATTTGTAAAATAGTTGTTGGTAGAATTTGGATATTTTGGATTGTAGTTTGAACTTTATAATATGTTGTGGTGTGATATCTCTAAATATCACATTTATTTGTGTTAGTTTGTTAGTTTTATAAAATTATATAATATTTTTAAATAAATAGGTAAATGATTAAATGAGTGGCTTACCGTATTAAATGGGTCAAACGGCGTTAAATAGGTAAATGAGTCAAATGAGTGGTTTACCATGTTAACCCGACCCGACTCGTTTAAAATTAAACGTGTTAAACGAGTCGTGTCATATTACCCGTTTATTAAACGGTTCGTGTTCGTGTTTTAATTTTTTATTCGTTTATTAAACGTGTCGTGTGTTTACATGTTTTTCACCCGTTATCCGTTTAACCTGACACGTTTGACACCCATAACTGTTATCTGTACCAATCATATTGGACTTTGTTGAGCCCCACTGCCATATCAACTGTTGACTGTTATTACTTGTCCATTACAAATAGGTGTTTTCCTGTTGTGTAGGTTCAAACTACCAACAAGCTAATGATGAGTTCTTGATATTGAGGTTTACTATCATTTTTCGGATCTCAGGAATTTGAGAAGCTTCTCCCTCACTTGCCTCAATCTTCTATTACTTTACACATAGAACTATAGCAACTAAAAAAAATCTATATTATATATAAAATATTATTTTAATTGAAAGTCTGTTTTGTAAATAAACTTCTACATTGAAAAGTTAAAAGTTCAAATTTCAATTATATGTGTTGCTCAATTTTTTTTTTCAATTATATGTAAATAAGCTTGTAAATTAGTATTACCATAGAGAAGATGCAAAATTAAAAATGGGTAAAATAGTAATTGGTTCATGTTTTAACTTTAATGAATTACCTGACAATAGTGAAGAAAAAACCAGAAAAAGTCATACTTCTGCCACGTGTATGCTCCACAAAACGAGTATACATCTCCACTGTCTATACCCAAGAGTATGAACTTCAATACTCAGCACCCCCTCTCTCGTCCATCAGATATCCGTTCATACGAGAAATTTTTGTATGGGTATTATACACCACGTGGCTGACCCAAGCGATGTGCATATCCAATGAATGCTTGCCAATTGACTGAATGTCGGAAGAATTTTTAAAGAAGTCAAGTCATCAAATGACTTGGGTTTGTTGACAAAAAGTTAACTATGAAGTTAACGGGGGAAACTCCAAGAAAAATTTAGCACGAAACCTGGCTAAACACCTCTTTCCAAGATTTCTCAAATTTCAAAATTCAAAATTCAAAACCCAATTAAACCTTTTGGGTTATCTCTCCATAACTCTCTCTCTCTCTCCACAAGCCACATCTCTCCTTTAATTTGTGTTTCTCCATTACTTCAAGTTTCTTCTCTCTCTTTGCACATCACCGGTGAAGATAGTGACCCGACAACATCTAGGTTGTATCGGTGTAGGAATGAGTAAGTTCTTTGATCTCTCTAACGAGTCCAATGTCCTGACCACTAACAAGTGCTTCAATTGATTTTATCTCTTTTTTCTTGAATTTCTCTTGTCAGTTATTATCTCTAGAGTTAAAGAATACACATTGAGTTTTGTTGAAATTTAAAAACTTCAAAATTCAAAAACCATCTCTCTCTCTAGACATCACCGATGAAGCTAGGTGGAGACCTTGACATACTCAGGTTGTGTGGGTGGAGAAACAGGGAAGCAATCCTCTTTCTCTTTCTAAAATGAGAAATCATTTAAGGGCAACTATTGGCCATGAATAAACCAAAAAATTGAAGGTGTTTAGTATTTTTTCTTTACATGTTGATTCAAGAGTTTAGTATTTTTCATGAAGAATTTCAGAGTTTCAAAGAAATGGAAACATAGAGAAGAAGAATATGAAGACAGAGACAATCTTAACCCATTACCCATTAACCCGTCCAACCCGCCCATAAATAAATGAGTTGAGTACCTATATTAATTAATACGAGTTTAAATTGGTTGGATAATATGATTCATTTTAATTAAGTGGGTTAGTATGGATTACAAATGGGTACCCATTGGGTTGAGTATTTATTTTTTTATTAAAATAACACAAGTAATAAAAATAAATAAATATACTAATATACCAAAAAATACACACTATTACACCAAAAAATACACACATATACAATAATGCACCTAAACATACACACACTAGTACACTAAAAACACACACACACTAGTACACCACGAATGACCCATGGGTCGACCCATAACCCCACGACCCATGAGCCAAACCATAATTCATGGACTGCCTTATGCCCATGGGTCGACCCACGGATCATCCCATTATGTGTGTATTTTTTTTATTAAATCTGTTTTAATTTTTATGTTAGTATATGTGTGTATATTTTTGATGTATTAGTGTGTATTTTAGTGTATTAGTGTATATATTTTTAATGTATTAATTTATATGTGTTTTGGTGTATTAGTGTGTATGTATATTTGTATTTAAGAGCATTACTAATGTGTATGTATTTTGGTGTACTAATATGTCTATTAATAATTTTAATTACTTTATGAGTTAATTGGTTTAACCCAACCCGTTATAAATCCAACTCATTATAACCCATTTATTAGGTGATTGAAAAATATATTAAATTAATTTTAGTCTAATCTAATTTAATCCAACTCATAACCAACTCAACTCACCCATTTGCCACCCCTTGACGAGAGCAAGACTATAATATAGTATTTTCACTTATTGGCTTTGGATTTTGTAGCTTCATTCACTCGAATTTCTGAGCATTCAATCTCAATGAGAAAAAAATATATAGAATCTATTTAGACACTGGTTAGTGGTCAGGACCTCGATGTGGCCAAGAATTGATTTACCTGTTCTTCCAGCGATACAACCTCGATTTGGCCGGATGTCCATTTTCACCAGTGATGTGCGAACAGAGAGAAGAGAGTAAGGGAGAAACAGAGCTTGAAGGAAGAGATGTGGCGTGTGATGAGAGAGAGAGAAAGAAAGGGGGGAATACTGATGGAGAGATGGCACAAAATGGGTTTTGAAATTTGAAATTTGAGATAACTTAGGCAGAGATCCTCAGGCTTTGTGCTTTCAGTTTCCCCTGTTAATTTGCATGTTAACTTCTGTTAAAAATCCCAATCAGCCGATGAGTTGGCTTCTTCAAAAAATTGTCTGACAAATTGATGAATTGGCAGACATTTATTGGCCATGCACACCACATGGCCAAAGCCACGTGGTGTGTAATACCAATGCAAAATTTTCTCCGTTTATACTAAAATTACGAAACTCCCCTCGATCAAAACGCCAAAAACCTGGTCAAAGGACATATCCAACAAGCCAGAGCACCAAGAAATCAGAGCACAGCCCCAAAATCACCCCCAATTGCACTGTTTTCGTCTCTCTCTCTCCTCCGTTAATTCGGAGTGGCAGTCCAAATACGCCAGAAAAAAGCAAGAAAATGTTCAATTGATTGAGAGTTAGGGTTCAGTGCTCCGAGCTTCGAATACCTAGAGTTCCGTTCTTTGCAGTTCGACCTCGTTCGACATAATAAGATTTGCATGTGGAATGGATAATTTCTCTTCAGTGGAAGATTTGGAAATTTGAAACTTTGATCAGACTCCGTTTTATCTACTCACCGATCAATCTCTGGTAATCACCTTCTCTCTGCGATACTTAGATATATTAGACTTTTGACTTCTTCGAATTCCAAGAAATTTAGATTGTAGTGTTCGGTATGTAATGCATGTCCCAGTTTTAATTTTAATTTGCAAGGGGTTTATTGTGTTCAACGAGTATTTGTGCTTTGGACGCGAGGGACCAATTTTGAACCGTTGAATTGTTCCATTTCTTTTTTCTTGTGGCGGGTGATATAGATGGCAATATATTTTTAATTATCTGAGTGTGTACAGTATAGTTTGTTGCAATTTGAATTCATGTGTGGTCACTAATATAAGGAGATTTAATTAATTGTGTTTGCACTTGTACATGTATACCATTTACTTAAGTGTTTACGATTTTCTCTGAAATTATTGGCAGCTATTTGTGGAAACTGGAAAATATTGCTTTTGCTTGCAACTTCACTTCTTTGTGTTATATATATGTGAATGCAACGTTGTCTATGAGTAGTTAGTTGATTCTATGAGCACAATACTCATTCTTGATCTAACATTATTCGAAAGATTATTCCCACTTTAACACTTTCCCTACCACATGCTGCTTGTTATGGAAAATATTTGGCTCAAGCTATTTTGTTTTTTTGCCTTTTTAATCCGATTCAACTCATCTAAGATTTTTGAACACTGACTTCTGACAATTGCTTTTGCTAAACCCTTCATATTCGCAGATGCACAAAAAAAAAATGTTCATCAATTTTTGTGATTGTTGATGTTATATTTAAGCACAAACATCAGGATGTTGAGACAAGTATATAATACGTGACTGTAAACTACAACAATTCCTAGGTGTAGTCAATAGCAGCCCACCCACATTGGGACACAATAGTTTAGCTTCCTCAGCTATATGAATCTATATATATATGTATATATATATATAGACTAGATCTAATCGAAGAAGATTTTTATTATGTTCACCTTGGCTGTACGGAGTCGCATTACAAGAAAGCGCCTTAGTAATGTATAGGAATTGTGGTTGCATCTAGATCACCATTGATTTAATTTTTTTTATAGTGACGATATAAATGAAGAAGTGTTAATAAAAAGAACTAGTATTTTAATGTATTGGGGAGTCCTGTTTGAAGTAGGTCAAGAATGTTTTATTGTTCATATTTTGTTTTATTGTGCCTTCTATTTATAAAATCCTCTTTTATCTATATTTCCTGTGTAGGAGTTCTTAAGGTTTCGAATGGAGTTTATCTCCATTCACCTCATCTGATATATTTTAAGGTAGCTAAACATGACAAATAAAATAAGAAAGACCTTAGGAGCCATTGGTTGTTAGGGCTTGAGATCTTCAAAATTCTGAACAAGAATCTGCTCTCAATTAACAAATGTATATGCAAAAATTATCAAAAGTGCTTAAACTTGACTCAATGATGAGAGAGTCTTAATCTTAAGGTAATTTTATTTTGGTGACAAGCTTGCAAGTTAATAGTACTTTTTTAGATAAGAATTTAAGTAATGAGAGTTGACGGAATTCACACAATTAGAAAATGAAATTTTTGGTCAAAGATCAAAATTTCGTTTCGAAACGGCCGAAACGTTTCTGTTTTCAAAGAGACTGAAAAATAATTGTATCGAAATTCTAATCCTTAGAGGTGTTTTGCAATGTTTTGAGTTGTATTGACATGTTTTCACCCACTATTTTTGAATGTTTTGATGTGTTTCAAGTTGTTTTTATTTATTTTGACTTTAACCAATGTTTCAAAATGTTTTAGAAATAAATTCTTAATTTTTTTTATCCGTTTCCGTTCTACTTCCGAATGGTCCGTTTGTTAATGGGATAATGGTAGAAAATGCAAAAAAAAGATTTTTTTTAAAATTTTCATGTGTTTGGTTAGTATGAAATAGAAAATGATAGAAAAAATAAATTTATTCAATACTTAGTTCTTTTACAATTAACAAACATTTGTTTTCTTAAAAAAAACATGAAAAAGAAAGAAAGTTATGATCAATAACAAAACTTTTTATTTTACCCTTATTTTCCTTAAAATATTGAATTGGTTATTAATTTTGAAAAAACTTGGTATGAGCTAGGCTAATCATAAAATTTGGTCTAGAGATTTGGGTGCGGGTCAATCCTTGTCCCAAAACTAGGTTAGGAGCCAATTTTTTTAAAAAATTTTAATTTTTAATTATAATACATATTTCTTTTCTTCTTTAGACCGAGTTGTAGGGTCAAATATCGTCAAACCCGAAACTTTAGGACATAAAAGAAGGTCAAAACGGACCTATTGATTGACCATAGCTTTAAATTCCGACGCCGTTAGCCAGTACCAACGACTTGTCTTCGGGCTACGATGTATATAGGGTGAGAGCCTGCAAAGGTAAGCCTTAAGCCTCTCCGTGTTAAGCCTTGTGTGAAATTAAATCCTGATGTTAGCTAAGCTAAAATCATTCTTCAACCTTCATCCAACGCTTAACTTGAGTGATTCTTCTTCTATTAGTTATTAGTACGGGCTTTGCACTGTCTGCGTTGGGAGTTCGAGCACGGGAGAACGAGCTCCTAGGACTCGAGCAAGAGAAGATGAAAAAGATGCGCTCCAAGAATTCATATATCTAAGGATAATTTAGACAATTAAAAAAAATTTCTTGTAACTTTTTTTTTTCTTTTAAATAATAAAATGATTTTTTTTTAAATTTCTTAGAAATTTTTCGTGCTAACCAAATACATATATATATATATATATATAAATTTCTTTCAGTTTTTTTCCTTTCATTTCCATTTCTATCACTTTTATTTTCCATCATTCTTTTTTTGTTAACTGAACAAACCCAAAGTGATCGAACTATGAAGCACGAATACTTCAATATCGGTATCGGTATCGGTATCGGTATCGAATACTTCTCAGATACGGATATGCGTCCGATACGACCGAATATGTATTCGATACGAATGAGAAGTATCCTAAAATTAAAAAAATAAATTTGATTTTCGAATACGGACGAATATGCCTTGGATACGAATAAGATACGCTTAGGATACGACGGGGTATTATTAAATTTTTTTAAAAAGTATAAAGGCAGAAGAGCAAATATGTTGAGCCCTTATTTATATATATATATATATATATATATATATATATTACCCCAACTCAGTCGACAGCCCCCATCTCAATAGACGATCGAGTGTCTCTCTCTCTCGCTCACACTCACGATGGACTGACTGTATTTGACGCCGATCGACGACGGCTATTTCCTCTTTTACCTCCAACGACCTGTATTTGATCCTGATTAGCCCAACTCAGTTGACAACCCTCCTATATCTCTGTGTCCAAATACAGCGAGTAAGTTCTTTCCTCTCTCTCTATTTTTCTGTCTGTCTATTGTCTCTTTTGCCTTTTACTAGTGATTAGCACACCTTTTGAGCCTTGAATTAGGGTTTGCGATTAGGGTTTTTTTTTGGGAGCAATTTGGAGAACGTCTTAGTAACAAGAGGGGACTGTTTTGTTGCTTGACTTGTAATAGGATAGTATTCCAAATTGCAAGTTTTTTGTTGCTTGACTTGTAATCGGATGGTTTCTTTTGTTTAAGAATGGACTTGATATTATGCCATATGTATGTGATATAGAATGTATGATTTATGAATGGTTATTATTATATATCTTTGGTAGATGTGTGATTCACTTTATAAATCATAATTATTACATTAAATGTAAGAATAAAATTTTTAAAAATATATATTTTATAAACGTATCCTACTTGTCGTATCGTCATATTCGTATCCGTATCGTATCTGTATCCCGTATCCGTATCCGTATCCGTATCCGTGCTTCATAGTGATTGAAACAATGCACCGAAATAAAATTTTGATCACCGATTTTTGTTAAGATTTTATGATGTTTTGCGTAGACCGCATTTAGACTTTATTTGCCAATTGTTCAGGTAGCAATCTACAGGACAGTTTAGAGAATAATCTTATTTCATTATCTTCGTGAGGGAGGGGCCAGATGTACTCAACCTTACCTTCATATTCATAGAGGCTATTTTAGCTTTTTGATTCTTTGGCGGCGAGATTATAATGGAGTAACCTTATTACTATGCCAAGACCCACCTTCTTGTAAATGGTAGATAGTTAAAATAAGCTATATATATATTACTTGTAAATGTCAACAAACTGACAAACTATCGATTTATATTTCCTCCCTATTCAATATTATGAAGTCCATTTAATCCTAACAGGTCCTTTGATCTTACTTTTGTTTTCTCAATTTTATCCTTAATTATTGTTAACTTCCATATTCCTTAAAGATCATATTAGAACACAACTTCTAACTCCCCAATTAGGTCTCTAAAATATATATCTCATAGGTTATTAGTTGGACACAAGTTTCTAACTCTATCTTCACATTGTGTTATTAATTTTCTAGAACTACTAATCTTATTATTTTTTACCACTGGATCTATAAATATTTCTTATTACATCCCTAATCAATATTATGAAGTCAATTAAATCTTAACACCTCCTTTGACCTTTCTTTTGTTTTCTCAAATTTTGTCGTTAATTACTTTGTTAACTTCATATTCCTTAAAGATCATATTAGAGCACAACTTCTAGCTCCCTTATTAGGTATCTAAAATATATATCTCATAGGTTATCAGGCGCATACAAGTTTCTAATTCTATCTTCACATTGTGTGATTAATTTATTAGTGTTTAACTTTTTTCTTTTTTTTTTTACCGCCTAGTCTATAAAGATGTAAAGTCAAAACTAGCGATTATCAAAAGTAAGATAAAAAATTCGAAAGTTTGGATGTAAATGTTTTCAAAAATTTTACAAAGTTTTCAAAAATTACATTATACAAAGTTATCAAATCACATTATACAAAGTTTTCAAAAACTTTAATTGTAAATTAGTATTTTTTAACTTGTCTTTAGTGTTATGCTTAAGAATTTTTTTTGGTCCTAGCCGAAAGATGTTGCCTGGGTAATGATTTTTGGAGTATTGAATCTTATTAGTAAATGATTAAATATAAGAAAACTAAAACTATAGTTTAAAATAGTTCATGTGCAACGTACATGGGGATCAACTGGTTTAGAAAGTTTCAAAACTTGAGATAAAGAATTTGGGGTTTATGTTTTATCATTTTAGTTGGATTAATAACAAGTGATCGATTGATGTGTTAAGCTGGTATGGGGTGCAAGTTGGGGTTGTTAAGTTTGCCCCTTTTGAACCAACCTTACCCTGTTTAGGTAATGCTGACACTGGGTATTGGGGGTGGTTGAGGCTTCGCAAATTCTGCTGCATTCGTGGTGATTTTTTTGGCATTCATCCTCACTGTATCTATGAAGAGGAAAATAATGATTTCCTTGTTGCAATTCATTTTGCCTTGAATTGTAGTAGATGTTGGCTCTCAAACACAGTAAAGTGGTCATCATGTTCATTTGTTATTCGTTTTATATTGGCTTTAGGGTTTTGCAATGCACCGTGTGGGTAGTGCAGGAAATGCATCAAATTCTGGTCGCCCTCGCAAGGAGAAGAGGTTGACTTATGTGTTAAACGATGCTGATGGCACGAAGGTATTTTTTTTTTTTTTTTTCTCTCTGATTTCCATTGTTAGTTCTTGTGTTGATGATTTAAAATGGGGTTCGTTCCTCTAAGTTTTAGGTTGTTTTACTGGATGGTAGCAGAGGAATTTTTTAAAATTCTCGACCAATTATTTCTTATAAATTAATAATACACTTCTAAAATTTGCTGCTCACCTTTGCTTAGAATGCTAATTTGTTGGTCAGAATGTTTTGCTCGGTAATATGTAATGTGTACACGTTTCACCTAACTTTGACTCAATGTTCTTATTTTCTCTAGTCCAATATTGCAGATATGCAAATGTTTATCAAATTAACTGACATTAGGCAGCATAATTTGATAAGGATCTGTACATAAATCAGAGATGCATTTTCATCGAATTGGATGAAAGATTGACCTAAACCGCATGCTAATGCTTAATTCTGGCATATTATCAGCTACTTTTATGTGTAAATTTTAAAATTTTGGGAGCGTGCTTAGATATTGATACTTTGACATCTTTGCCATGAGGAAATTAAGCAGTGGTTTGTTGGTGTTATTTATTTATTTTTTATCATTGCATACAGACTGATTATAACTTTAAATAACTCCCATTTTACTCCTTATGTGCCCAATAGAATCGTAGAATGACAAGAGGAGAAGTTCGAGCAAATAGCTGTTTGGAATTTTTATTCCTAACTTTTGCTTGCCACGTTTTCGAGTGAATCATTTAAAACGAGTTAAATTCAAGCCATACAACTCTGCAACTTGTTACTCCTTTGAATATCTGTGATATACACACATTACCATTGCATACGTCAAAGGATCAAGACTTTGTTTGAAGTTCATCAAAACAACCAACACATTTTAGTTTTGGTGGAATCCAAAACAAATCAGTAATTAAAAAGTGAAGGTTTAATGTGTCAAAGTGTTTCATGTTTTAGTATGCTTCGACAAATGGCTCGGAATGAAAATTTGTATTTTTTTCTCTGTTACATAACATTTTGAAATGTTTATGTTTCCTTGCTTGCAAAAAGTATGCATTGGAATGCTATTTTGATCGTTGACCAAAATTTTCTTGTTTTGGAATGCTTTAATGTGTTTCGGAATGTTTCATCCAATGCTTCGGAATCAAAATTCCATTTTTTTCTCCGTTTTAATATTCTATTTCCAAAATATTCCCCAATGTTTCCAAGCTACATGAAGCAAAATCTTGATCCTTGGATCCATCTAGTCATGCTTTTTTTTTGCTGGAGATGAAGGACTTTTTTTTCGTCATTTATTCAATGGTTTTCATTGTACGACACTATTGCTCTTAGACAAGTAATAAATCTTCATGTTACTTTGCCTGTCCGGGAAAAAATAACGCTTCCCCCTTTGGAATGTTTCTCTATTCCAGCACTGTGCAGGCGTAAACTGTTTGGCTATATTGAAGTCATCAGTCTCTGATGGGTTTGATTATCTCTTCACTGGGAGCCGTGATAGCACATTAAAGAGATGGGCATTGGCTGAAGATGCTGCTACCTGCTCTGCTACATTTGAGTCGCATGTAGATTGGGTATTGTTCATGCTGACACCTGCCTGTTTATCTTTCCAATTCTGATAGGAATTTTGTTGCCTATAGTTTTTGGTGACTGTTAACTGACCATCGAAATCTGTTGGGATTTTGGTAATAAAAATACTTAATTCTCTACAGTGGGTTGGATCAACTGAGGTGAGGTCTTGGCCTTTTTCTTGTTATCATTGGGTTGGGAAGGAGTTGGGGGTATAGCCTGTGAAGCAGGGATACTCCGTTAAGATCTATGCGTCACTATGCTCGTTGAATAGTCTAGGATACATATCAGATATAAACATATCCAATAATAAATAAAATATCTGGATACATCGCGAATACAATCCAAAATGAATATGTTTAGGATATATAAGTGGATATGCGGAGCAATCTATATAATATTATGCATCACATAGAAAAATTCATATAACTTTGACGACACATGGGTGTTTCTTAAGTATTATCTACTATCAAATAGCAAAAGAGGGTAAAGTGAGTTAAGTACACTAGATGTCTCGACACAAGTACTTCTAAGCAAACTAACTAGGTAAATGTTGGCTCCGGTCCCTTTAATTAGTCACATCTATTTCGTGGATGTACTATAGTAAGTCGGTTTATACTTTTGTGAAAATGAAATTGCTTACTTTTTCTATTGTTATCAAAGAATCCATTGAAAATTATAATTATGATGTCCATAGAGAATGGTGAATATATAAAATATGTTCTTTTAATAGACGTATCATGGTTGTATTTATATTCTATATTTTTAGGTTTTGTTGTATTGTTGAATCCGTAATCATAGCTATATACCGTATTCATATTCATGCTTCCTAGGCTGTAGCACTAGAGCTAAATGTGGATACCTGAACACCTAACAATCCGTGAAAACTGCTAAGGTCCACTTTCTGATGGACTCTATGTTATCATTGAATGAAATTGAGCATTGAGTTCTGTAGGTCAATGATGCTGTCCTTACTGGAGGTAATACGCTTGTCTCCTGCTCCTCGGACACCACCCTCAAGGTTGGTCTACAATAGGAGCTGCATTTGATTTTACAACCTATCCGTTAACTTCTCTCTTATTGATTTACTTATTTTCTGCTGTGATGCATCAGGCATGGAATTGTTTGTCTGATGGAATGTGTACCAGGACTCTTCAGAAACACTCTGACTATGTTACTTGTCTTGCTGCAGCAGAAAAAAATGTAATTCTCTTGCTAAATATCGGTGAACCCTTTTAAGATGAGTAAAATACCTGTGAACCCTTTTGACTGCATGGATGAAAGGTTCCCTTTATTTAGATGATGCTATTCAATTGTTCTGTTTAATATGATAGTGCAAGTTGTGCTTGGAGGCATAAAATTATATTTTACTTCTGTCAGTTTCTGATCCTTTCATGGCATCATACATTGTAGAGCAATATTATTGCGTCGGGCGGCCTTGGTGGGGAAGTTTTCATATGGGATTTTGAAGCTGCACTTGCTCCCATAGCTAAGTCAAGTGACACAATGGAAGATGATTGTTCAAATGGGATTAATGGTTCGGGAAATTCAATACCCATTACTTCTCTACGTACTATCAGCTCAAGCAACAGTATTTCTTTGCATGCGCCTCAGTCTCAAGGATACATGCCTGTTGCTGCTAAAGGCCATAAGGAATCAGTTTATGCATTAGCAATGAATGATGGGGGAACCCTTCTTGTTTCTGGTGGAACCGAGAAGGTATGTTAGGTTAGTCTTATTATATTTATGGTTGGTTGGTTTGTCTTATATCGAGGAGCTCTTGAAGAATGTGTGGTTGGTTTGCAATAATGTATGCTTGTATATATGTTTTGAATCATTATATGATTTAGGGATCCTTTGTTCCTTATCATAGAAGAATTGAATTTTCATCACAAAGTTCTGATCCTTATAGGTTGTGCGTGTTTGGGACCCTAGAACTGGTTCAAAGACCATGAAGCTTAGAGGGCATACAGATAATATTAGGGCGTTGCTGCTGGATTCTACTGGCAGGTTTGTTGGATTATTTTGCAATGATGTCATAAAATCTTTGAATGAACATCAAGCTTGACTTTTCTTCTCTATCTTTTGTGGTAAAAATATGACCCAATATAAAGCCTTTCTATTGAGCTGATAATTTTTTGTTAATGGGGTTTAGATATGTTAACTTCGGATAAGCATAGCTAATGCTCAGACATTTTATCACTTAGCAAGTATATGAAGTTGGAGATATTGCCGTTGTTTTTGCTATGTCAGTTGTTTATATTGTGAACTGTGTAATGTAAATAAGAATGTGCATGTGCACATGTTTGGAAGACCTTTAAGTCTTGGGTGTATATTTTTGTTCAATGCATGAGTTCTTGGGTTTTTTCAACAGTTAGTTTGATCATCCTTGTTGTTTTCATGTTCTGTTTGACATGAAGAAGAAAGAACTGTACCAAATATCGTTGTACTTCAACTTATGAGAATTTTATAGTGAATTTTTTTAGAGTAATTGAGTGATGATTAAAACAAGAAACAACAGTGATTGTTGATCAATTTGGTTTTGTGTTGTAGGGATCTTTGCTGCAAGGGAAAATACAGAGAAAAGAAAGAAATACATCTGAAAAAGAATATGTTTGGTCCCTAGAGAGATTATGTAGAGGTTTGTGGGGGAAGAAAGGAGCATCAAAATCATATATTTAGGTGATTAACAACATGAATGATGGCTTAACAGCAAGTAAAAGAATAGTGGGAGGAAAGAATTCGATTTCAATTACCAAGGACTTTGTTGAGTTCTTATCTGTTTGCTTTAGATAAGGATGTACGAGGCATATTCAAGATGATATTTTAAGGTGTAGTTTGGTGAAATATCTTCAGAAATGGAGCATGGGCTAATCCTTTGTCAGAAGTTTGGAGTGATTCTCTAGAATCTGGAAGTCTAGATTATGCCGAACTAAGATAAGATATATGGGCATATTGTTAGGTTAAACATAAAATTCTCTGCTAGTTGCTAATAATATTTAATGTAAATAGAGCCTGTACTTGCTTTCACTAGATTGTGAAATTATGTTTTACCTTTGTTGATCCTATTTGTACCAGGACTCTGAATAAATTGAGCTTTTAGATATGGTATCATCTTGTTTGGTGGTTAGTTAAAGAAGAATAAATGAAATTCAAAGAGGATGGACAACAGAGAAAAGAAAGGGAAAAAGAGAGAGATTTATAACGAGGGAAAGAAAAGACAAAGGGAACACGCAACTCAAATAGTGTTAGAAATGTATGTTGATGAATAAATGAAAATTTTAATGTTGAATTTAGTGACATCCTCTATGAATGAAGCGAAGGAAAGGCTCAGTAAGCATGGACTACCAGGCAAGGTCCGGTGTATCTCATAATGTTGGTATCAATGCCAGGAGAGATCAGAAACTCCATTTATAAAGATGAAAAAATCAGTGAAAGGCTAAGAGAAACTATTTTTTTTGTTAGACAAGGATCAAAATTTCGTTTCGGTGCATATTTTCAATTAGCTCGAAAACATAAACATTGCAGAACCATTTCGGAAACATAAACATTTCAGAACCATTTCGGAAACATGCTAGAAACAACGAAAAAACTTAAAAATTGTTTCTAAAACATTCCGAAACATCCCGTAATATCGGAATTTCGTTATTTAATCATTAATTCGTTTCGGTTTTCATGAAAATCAAAACATTTCGGTCGTTTCACCAGACATGAAACCCAGATATATAATTTTTCAGTGTGGACTTATCTTTTCGTAGTTGTATCCATATGTGTATTGGTATCCATACTTCGTAGGTTTCGTTGAAATCTTCTGATGAGAGGATTTGAACAATCACATCCCTTTCTCCAGTAGCAGCAGAAGCTGTATGAAAATTTTAAATTCTTTTTATATATAAAAAAGAGAGAGGAGTGGCTTTTGTGTTTTTGGGTTTTGAAATTGTGCTGACCTTAATTTTCGGTTTTACTAACATTATGCAGTGTAAAAACTAATTACTTCTTTGTGGAACACCCTTTGATATAATTCTCACTTCGTATCTCTTGTCAACAAAAGGCAAGTATCTTTCTTGAGAAAGAAATTCCCTAATATCCCATTGGTATATTGTTGGATGCCTGAATTATTCTTGTTGTTTTTTGGTTGTATTACAGTGCTTTTAGACTAAATAGTAGCTATTATAACTATCTATTTTGATTTCCCATCATTGAGCTTGCTGTTCTGTTTATTCTGTGTTTTGATTGTTATGAGTTTGTAATTTTTTCTGGCTTCATTATTACAGGTACTGCTTATCAGGATCCTCTGATTCCATGATCAGGTAGGCATCACAGGCATTTTTTAACCATAACCATTCCACATTTAGATATTGCGTTATGCAAATATCAACTTCATGTCTGTGTGACTAGTTATAGAACTTGAATTGTGGAATGCAGAGTGGCTATGGTCTTTGCCAATCTGGATCAAATGGCTATGGTCCTTGCCAATCTGGATCAAATGGCTATGGTCCTTGCCCTTGCTGGAACAACTTTTAGTTCTTGGGAACTGGGCTTTTAAGAGAGATACTTAAGAGTTGTGTTAGAGATCTTTTATAGTTATATTCTTAAAGATTTCCAGTTGAGGAAGCACATATTTCTTTTGCTATAAGACCCCATCTAGTATGTGGGAACCAAAATATGATATCAGGGTGGTTGTGAACAGGTTTGAGTGACTAAATTCATATCCCAGGGATTGACGTGTTTTTTCAAAAATCTTATGCTTGTCGTGGCTAATGGGGAAATAGTTCATTTTTGGGAGGTTTTGGGTGGGGGGAATCATCTTTGTCCCATTTGTTTCAAGGTATTTATCATTTATCGTGCTTTCACGGTGTGTCCATTTCTTCCCGTGCTCTATTCTTATAATCATTTGTATTCTTGGGACTTTAGTTTCCGTAGGAATTTTGGTGATAAAGACACCATAGAGTTGATGTCATTTCATACCATCATAATGACTATTTGTTGCCTCAAGAGGCTTGTGACAAAAGGAGGTGGGTATTTGAGTCTTTGAGTGGGTTTTCCACTGAATCCTTCTATGATTCTTTGGTGGATGAGTCCTATTGTACTCTTTTTATCCTTGCTATGATGATTTGGAAAGTAAAAGTGCCTATCAAATTGCAAGTTTTTGCATGGACTCACATGGTAAGATCAATACGAATGATATGCTTTAGAAAAGGAAGCCTCATACTTGTATCTCCCCTTAGTGGCGTGTGATGTGTACAACTGATTCGGATAACACGTACTATTTTTTTTTTACATTGCCCTATTGCTTTGTCTTTTGTGGTATAAGTTGTTTAATTTGGCGGATTCGAGTTGAGCTATTCCTACGGCTTCCATATCCTTATTTGTTGAAGATGTGAAACGCCTTGAGAGGCTTAATAAGGGAGTTGCCTTTTGGAATTGTGCAATCATTGGTACTTTTTGTGTCATTTGGAAGTAGAGGAATGTAAGAATTTTTGAATATCATAGCAAGTGGTTGGATGGATAGATGGCATAGTGATAACTGAGAATGATGTGATTGAAATCACCAAAGCTCAGCTGATTAAGGAATTTGAAATCAAAGACTTTGGTTTATTGAGATATTTTTTGGGATTGAGGTTACCTGATAAGATAAAGGCTTTTTTATCTCCTAGAAAAAATATGTTCTTGATCTACTTGGAGAAACTGGTATGTTAAGATGTAGACCTATAGATTCTTTTATTGAAGTCACCCATCAGCTGGTTAGTAATGTTGGTGATGCTATGAATAAATAGAGATACCAGAGATTAGTTGGGTGATTCATGTATGATTCTCGAGTCTATCATCTTGAAGTTGGTTAATGTATTTTGAGGTATCTCAAGTTAGTCCTAAGAAAAGAGATCTTGTTCTCTAATAATGGTAACTTGAAACTAAAAGTATTTACTGATGCGGGGCGGGTTTAGTGGATGATAGAAGATCTAATTCGGGCTACTGCATCTTGATGGGAGGAAACATTGTCACATGGCGAAATAAAAAGCAAGCAGTGGTAGTCAGGTCTAGTGCAGATGTTGAATACAAAGCAATGACCTATGGAGTTTGTGAGCTTATGTGGCTCCAAATTTTGTTAAGCGAGCTCAAAATTCGTGATGATGGGCCTATGATATTGTAGTGTGATAATAAGTCAGCTATCAACAGTGCTCACAACCCGGTTCAACATGATAGAACTAAACATGTTGAAATTGACTGACACTTCATCAAAGAGAAGCTGGATAAGAGTTTGATTTGTATGTTGTTTGTGAAATTAGAAAATTAGTGGGCCGATGTTTTCACAAATAGACGTAGTAGCAAGGTTTTTCATCCTACTATTTGCAAGTTGGGCATGAGAGATACTTATGCACCTACTTGAGGGTTAGTAACAAGTTTTTTCATCCTACTATTTGCAAGTTGGACATGAGAGATATTTATGCACCAACTTGTGGGGAATGTTATGCTATGTTATATTAAGACGTGTAACCCTTAGGGAATATTTGGTACTTTGTGGTTATATATATATTGGGAGTAGCTGTATAATCCTCACATACTACTCTCTTTCTCCTAATCTCTTCTTTCTTTTTTTTTTATTCTTCTATTCTCTTCCTAACCCTAATTACATCACATTCTAACTGTAACGTTTCCCAGCAAAAGATAAGCCTAACTTGGAGTATCATCTTAATGGGAGGCCGATGCTTATAGTATGTTTGGAAGAGGCTCTACTCAAAGCTTTCCCAGTGCTTATATATTGCTACCGACTCATTGAGTGAACCTTTCACAGCTCCACTGCTGCTGCCTGATGAGTTGATGCTATTGTTTACCACCATTACGCAATTGCCACTGCTACTGCCAAATCTTTATCAAGGTCACACCTGCACTTCAAGTCTTCCCAAACTGTGCCACGACCTCCAACACTGTTGGTCTCAACAACCATTGATCACGGTCATAAGGCATTGTAGTCACTTCTACTGCTGCCAACCTGCCATGACTATGCTGTTATGCATCCACAGCCTTAACGCTGTACTTGGATTCAGCAATGATCTTAACTCTCAGTACAAATGAAAGAATGAAATATTTTCAGGAGTTGGCCTGATAACTATCTGTTTCCTTATTGGATTGCGAGGTTAAAATGCTAATTTGAATGATCAAGTATGGTCTTTGATATGGAGTTCAGATAGGAATCCTCTTGTTAGTTGGTTGTTACCATAAAGTCCGTAGTTTTCCTGATCCCCCAGGCTCTGTTTTGTAGAAAAACACTGCTGCTTTTGGACTGAGGTAATTTCACCTTCATTAATAATACCCTTTCTAGGGTGCAGAGGTGGTAAGGACTAGGATAGACCGTGGTAGAAGGGTTTTGTGGGAATTGAGGCAATGAATCTAGGAAGATTGGGATGAGAGATGAAGACGTGAGAGAGGGGGGAGAGAGAGAGGCACAAAGAATGGCCAGGTAGTCGGGTTCTGTAGTTTGTAAAAGATTTTGGCTGTACAGTGAACTACGAATTTGAAGAGAAAATTGGTAGGGGAGAATAACGGGATTCTTGGCAATTTAGAGTTATTCTCTATCACGGTTCAAGGTCATGGTATCGACTATCAACTTTTAAAGCTCCAAGACACATTAGTCACGGCGCGATATCGGACGATATGACCTAAAATAAAATGTTGAATATGACGAGAGATTCAAATTATATCGTGACGTCATGGAATCGTATCGATCAATTCGAGGATGATAACTCGACAACTCAGATATAACTCGGACGATTCCGAGTCATGCGAGACTTGGGGTTTATACATATAGTGTAATTGTATCGTCTCGGAAGGTGTCAAGTTAGATACGACTCGACCGATTTGTATCAGTATCAATTGATACTTTGAACTATGTTCTCTACTTGCTTAGTCTTGTATTTCCCAGTGGGTCTAACATGGCGCAGAAGGATTTAGACAGATATGAGCTTGATGAATAGCTATTTCATGCCCACGTGAATAAGTTGAAGTGAAAGGCGTATTGTCCCATGTAGGAAGCCTCGTCAGGTTGATTGAGCTTTCCATGTGCGGAAAGCAGTATCTCTTCCATGTCATGTGTTGGTCTAGGGGGTATTTGTGGGAATGGAACAACCCTTGTGAGCTTTTGGTCCTATTCATCATTTCACATGCCTTCAAGTTTCCCATTTCACAGATTGTGATGTATCCAAGAATGATCCAATCGGTGATCAAGTATAGAGTTCAAGGGAGTTCTCAGGCTTTATTCTCCATACCCAGGTTAATATTCAGGCAGTTGAGCTTATAGGTTTCTTCAGTCTATGACCAGAGGCGGGTAATATGTTGTTCTTGAATTGCTATCAATCGTAACTTAGTTTGTGCCTTTGTGGGGCCAAGCTGTCCTGTTTTTTGTTTTCAATTTTATTTTTTTCCCACCATCAAGGGATATTAAGCTAGCTCATTCTTTTGCACCTGTTTTGGGAATCTTTGTCATGTTTGTTGATCCTTAATTAAGCCTTTTCTCCTTTGATAAAAGTTTGTCTCTAATTTGTACTAGCTAATTGTAACATGGTTCAAAGTCGCGGTATCGGTCATCGACTCGGAGGGCACTGAGACACATCGGTCGCGGCGTAGTATCGGTCGATACGCTCAAAACGTTAGATAGAAGACCCAATTTTTTTTAAAAAAATCATGAAAATTTTTAAAAATATGTAAATATCATCATTCTTGCATTATATTCCAAAAATACATTATTTAACATATTAAACATAATAAAAATGAATTATAAGGACGCTACCGAAAATAGTTATCATCATTTAGGTTGAATGTTTTTATTTAAGGACACACTAAACTTTAAACATATGTTATTAGATTTTTTTTTAACTTACTAGTACCTAATTTAAAAAAAAAAAGCAATAAATATGTATCCATAAATATGTCTGACTCGGTTCGTTTCGGCCGAGATACCACCGAGATATCGCCGAGATACCGAGATACCACCGAGATATCGCCGATATTAGCTCATCTCGTGATTTTTACGTTTCGGGTATCGTTATCGTAACGGTAGTGGCCGAGTCGGATACGACTAGGCCGAGTCGTATCGGACTCGGCCGATACCTTGAACCATGAATTGCAACTACTGGATTATATAATAAAAGCTAAAAAAGCTAAGAGAAAAAATAAGAGAATTTGAATCTTGGAGGAGATTTGAAATTACTTGATTTTTTTTATTGTATATGACATTTCAAGCATTGTTTGGATCCTCAATGATCTTTGTAGACTGTTTTTTGTACAGATAAATTCTGAGGGCACATTTTATAGCGTCACCCACTCTTGAGGAGTAAATCTAGGGTTATTTTCCCTTGTTTAAAAAAAAATCAAAATTGTTGGTCATATACTTCATGGTGTAGCCTGCTATTTTTTTAAATTGTGTTTTGACTAGAGTAATTCATTAGCAGCATAATTTCCCCTGGTTTCATAATCGAATTTTACTGTGGTTAACAGTACGTAGGCTTTAAAACCTCTATAAAATTTGCTTGGAGCAAGATAAACACTGTCAATGATTGATGGGCCTGTTATGCATTCTAATGATGTTAACGTAGGAGGCTTAAAAAGAAAAATAAAAGCTAAAGAAGATAAGTATTTATGGAATGGTTCATGTTAAGGGAAGAGCCAATGCTTTGTGCAGTGGTAAAAGCTTGAAATGTGAAGTATGAGAACCTGAGTTTCAAGCCATTTGTTGAAAAGGAGATACAGTTTGTGTTTGTGAGCTGCCACTCCTAAGAAAAACCTGGTCAAGCCTGCACCTTGGTCACCCTTCCAGGCCGTTGACTCATGGGACTTGTACTGGGCAATGACCATTATGGTTTTGCTTCAAGGTGTGGCCAACGTGGAACTTGTGTAATTAAGCTTTGAGTTACTCTTGGCTTTATGATTTCTTTTTAGACCATTGTACTTTTTGTTCAATTTTCATTCATGTTTTTTCATCTGAGAAGGCATGTTCACTTTGATATTTTCTCTTTTCAGATACGCTTTTGTAAAGCTGGTCCATGGGTATTTGGGGTAGTGTTATTGGGTCTTTAGAGTTGAAGTGCTCTTTGTTTTAGAGTACCTAGAAGTATCTATATACAACTTTTTCTGAGAGATGAAGAATTAAAAATTCTCCATCAGCTTTTGCTTTTTTTACGTTTTTGTAAGGCAATTCTAACTGTGAGTGAGAGAGCATAATCGTTAAAGTACTGCTTCTGTTCTTTCTTTATGGATCTTGTGTGTGAAAGTTTTTGTCTCATTTACTGTATCCGTGCTTTTCTTTTGATTGTTGCTTTTTGTCTAAAAGCCTATTTCAGTTGCCCTTCTTTACCTATATCACGGGCCTTTTCCTTAAAACCTAACCTAAACCCTGAAATTGCTAGTTATCAGAAGTTCCTACGTCATTCTTACTCCTAGTTTCCAGACACATCCACATCATCCTTGAATCCTTATCTTCTGCAAAACCCATTACTTTTCATTCTTTTCCCACCACTTTTATTCAGTGATAATCCGCTTTGTTTCCCTCCTTGTCAAAAAATTTATGCGCTTCCCTGGATCTAATACTCGGTTTAAGTTAACAATTGGCAGCCCAGTCAAAAGTTGTCCTATATGTTTTGTATTTTCAGAGCAAATAGGCGATTGCTTGCTCACACTTATCTTACATTGTCAAAAGATGCTGTCATGAATTCTGTTAAGAAGTTTTTTTGTTATCGTCCTTCTTCCATTAGTTGACTTTTTCTTGTCCTTTTGCCTTGGTAGACTATGGGATCTTGGTCAGCAGCGATGTGTACATTCCTATGCTGTGCATACAGATTCTGTTTGGGCACTTGCCAGCACCCCTACATTTAGTCATGTGTATAGTGGTGGAAGAGACCTTTCAGTGAGTGCACTCTTACAACTCAATCAACTGGATTTCCTCCCATTTTCTTCCACTGAATTTTGCTTGTAGTTTCTGTTGCACTCATTTTTTTGAAGTCCTATTTGTTTGCACTTGCAGTTATACTTGACAGACTTGGCAACAAGAGAGAGTGTACTGCTTTGTACAGAGGAGCATCCTATCTTGCAATTAGCTCTGCATGATGATGGTATTTGGGTTGCAACAACAGATTCTTCCGTTCACAAATGGCCAGCTGAAGCTCATCACCCTCAGAAGGTTTTTCAACGAGGTGGTTCGTTCTTGGCTGGAAACTTGTCATTCTCAAGGGCAAGGATTTCGTTAGAAGGATCCACTCCTGTGAGTCATACCTTTTTCTTTGCGAAAGATTTTGATCCATAATTGAGTTCTTGTTATGTAAGTTGGGAACCCAAAATAGTATTATGTATCCATTGTTCTCTATTACTGTTATTATGATTGCAGATATATTTGCTTTTGCCAATTGTAAGGTAATATGTTAGTTGCCAGTTCTTGGGATATATCTATTTAGTGTTTTTTCGTAACATTTTCAAGCTTTCTTTCCATTTTTCTTTACTACATTGACGTCATTGTAGGCTAGCTGGGCCTTATGAAGGAATGAAAAAGGAGGGACCCTTAGGATACAGTTACAGGAGAAAACAGTTTGGTCCAGTGCTGGATGCTAAGCTTCACGTGTCGTACTGTGACAGTGCATTTTGTTTAATGAATTAGTTAGTACAGTGCATACCAAACTTAAAACTTGTAGATGAACTTTTAAAGGGGGAAAAGTGTACACTCGGTATATCCACGCATAAATGACATCACACCTAAGGAAAAATCTGTGCACGAGGGATAGCGACATATGGAGATTGTTAAGCTCTCCTTGATGTTTCCATCAAATTGCAGGAAGTTGATTATTGCTGGTTCAAGATCAGGAAATGATTTTGTAAGTTGGATTGACATACGTATTTATAAGTATATGCATGTTTTCTATATGAATAACCACAATATATTAGAATATTGCTAAGTATCCCACAGAAATCGTAGCTAACGCATAAATATTGCATCCAATGAAGAAAAAAGAACTAAGGATTTTGCAACTTGCCATTGAAGATTCCAACAAGAAGCAGAGGCAGCCAGGAATTGAGTTTTGGGTGGGCACATTAATTACAAGTATTAATTAAATTCTTTTCAACTGATAAAAAATTAAACAAGATATTTATATTTATTTATGTAGAGGTCAATCGTAGAAAAATAGAGTCTAGTAATAAGTCACTTGCAAGTTATTTCATATGTAAATTAAGAATGCAAACCAAAAAAGCTGTAAATGTCTAAATAATCGTGGAAAGCTCGATTACTATAAAAAGCACACCAAACATTCAATCACAGTCTAATTGAAACACACACAATCAAAAAACACTATTTAAGCAAGCAAACAAGTAAAATAAGTAATAACAATTATGGGTACAAGGGCTGTGGATTTATTGAAAAAATATGCATAATATTGTTGTCTACTCATTAGACCTTATATAAAGGCATGAGACAGCCTGGTGGTGAATCGCACAGTCGCCATTTGAGTATTTTTTTTTCCTTTTTGTTTCTCTCTAACTCTCTTAGTCCTTCCTTTGATTTTGTCTGCTGTGAATATTCTCATTGGATTAAAGTTTTGTATGTAGAGATTTTTCAAGTCCAAATGTTTTGTCATTTTATTTTGTGATCATAGTTTTTATGTACTTATAAAATGATTATATATTTTACTACACAATAATCATATTTTTACAACTATAAAAGGATATCAGAGTTTTTTTTAAAAGAAAAATCACAAAATGAACTTATAGGTGTTCAACAATTATTTGAACTGTGTCCATAATGTATTCGTATTTATTTATGTATGAAAATCATAGGGTGAGCACATGTGTGTTATAAATATTTCATATATAAGGAAATGTACATTGACATATATACTTATATAATTTTTTGGAAAAATTGAGGGTGGGCCACGGCTCCCTTGGCCTTAAGGTAGCTCCGCCCATGACAAGAAGCAACACTCCTCTTCATCTCTCTGAACCAGATTTTATTCTCCACGGATATCAATCATGTCATCATATCTGATAATGATGTATTCTAACATCTGTTATATGTTTTATTCATCATCTGAGTTGGTGTATAATTTGATGGTGTGTGTATATCTATATGATAATTATTAGCATATATGCTTTCCAAGCCAATAGTGTAATTGTATTTTGTCTAAACTGGAAGAAATAATGTAGATTCATGTCTTATACAGTTTTGGCCTCTCTTGCCAAACTTACTTGACACTGTTGCTGCGCATAGCAGTTTCCTGTTGAATTTGAAAAAATTAACAGGAGGAAGAAAAAACCTAACTAATTGTTGTCTCCTATAAAAACAGTGATATGTGCCGCCCTTCACATTTACCAGATGAGTTTTTCCAATGTTTTCTTATTTATCACACATTCGGTGCTGCCTTTATTTTGTTCTTCCTTGCTTCTTTCCTCTCCTGGGTACGCCTAGGTGGTGTCTAATTTTGTAATGAGTTCTGTTCCATACCTCAAGGAAATTTGAACTGCGGATGTGGAGTCCCGAACTTCCGAAATAGACTGGAACTATGCTTATTCATTGCCATATCAACTTAGTACTTGCTAATTTTTTCCCTTCGATGTTTGTTTTGTTTCTATCAAAAAAAATAAAAATAAAAAAATTGACCAACTGTTGGAGAATTTCAGAGTGGGGAAATAAATTATGCTTCGTTAATGTTGAAATCGTTGATGAATTTATTTTTATTTCTATTCCTTGAAGATCTTTGGTCTGGCTATCAAATTTAACTTTTGTTAGTAATATATAAACTCTTCTTATTCTGTATTCAGTTTATGTGGTGTCTTCTGACAATTGGTCGTTCTTTTTCTTCCCTTACTTGCTGTTCTTTCCCCTTTTGAATGTGGGGTATTTAATTTCATATAACCGGTTACTGACCATTTGAAAAATTTGTAGGTTCCTGTTTATAGAGAACCATCCTTTGGCATTCCAGGAACTCCAGGGATAGTGCAGCATGAAGTTTTGAACAATAGAAGGCATGTCTTGACTAAGGTAATTTGGTATTTTGCCTCATGTTATACTTGCCAGTATTAACCTTTTAATGCTTATTGTGTTTTTTAGTCCAGTTTTTGTCATAGTAGATGTACTTCTGTTTAACTGACTTATGAATCGGGTCTTGTTAGGATACTGCTGGTTCAGTGAAGCTGTGGGAGGTCACAAGGGGTGTTGTGGTTGAGGACTATGGCAAGGTTACCATATGTTTTTTTTCTTTTGACTTCATTTTTCATGATTGATGAGTACTTTATAATAGCTGCAATGTTTAGATGCCTGAAAGGAGGAAGGGTGAAATAGTGACTTTGAGCTCTGATTAACATTTTCTTCAAGGACTCATTCCATAGTTACCCGTGGCTTATTGGGTTCCTTCATTAATTTTTGCTAATTTATTGTTTTAGGTTTCATTTGAGAAGAAGAAGGAAGAACTGTTTGAGATGGTAGGGAGTGCTAGCTCATACATTAGTGCATTTCAACTAGTCCAATATTTAGGTCAACTTTCCTTTTGACTTGACTTTTCTTCTTCAGGTGAGCATTCCTGCATGGTTCACTGTGGATACGAGGCTCGGAAGCTTGTCTGTACATTTGGATACCCCACATTGCTTTGCGGCAGAGATGTATTCTGCGGACCTTAATATTGTTGGGAAACCTGAGGATGACAAGGTATCATACTTTTTCACTTGTATGATCTTGCAGCTTCTTTTCTGGATGGTTTCCTATCCTGTTCTTTCTTCTGATAGTGGATGTGAGAGGCTGCTAAGGTTATATAGTTTATTGTAAGTCTTGAAGAGGCTGTTTTAAAAACAGTAGAATCGGTTTATTACACCGATGGCTGGCCTAATTTAGCCATGATGACAATGATGTTTAGCAATGGACAACAACTGGCTAGGGCTGTTTAATGATGATGGTCACTGTTGGGGAAGTTGAAGATTGTGAGACCACACAAACATCAATGGCCTTAATGGTGAATTGCATGATTATTTTTTTTCTGTTAGTGTAAAGGATCACTTTGATGTTTGTAGATTGTGAGCAAGGATTGTGATATGAATTTGGGCATTAGTGAGGAAGCAATGATGGATCGGGGTCAGGCTCTGATACCAACTGATGTATTAACTCTTACATTGAATTGACGTAACTTGAGAAGGAGGAATTGAGAGAGAAGATGAGATTAAGAAGAACAAGAATTTGAAGGAAGAGGAAGAATTAAGAGAAGATGATAATGATGAGAAACTAGGAGAAGTAACACTCTATCCCGATAATTCATATCTGAGTCTTTCATCAACCCCTTTATGCACTAATCCTCAATCCAAAAATAAAGAGTCCTAATACAACTCTTACTATAAAAGATATTATTCCTCAAACAAATAAATCCTAAATTGACAAAACAATAGATAAAAACAACTAATTAAATTGTAATCTTCATATGCAAGCTTATCCAATGTCTTTCTGATCCCCATTCAATTTAATTCAGATAGCATAACCAAAACAAAGGCTCTGTTTACTCACCTACTAACAGAATATGTACGGTCCATGGGTTACTACTATGCCCAATTTTCATCAATATAGAAATTTACCAAAGTACTTATTCTTAAAAGATATGATAGCATAATAAAAAGGGGCATGAGAAATATAAACATAAAATGCACTCTGGAAGGTTCCCATGTGTGCTCTATTTTGAAAACAAGCCAAATCCCCAACTTCCTCTTTTCTTTAAGTTTTCTTTCCTCGAGTTTCTTGTGGCCTGCATTACTACGAGCGACAGACATGTGGGAAGGTTAATATAAGAGAATAAAGTTCTATATTTATCTTTCTGTTCTTTGGTGTTTGTTCAGCATTGGTTGAAGTTAAGGTATTTCTTTTGGGTCCTCTTCCTCATGGCCTGGGGCTAAAGGTTTTGTGCTGTTTTTCCTTTTCATGTTTTTTTTAACGTGATTATTTTTGGTATAGAATATGATGTTATTAATCGGAAAGGAAAAAAAAAACTAAGAAACCATTTGATCAAGAGTTCTAGGAGGGTGGACTGTTTAGGAATTATTTACAAGGAGTGGTTGCTCTCACGTTTAAACCCACAACAATGTTGTCACCCCAAATATTCGTAGCCGCAGGTTGCACCTGGCAATTATCCTCTAGTGCTCCTTAAAGATCAAGAAAAAAACAAGTATTCAAGTGCTGATTTGTTAAACTTATTTGGTGCATAGCAGGTTCTCAACTATCTTATTTTATTCCTGCAACACCTTAATCAGTGGTCTATAACTTTTGGATGCATTAATCCCACTTGTCGTGATATAGATTTTGGAGCAAGCTTTTTAGCATCAGTTTTGAACTGCCATTGATGAAGGAATTTAAGGGACTGAGGTCTCGTCTATGCTATTATGTAGTCACAGCATGAATAGGGTCTTTCTTTATTTGCTAATTCTGTGGTTTTTGTGGAAGATTGAATTGAGATCAAAGTGTCTGAAACAAGTTGAGTAGCCCTAACAGGTTTTCGGTTTTATGACCTTTTGCACGATGGTTGTATGCAATTATCCTGTACAGTTCTTGAAAGTATATTTATATTTTTTGTTTAGTGGATTTGCTGAACATTTGAAAACTTTCAGATGAAAGTTGATTTGTTTTCCAGGCTAGTGATCTTCCCCCCTCTGCCCTTTTCTTGGTGTGTTTTTCATCTGCTTCAGTTGGATGGTTTTGATTTGATTTGTTTAGTTGCATTATTACACATAGCCCTGGTGTATATGTAACAATCATTAGTTGGATGCTGTATAAAACATTTGTTACTAATTTCATTGCTCGGCTGGTTCAAAAAAAAAAATTCATTACTCGGCAGTGGTTAGCCTACACAGATTTGTTTGTGTAGATAAATTCCATTTACCTATGTGATTTTGCAGATTAATTTGGCAAGGGAAACACTCAAAGGGCTGTTGGCTCCTTGGTTAACCAAAAGAAGACCGCGATTTGGATCCCATGCTTCATCCAATGGAGAAGGTCCATCTGGGAGGGATATCTCTGCAAGGAATCTTACCCTTTCAAGAGTTGAGGTGGATGGTAATGCTGAAAATGATTCTGTGGTGTATCCTCCATTTGAATTTTCAGCTGCTTCCTCTCCTTCAATTATTACTGAGGGCAATCAAGGTGGTCCATGGAGGAAAAAAATTACTGAGCTAGATGGAACTGAAGATGAGAAAGACTTCCCCTCGTGGATTCTGGACTGCGTGTTGAATAATCGCCTGCCTCCCAGGGAAAATACCAAGTAAGTTTCCTGCATATCTGATTTTTTGGGCATCTAATTTCCCACTGACTTGTGATAAATCTGTTATATGAGGAACTGAAATTGCTTGTTGTCTGACGGAGTTGAAATATGCCTTCTGCATGCGCTGCAAAATTGTGAATACATCCTTGAAAGGCATGCTTGGTTTTGTTGAATTGGTCATTAGTTGTTTGTAGGTATATCATGTATGGAATCAAATTGCTTGGACTGTGCCAATTGTTATATTAGAGTCATATGCTGTTGCTTTTTTCCTCGTTTTGCCCTTGATTCCTTATTTATTTTTGTATCTTACTTCTCTTGTTTTTCCCTCAATTTTATGTTCATTTGATCTCTCTTCCCCCTCCCTCTCTCTCCCACCTTTTTTTTTGCACTTTTTGCATGGTTGTAAGCAATGTTTTTTTGTTTTTACAAGTGATTCATTTTTAGCTGTGTGAATGCTTAACACCAGTGGGTTGTAATAATTTTCTTGTTTTTTTGCTCTTAAAAATGGCCTTCCTCATGTTCTTTAATATCTGCAGGTGCAGCTTTTATTTACAACCATGCGAAGGTTCAGCTGTCCAGATCCTTACTCAAGGGAAATTGAGTGCGCCTCGTATATTGAGAATACATAAAGTAAGAGTTTATTTGGATTTGCATATTAGTTTAAAATGTTATGAAGTCTTTTTTCTTTGAGTTGCATGATTGATGATCTGTGGAAAGACACTACACATTTTTTTGAAGTTGACCATCAAGCATTATTAAGTGGTTTCTCCATTGAAGGTGTGCTGTCTCATGTTTTCTGTATACACAATTTCCCATAATTTTGCAGTATGTGCAGAAAGCACAACGGTAATGGAAATAAAGAGATATAAAGGGATCTGGCTATATAGATTTTCTTTTATGAGGGGATATCTGGGAAAGGATGTCATTACTAACCTTCTTACTACCTTTCAAGTTTACAATAGATTTTGGGGAGCACATACACATCCACCCATGAAGCCTTGAATAGATAGATTTTGGGGAGCAATTTTTATTGTAATTTTTAGCTGTAAATCATCTATTGGAATATTATGCTATGCAGAGCATGTATCTTCAAGTCCTAATAGGTCCCCTGCTTTGTTTTTGTAGGTTGTTAACTATGTCATAGAAAAAATGGTTCTCGACAAGCCATTGGATAGTATGAATTCTGATGGAACTTTTGCTCCTGGACTACCTGGAGGCCAGTTACAGCATTCGACTGTAGGAGGTGATGATTCTTTCCGGTCTGGGTTGAAGCAATGGCAAAAGCTCAAGCCCTCTATCGAGATATTGTGCAATAATCAGGCAAGTTAATGTGATTTGTTGTATGTCAAATCAAGAATTATCTATATGTATATTTTTTGTTTTGTTTTTGATCGGGAATTGATGAGCTATAGTCAATGTAGTTAGCTACCACATGGAATAATATATGTACTCAAGCATTTAATGCTTAAAAAGGAAATAATCGGAACGAATATTACATTCGCTATCTTGTATATATTATTTCATTTACAAGCGCTTGTGTTACAGAGATCATGGGAGAGAAAGGAACTAGTTGACTAGTCCTCGTTTCATATATACAATGTGAATCAGTGAAATGACTAATTCAAAAATAAAACAAAACATTGAGATATGCCTATGTCACCTATCTGTTCTTTCTTACACGCCTTTTATTTCTATCCATTTTTAGTATTTTTGAAATGGTACCAAGCTTGATACATATGCATTATCTTTTCGATGTACATTTAAAATTGTACAAGCAGTATGAGGATTTGTAATAAATGAGAAACATAGGCAAGAGAAAAGGAGAAGAAGAGAATAATCAGTTGTGTTGACTACATTGCCCTAAACTCTCTTATTTATAGGAAAGTGATATTATGAGAATTAAAATACTACTCTACACTACCAATAATATAAAATAAGAATTCTTAGCACTCTCCGTCAAGCTAGAATAGAAAGATGAAAGATGTCTAGCTTGAAGTAGAGATTATTGAAGATAGGCTGAGCCAATGGTTTGATAAGGATGTCCCCCAGCCAATCATTAGATTTGATGTATGGTATGATAATCTCCTTACGCATCAAAAGATCTCGAATAAAATGATAGTCTACTTTGATATATTTAGTTCTCTCATGAAATACCGGATTATTGGCAATGAAAATATATGTCTGGTTGCCACAGTGCAACTCAATAGGACATGACACACTGATATCTATATCATGAAGTAGAGAACTAACCCATAACATCTTACATGCAGTTGGAGTCATAGCTTGATATTTAGCCTCTACACTGGAACGGACAACCACATTATGTTTCTTGTTACGTTAACTAACAAGATCACCACCACTAGTAAATATCTAGTAACCCGAAGTAGATCGTCTATCAACACAATTACTTGTCCTATCAGTATCAGAGAAGTTAGTAATAGTCACAGATGATAAAGGATAATATAATAATCCTTTATTCAGTGCTCCTTTCAAATACCGAAAAATATGAGAGACCACCTCCTAATGAGGTTTACAAGAAGCGTACGTGAATTGACTAACTGCACCAACATAGGTAATATTATGACATGTAACTATGAGATAATTAGCTTATCAACCAATTTCCGATAGCACCCTACATCATCAAAGTACAGACACAAACATATGACACAACACAGACATGTCGACACAACATTTCTAAAAAAAAATAGGACACAGACACGTTGGAGATACACATTATAGATAATTGTCTTATATATAGAATTATATAGTTCATGACTAAAATATAGTAATAATGATATATTATTCGTAAGAAATTCAGTAATTGTTATGTTGAAGTCATCTAGTGCGATTTTTTAGACTAAAGCATCATAATAGTAAATAATCAACAATTATTTTGGACAATATATCCCAACATATATAATTTAAATGATTGTTATTGTTTTCTCAATTTATCTTTTTAATAATTTTTATGCATCTTTTGTTTTTATTATTGTATTTTGAGTACGACTTGAACGTGTCTTGTCTTGGTAATTGTATGTTCTGCCAAAATATACACTATTTATAGTTAAAATTTTTAGTTTTGTTAATCACTTGTCAACACATGTTTATGGTTTAGAATAGACATGGTTTAAAGAAATATCAGACACACCACCAAAGAAGTTTCGAACATGTGTTTGAAATTAAAATTTTATTATTTAATTATGAACACAGATAAAAGAGTATCGAACAATTATCCTAGAGTTTCTAAAGAGTGTCGGTGCTTCATAGGCTGGACCTGTACCAAGAGTCCAAGAGTCCATGTCTCAGATAATAAATTCAATATATACTTTTGTTGGCATAAACTGATACCTTCTTTTGACCGAGTAACTTCAATCCCAAAAAAATCAAAGAACACCCAAGTCTTTGGTATAAAATTACTTTCCCAAATGGACCTTGAAGTGGGCGGTACCATCTAAGTCATTACCATTAATGATAATGTCATCAATGCACATAATAAGAATAATAACACCATTGGAAGAACTACAAATAAAAAATGAATGGTCTGAAGTAGAATGCTGTAAATCATTATGAACATACAATTACCACGTGATGATTGTTTCAAGCCATATAGTGCTTTCTTCAGATGACACACTAATTTCTTCCCAGATACAATATAATCTGGAGGTTCTAGAATAGATACCTCCCCTAGTAGGTCTCCATATAAAAAGACATTTTTGATGTCTAGTTGATAGAAAGGTCAGTCACAACTCACTGCAATAGAAATAAGAACTTTTACCACATTTAAGACAAGCAACAGGAGATAAAGTCTCATGGTAATCAACACTATCGTTCTAGGTGAAGCCTTTGGTAACCAAACGGGCCTTCAAACGCTCAACCAAACCATTGGGATGATTCTTCATTGTGTAGACTTAACGACAACTGATAGTTTGCTCACTAGAAGGAAGAGAAGTAAAATCCCATATCTGATTCTCATGAAGGACTTTCATTTTCTCATCCATAGCCAATTTTCGACCATGAGATGCCAATGCCTATTTAAAGAGATGGGAACAAACACAGAAGATAGAGTCGATGTAAAACATTGAAAGGATGAAGAAAGTCGATGAAAAGAAACAAAAATAGAATGGAATGCCTGGTATAGTTAGAAGTACCTCTCCTTTGTGTAATAAGTAAATTAGAAGATAATGAACTAGTTAACGGTGTAGAGGGCAGGAGCTCAAACGAATCAGACAATAGTTGGGAGTTGAAGCATATGAAACTATCTATCTGTCATTGGAGCGACGATAAACTTACAATGGAGGATTAGTAATCAAGAAGGAAGAAGAAACACAATTTGGTACAATAGGCAACAAGAGTTTCCTTTGACTGGAAAGATTTACCCTTGGACTCTCGACCATGCGTAACACATCCAAAGACATGAATGAGACCAAATGGCGACTTATCAAGATAGAGCAACGAGAAAGGTGCCTGATTATCTAAGATGGAAGAAGACATTTGATTAATAAGGTATATCGAAAATATTGCTTTGGGGCATGCAAGTTAAACATTAAAGTATGAGTAGCATCCAATATATGATGCTGTTTATGTCAGACAATACCATTTTCTAGAGACGTATGTGATCATGTAATTTGATGGATGAGATCATGGTTAGCCCAGAATGTATGCATAAATGATTGAACATACTTGAGAGCATTGCCAGAACGGAATAATTTAACATTCTTAATCAAACTTTATTAGAATTTTATTATAAAAGATAATAAAGATCTTAGTCAATTCAGAACGATCTTTTATTAGAAACCAAGTCATACAAGGAAAATTATTCACAAAGATCACAAAATATTGTAATTCAAAAAGACTTGTTATTCTTTTAGGACCCCCAATGTCTGAGCAAACAATATCAAAAGACTAGCTTGATGACTTTTATTATTACTAGGGGAAGAAGTATTGTGACGCGTGCCCAATTGGCAAGACTTACATTCTAACTTAAAAGAAGGATTCAAACTAGGAATAACTTGACAAAGCTTTTGCAATGAGAGATGACCCAGGCGAAAATGCCACTTAAGTGAAGATACCTTTGCACTCAAGGCAGGTTGTTAACAGATGTGTTCCGACCACCAAGACTTTTCCCAAGTGACATCGTATAAGAAAGATCGCAAGCTCTGCTATCAATTGATGCAGGGTATCGGGTAGAAATAAGGGTTTAATGAACGGAAAGAGGATAATGAAACTATGCCGTTGATTTGTGTAAAAATGCCAACTTAGAATTCTACTCTATAATTGTTGATTCACAAGAATACTAGCTCTAAAGGCTTAAATTGATTTGTCAATTCCTTGCATCACATATGAGCACTAGTCCCTAAATTAATAATTCAAGATGGTGAAGCTGAGTGTGCGGAATTACTTATATTAGCCAAACAAGCAGTTGAAGTAGACAACTAAGGAGAAAATGATGATAACTACTCAATGAGCTGGTTGAACTACAAAGTAACAACATCATGAGAGCAAGATGTAGATATAGTAGGTGTCGAGTAGTTAGTTGAGATAGGTGGACCAGAATCATCAAAGGCTTGATTAGCATAGGCCAGTCTCCCATGCTTATTCCAATAATAATCCTTAGTATGGTCAGTGACCCCACAATAAGAACATTTCCATTTGAAGGGATTACTATAACCACTACGACCATCTCAGCCTTCATGACCAGTGTATCTACCAACACAAATACTCCCTTATGTCAAATGACCACCACCACTACGTCCACTGCGTGAAACACCACAACTACATCACTAAAGAGTAAAATAGAGGACTCTTGTCAAGATGAAGAATTGCCACGAGTAAGAAAAGCTCGTTGAAGACGAGAATAAGCACTGATAGTAGTTAGAAGTGTTTCACTAGCTAAAATTTAATTTTTAAACACACCAGTCTCTTGAGTTGAGGTTGAACAGAAACAACACATCATGAAACTCTCTACGTTGTTGTTGCTGAATCTCCAGATCTGCACTCAGTGGCTGATACTGGAACACTCCAAAATCTACCCCGGAAGGCATTGACTATCTATACAACATCCAATCACGAGAGCTTACTAAATTACCATTAAATAAGTAAAACCATTCATAATTTAACATATGATTAGATAAATTCCAAAAATATAAACAAATCATTATCATAAGTAGACCGTTAAATATAAACTCTAGAGAATAAAATTCATTCTCAAACTTTCGCAGTTGGATCCATGTCATGATCCCCATCAACATCCCAATTTACCCGCTTATCTAGCTCTAGATCCTCCTCAGCACTAAAATCTGAAAAATTAGGGCGAACAATAAACCCCAGTAGGAAAACTTTCTTAAATCCAAATAAGGTTTAGAAATCATGAAAACAGGCAAGTCATAGTTTGTAAAATAATATATGTAATTTTGAAATAAAACAATGACGTTTAATGAGATTTCAAGTTTATGGTACCAAATGGTAAAGGTTACAAAAGTAAAACACATTCTCAATGCAACAGTTATTCACAAATATTATATCTCATGTACGTAGGTAGACTGACATGCAACTATAATACGAACATATCTGGTCCACACCACACCACAATCACAAACCATCAAATCAATCTCCGCATGGCCATAAAATTTTAGGAAGGGCGAATACCCACACATTGACAATGATGAATTCTTCACAAGACTAGTATACTAACTCCTAACCTCGATCACCGTGAACGAATAGTAGTTTGGTTCTTGTAAGGCACCAACCCTACTACAAGTGATAGAAAACTTTTAAACCCCTCAAGGTAAGAAAAAAACATCTAAACACTCAGCGATATAGATTCGAGTGCAATTCACGTTCATCACACTCACTCATACAAGATAAATTCGAAATTTTTTTCATAAAATTCAACTACAATCAAGAATCATTGTTCCATAACTTTCTAAAAGAATAATTTAAGAAAACATGCAAGAGATCCCATGAAAACATATTTGAATTAATAATAATCAAGAATTAGGGTTTTTGTAATCAAGATATATAAATTTTGATGTAAAACGTGTAGGTTTGGTTTGAAATCAAGAACATATAATTTTTGGATGTAAAACATTTATTTGGATATAAATAATCTGTTTATTCAAGAATTTAAGCATTTATTAAAAAAATAATATAAAAACTTTGTAGATCTATCACATATATAGAATAGGAGTCAAGAACTAGATTTTAAATCAATAATAGATAGATCTTGGAAGCAAATCATGTATTTTGTTCAACTAACGGATCATGGATTCAAACGAATGTAAAAATATTGTAGATTAATTATTTATATCATAATAAGGATGAAAAAAATATATTATATAACCCTAATCATTAGTGAATGAATCTAAGAAAGAATCTCTACCTTGATTCCTTAGATCTTGAGAACATGTTTGTTGCGATTACCACGTATTAATGCTTCAAGATTCAATTCATTCTTTCTCCTTTTCTTTTTCTAAAACTTTTTCTAGGCTTCTTGGGGTTAAAAAATAGGTAAAGATACTTTAGATCGCGGCCCCATGGTATATATAGGCTAAAAAAATGAAGAATTTCTGTTTGGGTGTAGTAAATAGTTTGCCCCTGACTTCCAGATCGATTTTGACCTTGTTAGAGTCGATTCACGAAATTTTCGTGAAATACACTTCGTAGTCCTTGAAGTCTAGTTTCTACTATAAAAATTTTAAGCCAGCAGGACAATAGAGCATAAAGTTGACATAAATACTAAGGTAGTGTCAAATTTCATTCTACCCAACTCCTCTCGAAAATAGATTTAACTCCGGAATATTTTCAAACTTTTAAGACATCTTATATAACATCTCCTAAGGTTTTTCGATCTTCCAGATTCAATGGAAACCTTATTTTGATCAAAAAATATTTATAAAATTACTTAACCACCCTTCTCAAATTTAAACATTTCCAAAACCTACTTTATCTTGAAACTCAAACTTCATAATCAATTTTTTAACAAAGATTCTAAATTTTTACTATTATATTTTTCATCTTAGGAGAATTTTTAAGATAATATTATCTTTGTTTAATTTTAATACAGGATTTTACAATTGACCCCTTGAAAGAAAGTTTCGTCTTCGAAACTTAATGGTCGAGTTAGTCTATCTAATTCTACTTGACCACCAAGTCTCAAAACATATTAATCCCTTAAACATCAAATCTAAGATCAGAATAGAATATCATACTCTAAATTTTAAATTCATCCCTTTCACTTATAACATTCTTGCAGTTACTTAAAGTCCCCAAGATTACCTTCCTTCACTAGCATTCATTTATCATATTCATTCTCAATAATTTTGTACGATTGTTTCAACTAATTTTTTATCATGCATAATTATTAAATCATAATACTTAATTGTTTACTTATCAAATAACACTTCTCTTTTGAATTCATTAGTTCTTTCAATAAACGTTATGTTTACTTCTTACATGTAGTTTATCCATAAACATATCAAAACAACTCAAATGCAATTCTGTCATTAATATTACTCATATTTCCTATACTAACATCATGGTATAACAAAATTTAGTAATAACATTACATAAAGATTTATCTCGATTCTTGAAATAGATACAAGCTTCTTAATGACTTTATCTCTCATTAGACTAGAAACTCATAATCTTTGAAATTTAATTTCAAAGTGCTATAATGGTCAATCAGAGATTTTGTCTTGCTTGGTATTAAACATCTACTCAAAAAGTTCATAGATTTGGGATGCGTTATGTTCTTGTGAATACATTTCCTCAAGAAAGTCCCATATTTTCTTAGCTATATCATGGAGTTAAACATTAGAGACAATTAGAGGTGGCAATCTTAACCCATTACCCATTGACCCACCTATAAATAAATGGGTTGGTTACCTATATTAATTAATGCGGGTTCTAAATGGGTTGGATAATATAATTCATTTTAATTAAGCAGTTTAATATGGATTACAAATGGGTATCCATTGAGTTGAATATTTATCTTTCTATTAAATAACATAAGTAATAAATCAAGTGAATATACTAATACACTAAAAAATATACACACTAATATACTAAAAAATACATACATACACTAATACACTAAAAAATACACACTAATAAACAAAAAAAATATACACATGTACTAGCACACAAAAAAAAACACTCTAATACACTCGCCCACTACCCATAAACCATGACTCACAGATTGACCTGACCCATGACCCACGGGTCAACATGTGGACATACCCACAACCTAGGGGTGGAATTGACCCACAGTTGACCCAATCCAATATGTGTGTATTTTTGTGAATAGTGTATTTGTATTTTAGTTTTTTTATTAATTGTGTTTGTGTTTTTTGTGTTAGTATATTTGTGTGTATTATTGGTGTATTAGTGTGTTTATTTTTAGTGTATTAGTGTGTGTGTGTGTTTTTGGTGTATTAATATGAGTTTATATTAAGAGTTTTAATTATTTTATGGGTTAATAAGTTTAACCCAATCCGTTATAAACTCAACATATCATAACTCATTTAATATGTGAGTGAAAAATTAATTGGATTTATTTTGACCCAACCCAATTTAACCCAGCCCATAAACAATCCAACCCACCCATTTGTCACATCTAGAGACCATATATGGTTCCATACTATGCCACAAGGCTCACAACTAAGTCATCACCAAGGAATTTTCTCTCCACCAATTTTTAGAACTTTTATAAGTATCAGGTGGAGGGCTTTCAATCAAGAACTTGATTTTACTTTTAGAACAGAAAAAACATTGATGGCATGGAACCAAGAATAATAGTTGGTTCATTCACCTTCACAGACTTTTGCCTAATATCATCTTCCACATAATAGATTCATCATCCACTAAAGAAGCCTTTACCTCCTCCGACGTTGCCATAATAAAGCTCACAATCAAAGAGAGGCAATAGGGAACAAAAAACTCCACAACTAACCACTAACCACACAAAAGGCTGAAATAAAGCCAAAAAACTGCTCCAAATTAATCAATTTGCTAAACAACACAAGCTGTAAGTCAACACAACTGCTGAAATCACACCACAGAATAATCAGGAGCCAAATCAAGCCATAAAAAATACTCAATCCCTAATAGAAGCCCAAATCTGGACAGCTTCCTACAAACGAAAACTATGTTTACACCTCTCAAAAACCACTGGGCAACACACGAGAACATGCTCCAAGTCCAAAATGCACATATCTGGTGCAGATTAAAGCAAAAAAACTCCCAAATATAGCTGGAATCAACAAATTTGTCCCTATTTTTGCGAAAATGATTCAACAATTGCATGGTGTCTAACACATCCTTTCCTCTGAGCTGTAACCTGATAATATTTAGGTGTCGGATTAGTGTTCTGATATCAAGTTAAAATTACAGAAGCGGTATTAGGGTTTGTAAGAAGGGCGAAGAAGAGGCAGTAAAAAGGAGAAGGAAGAGAATAATATGTTGTGTAGACTACGCTGCCCTACACTCTCTTACACCCATTTATTTATAGTAAATTGATTTTATGAGAATTATAATATTACCTTACACTACCAATAATGTAAAATAAGAACTCTTCAACCATATGTTTAATTGCTACAACCTTATCCTATATGTCTTGTATATATTGTGTTTAATGCTAAAAAACTCTTTTAGGTCGCTTGTTAATTCATTATTTTCTCCTTCGCTATAAAATAAGAACGCTACGTTTATTTCCCTCTTCTCTTTTTCACTCTATCTCGGTCTCTTGGGTATGATGTTTGACTAAATCGTCTTGTCCACCTTGAATCATTGCTGTTTTGTTTCTTCTTGATAGACGTTCAAAACACTAAGGTGAACGTAGTGATTGACTTTTATATCTTTCTTGATCAAGTTTCTTGTGATCCTATCAATTTGAAAAGTGTTCAGTGGATGCGCTGTCGGCTCATGGGTGATCCTTTTGTTTTCCAAATACAAGTTTAGAATCTCGTACTTTTAAATTAAAGGAATTGCCATGATTCTTTTCCAGGTCTTATCCCCTGATATGAGCTTAGCCACTGTCAAGACTTATATATGGAACAAAGGTGATGACCTTGTCCTTAACTATCGGGTGGCTAAGGTAAGGTGACTCAATGACATCCACAAGGTTAGTACCAAACTAATTTGATGTTTGTGTTTGTGCTCATGTATGTTTGTGTTTGTGTGTGCGTTTGTTTTCATAAGCAACTTTATGGTTCTGAAACTTTTTTTCCATGGAAATTTTGATGTATCATCCGAAATAGGTGAAAAATGATGCTAGTAATACATAGATGCTATATGAGTTGGTAGACTATAGTCTTGTGTTTGGGTGTCCATGTCATATGTCGTACCATTTCATTCTATTTTAGGATTGCAACATCTTGCTTTGGTTTTTTGCATGCTGAATCATATTTGTGGACAAATATAGAATACTTTAGTTGAACAATGTTGTATTTTGCTTTTTGCTTTTAATGCTTGTAGGGTTGAATGGTCCTATGATTATGGAGTTTTTATGCATACAACATAGCTGGGTGTGGTTTTTCTTGGGCTGTTTTGCTTGTAAATCTGAAAATCCAGCAGTTGCCGACTCCCGCAACATTCCCAAATTGCTTAAGACTCCTGGTTTGCTGTTCCCTGGGGAATAATCTGTATTAGGGCTGTAGAACTTTTTGTGGTACCAATTACCAACATCCAAGCTTAGATGGAATTTAGTATGGGCTGAGCTCGCTTGTATCGATGACGGGTTTTTAAAGTGGGGAAATTTCTGAGAGGAGAGCCTATCCGGGGATATGATGTCGAAAGCTTTGTAGATTGTGTTGTGGGGGTATAGCAAAAGCAACATTGTTATGAAGGTGATTATGATAACATTTTTCCTTGGTAATAAAATATTCTCCATTTATATCAAAGTTGTCGTTCCATATGTTTTCTATTCTTATTTTTTTTATGTCGCTCACATTAGTACAAAATTGATGTCTTCTAGAGCGACTACCTGTAATTTTTATGAAGTTGGGCATAATCCATATTCCATGCATTCTGTTCTGTACACTGCTGCACTTCTATTGAATAATTTGAATCGGGCCAATTACGTGCCTTTTGACGTGTAATGGTGTGGTGCACATATGATGAATTAATGTTCGAACTTCAAAATTGTTGGCAGGAATTGTGTTACCTTCATATGTTAACACCAGCTTTAGAAGAAATTATTTCAAGTGATTATTTTCCATGAATCTCTCTCTCTCTCTCTCTCTCTCTCTCTCTGCGCGTGCGCTTAATCTGGTTGTTGCAATGAATCATTTGGGTTTCGTTTGTTGCATGTTATCCTTAATCAGGGGCGGAGCCAAAATTCATTTTTAGTGGGGGCAATCATCAAGTTCGAAAGAACAATCATCAAAATATCGTGTCTTGCATATATGAGTGTTTTGTCATTTACACTATTTATAAAGTAATTTTTTATGGTAATTTTTTGCTTTGCTACTTTTAAAGTTTTTCATTCATAAATTACACGTAAAAAGATAGAACATAATTAAGAAGAGTTGTATAAAAGTTATTTTATAGAAAATACTAGTATTAGAATAATTTTCGTAGAAAATGTTATTTTGACAAATTATTTTGTAAACAACTATAAATAGACATGTCAACCAAATTCAAGTTTGATTTGAAAATTTTATTTTGAAAATGAACTAATTATTCGTTAGATTTTATCTTTACAATTAATCTCCATTAAATATTAAAATATTGATCAAAAATTAAATCTTATATATACATGTGTGTGCATGTAGCATATTCGGACTTGGATAATTAATTAAACATATCAATTCATATCTATAATCGAATTTAGAGAACGATGGGTTTGGTAATATAATGTGTTATTGTGAAAAGAAGAGAAAAAACTAGAGAGTAAAGAAAGGATAGTGAAATTAAGTCTCATGAATTTTAAAAAAAAATAGTGAGACAAATATTGAAAAAAAAATTGTATTTTTAAAGTAGTCCCAAAATTTTTTAAAATCTCAATGGGGCAATTGCCCCCACCGCCCCCACCCTACCTCCGCCCCTGTAATAATAGAGGTTGGATGATATTTTACGTGTTTAATGGATTTTATTTCACTTTGCACCTTCGTTTTCATGCTAGTATAACCGAGGAACCAGGGGTGGTTCAACAACATTTGAGGTTTAAAGTAATGACGGTCAATGATACTTTTATATTTTTTTAATAATAGTTTAATTTTTCAATTTAAAATCTATTATTTTTACTTTTTAATGAGATTCGGAATTGCTATTTTTTATTTATTTAAATTTTGTTAATATATTTTTTTAATTAATAATATGACTTTTGGTCATAAATATTTATAGGAATAAAATTAATTTATTCATTAATATTTTTATGTTTTTTTATTTATTTTATATGTTCTTTATCGAAACTGTGGAATTAAATGATTGACTTTATTATAAATATATTCATTGTTATCTTTCTTTTGAATATGTTTTATATTTATTTGTCCATGCAACTTTCACCTAAATTTTTGTTATACTTTATTTGTTACAAATAAGAATTTTATCAAAGCATTTTTTTTAATGAAAATGAATGGTTTAATTTCTGTTTTACGTTCAAATGAGGAAAAAATAAGTTTAAGAAAAGTATAAAAAGTGTTTGGTTTGAATTTTTTTTTTTTTGACTAAAGAGAGATGCTTATTACATTTCTTTCAATTAGAGAAAGAGATAGATTTTGTCAGTATTGTTTTTATAATCGTTTTTGTCTTTTAATAAATGTGATTGTGTGATGAGGTTTGAACTTTTGGGCCCAAATTTTTAATTTTTTTGTTGGCTTACTCTTTCAAAAATTAATTTGTTAGGCAATATTGTAATAAATTTTATTTTTTAACTTATATTATATTATTGATCTTTAAATTTGGGACATTTTTTGGATGTGGGGCCTAAAGTCCCTCTTTTATTTGTATAGTATAAGGCCGGCCCTGCGAGGAACTTCTTTTATAGAAGAATTTTAATATTTCATTTATTTTAGAATATATCACTTGTTTGAATTTTAAAATTTGTTAATATCCGAACTCCATAATAATGTAACAAAAATAGTGTAACGAATACACTATAACAAAAACATTGTTCAATAGTTTTGTTCATGTGGTAACAAATTTAAAACGGAGATGGACTGTTTCGAATGAAATTATATGAAAATTTATGTTTGACAAAATGTAATAGTATAATATTTTGTGTATATAACTTGTTACACTATTATTGTTACACTTTTATTGTTACACTATTCGGATATGAAATTAATTTGAAAATAAAATCACTTTCCAAAATAAAAAAATGTATGAATCAAGGTGCATTAAATATAATTTGAAAATAAAACCACTTTTAAAAAAAACGCATGAATCAAAGTGCATTAAATATAATTTGAAAATAAAATCACTTTTCAATAAAAATTCGCATGAATCAAGGGAGGACATACAAATATAGAATATTAAAGTTCTCTCTCTCATATATATATATATAT
>CM042191.1:10126993-10145810 GCA_023539305.1 Ilex asprella
CAACCATTATTTTGTTCAAATCATGTGTGTGTTTGTACAAAGACTAAGAAACAATGAACCCATAACAAATACATACTATTTAGAGTCAAAATGTACATGTATAATAACCCTAACATCATTGGATGAAAATGGAAGAAAACCCCTACCTTGTGTTCTTGGATACTAGGTTTTTGATCTTGGATAACCCTTTTTGACTCTTGTTTTTCTCTTCCTTCCTTCCTCTTTTCTCTTCCTTTCTTTCTCTCTTAGGGTTTCTAATGTTGGAGTGGCCGAAATAAGGCCAAAATAGACGACCTTGGGTATTTATAAGGCTAAAATTGGATCAAGGTCGCGACATTAAATGTCTAGATTTTTATCGGGTGTACCGGTACCCGGTACCGGTACCATTTGGTACCGGTACCCAGTACCGATACCAAAAACCTTCTGGAATCGGGGTACCGGTACCCGATACCGGTACTACTCAGCAGACAGATTCTTCCTCCGTCTTCCAAGTTTCCAATGCACTTCATATTACCTTTCCCAAGGTTTTTCGACCTTCCGGATTCAATGGAAACATTATCTTGACCTAGAAACATTTAAAAACTTATCTAATAACTAATTCCAATCTCAAACGTCTTTGAAACTTAAACTTCCCAAATCCAGTTGTCTCCCAATTATTCATCTCTAATGTTTTAACCTATGTGATTCATTCTTTCATCATTATACATATCCTCATTTTCACAATAATTATCTATCCTATAACTATATACATTTATAAAAGAAAATGCGGGGTGTTACATTATGAGTTCAAGTAGTGGCAGTTCTCCTCTCTTGTAACACAAAACTAGAAGAAACAATCACATGATGGCCCACCCAAAGAGGGGGGCTCACATGAGGGGAGTACCTGACAAATATTTATATTATACCTTTCTTTCTATGAATTTAAACTTTTAAATGATATGATATTTTAAATTGAGCAATGCTATTTAGACCTAATTTACTGACTTAATTTGTTGACTTAATTCACCATGACCTTTGGATTGACTGTGGGTTCCACTAAACATTGGAACGTGGTGTTAATCCAATAGTTCTAATGATGCCACGTCATTAGGTCAACAAATTATGTCAGATTTTTAGGTCCAAATAGCATTTTTTTTTAAAAATTTTTAAATGAAATGATGTTCAACAAACTTAACCAAAAAAATTCTAATTTTTTGAATGATATTTCCTTCAATAAATAAGTCGAATTAGGGTTTGGATACTGTCAGTGGTGGAGCCACTTGAGGACCAAGATGCACACTAGCCGGCCTTCAATTTTTTTTTTGTCTTACCATTATTTATATTTAAGTTATTTATTTTTAAAGTACATCTAATTATACTTGCTCTAATTTTTTTTTATCATATTAATTAGTATAGATACATACCTAAATAACTATTAACTTTTCGATAAACTTTAGACAAATCCAAATACGTTTTTACAAATTGGGGTCATTTTATAATTTTTTTAGATAAATTATGAGGTTATTTTTCTATTGTATAAAAAATAAAAAAATTAGGAGCGTTGTGTGACAAAATACTGGATCATTTGAAAAGACCATAAAAATTTTAAACTCAAACCTTAAAACTATTAGGTTGTTTAGTTGAAAAAAATCAAAATGAATAGTAAATAGATGACTAATAGCATGATTGTGTGCTTAATTTTTTCTTCCATTGCATTTATAATGAAATCATCATACAACGCTATCAAACTATGAAAATTTCGAGGATTAATTGTAAATAGTTATAATTAACTTCATTTTCAATATAATGTTATACTAAATCTTTGTTTTTTTATTTTTTTGCCGTATAACCTATGTATCCTGGTTTTTGGCCCTTTTGTTTTTAATAGATTTTTAAATACTATAGATGATATAATACATTTGAGTGTATCATCTTAGTTTTATCGATTATTTTTCTAATTAGGCCCTAGATATTGTTACCCAACAAATTTACAGCTCCAGCTCAACTCAACAGAGCATTTCACTTCATTGCAACTCAGCTGAGCTCACAGCAGAATTACTTAGCTCAGATCAGTTCAAGTTAGTTAGGAGTTTGTTAGTATAGCTGACAAGTAGTTAGAATTGGCCAGATATTTAACTAGTTTGATTCTTTCTTGCAGCAAGGGTAAGTGTGATGCAAGTACTTTGGTGGTGTGGAGAAATAATACGAAATTGTATCTCTCTCTCTCTCTCTCTCTCTCTCTCTCTCTTCTTCTCTTCAATCTTAATATGGTATTAGAGAACTTTTGAAGCTTCTTCTTCAAGCTTTTTGCAACTATGGCGACAGCTCCAACAGCTTCTTCCACTTCAAATCCAACTGAAGATTCATCTCTCTTTTTTTAATACGGAGATAGTCCAAGAGTTATGTTAGTGTCTTTACCTTTAACAAGTGAGAACAACAATTAAATTCATGGAGTAAATCAATGTCCATGGCATTGAGTGCCAAGAACAAAGTAGGGTATTTTTCAGGATCTCTAGGCGAAGAGAAAGATTGGTCTGGAGCATAAATTTGGGGGTCTCCATTACTTTGACTTTCAGCCTCCTTTTAGAGCCTTGCAAACTACATTATCTCTTTTTTAGTGACTTATCGTCTTGGACATCCATCTCTTCCAGTTTTGAAGTTTCTAGTTTCTAGTTTTAGTAGTTTGTTACCTTTGTCTTGTGAAGCATGTCAAATTAGTAAGCACCATCGTGTGCCCTTTAAATCTAGGCTTGATAATTGTGTTTCAAGTCTTTTTGAACTAGCCCATTAATCTAGAGATTTATCTATCAATGAATTTCATTATTTTGGTAACATTTGTTGATAATCATTCTCGTATGACATGATTGTTTTTAATGAAATCTCACTCATAATTATTCTCAATCTTTCAGTTGTTCCGTAAGCAAATTAAGACTCAATTTGATTACAATATTTGTACTTTATGGTCTGACAATGCTAAAAAATACTTGTCTAATACCTTTCAAACTTACTTCCACCATAAAGGAATTATACAATAGACATCTTATGTTACACCTCAACAAAATGGTGTGGTTGAATGAAAGAATTGTCATTGATTAGATGTTACTTGTGCTCTCTTGTTTCATATGCATGTTCCTAACCATTTATGGGGTGTTACTGTTCTGACTGCGTGTTATCTTATTAACCATTTGCCCTCTACGATATTACATGGGTCCTCTCCCCATTTTGTGTTGTTTCCTCATTCTCCATTGATCTTTATTCCTCCCAAAGTGTGTGGTTATGTTTGTTATGTTCACAATCTCGGTCCAGGTTTTGGAAAACTTTATCCAAGGGCTACCAAGTGTATATTTGTTGGTTATTCTCACACACAAAAAGTTTATCGGTTTATAGTCCTATTCTTCACCGATACTTTATTTGTGCTGATGTCACCATTTGGAATCTACCCGATACTTTATTTGTGCTGATGTCACCATTTGGAATCTACCCCTACTTCTCTACTTCACCCGGTCCTCTTACTTGTCTTCCTAAGTCATCTCCCTTACCTGTTTTACTTCTGCTATCAGCTTCTATTCCACTTTCCGAGTCACCTCTTGTGTATTTGTCTCCTCTAGTACTTTCCACCACACCCTTATAAGTATACTTTCGTCGACTGAGGCTTCTTATACTAGATTCAGTTCCACCACCAGCTTCCTTGTTGTCTTTGGATTCTGCTACTCTAGTTTCTTCAGACTCTTTACGGATTGCTTTTCGTAAAGGTATTCTTTCTTGTGTTACTGACCATCCTATTAGTAACTTTGTTTCTTCTCGTTAATTATTTTCTTCCTTTTCTTGTTTTACCTCCCAGTTACCTACTAGGTTTGTTCCTAAAACTGTCTCAGATACATTTTCTAATCCACGTTGGTGAAAGGCTATGGAGAAGAAGATGCATGCACTCGGTGAAAATCATACTAGGAATCTTGTTTCGTTGTCTCCTAGTAAGCAGACTGTGGGATGCTAATGCGTCTACACTATTAAATTTCATCCGGATGATTCTATGGATCGCTTGGCTGCTAAAGGTTATACTCAGACCTATGGTGTTGATTATGCAAATACCTTTTTTTCTAATGGCTAAGATATCTTCTATTCGGGTTTTGATTTCTCTTACAGCTAATCTTGATTGACCGTTATTTCAATTAGATATGAAGAATGTCTTCTTACATGGTGATTTAGTAGAAGAGCTCTATATGGAGCAACTATCTGAGTTTGTTGCTCAAGGGGGAGTATTAGGAGAGTGTGTGTAAATTACAGAAAGCATTGTATGGGCTAAAACAATCTCCATGAGCATGGTTTGGAAAGTTCTTAGATGCGATGTTAGATTTTGGTCTTCATAGATGTCAGACTGATCATTTAGTGTTTCACTTACATACTAATGCAGGTAATATCTTCTTTGTTGTTTATGTTGATGATATTGTGATTATTGGTGATGACTTTGTGGGGATTTTCAAGTTAAAACAATTTTTGTAGCACTAATTTTACACTAAAGATCTAGGCAAACTTCACTATTTTTTTGGTAGAAGTTGCTAGGTCAAAATAGGGTATTAGCTTATCCTAAAAACTAGTTTTCTAAGTGGTAGAGTAGTTGATGTCCCTATGGATCTAAATCATAAACTCTAGTTGGATGAAGGTGAATGTTTCTCAGATCCCGGACGGTTTCGTCAATTAGTTGGAAAGTTAAATTATTTCACCATTACACGACTAGATATATCTTATTTTGTGAGTATAGTAACTCTGTTTGTGGAAGCTCCTCGAGTACCACATTGGGATGCTACTGTTCATATTATCAAATATCTCAAGCGAACTCCCGAACTGGGATTGTTGTATAAGGCCCGTGGGCATCTGAGGTTGGAAGGGTTAACATATTTTGATTGGGCATGTTCTTCCTCAGATAGATGATCTACTACAGGCTATTGTACCTTTTGGGGAAGTAATTTGGTTACATGAAAAAGTAAGAAGTAGACAGTGGTGACATAGTCTAGTGTAGAACCTGAGTATGGGCAATGACTCACACTTGTAATGAGTTAACATGGTTGCAACACATCCTTAAGGAAATTGGATTTCCAATCAAGACTCCAATTGAGTTGATTTATGATAATCAAGTTGCTATTCAGATTGCTACTAATCCTATATATCATGAGCGAATAAAATACATTGAAGTTGATTGTCATTTGTTTGAGCGAATGTGTTGTATGGAGACATTATCACATCATTTATCAAATCTGAGAATCAATTTGCTGATATGTTTACAAAGTCGTTGAGTAGTTCTCGGTTGAGAGATATTTGTTTTAAACTAGGATTATATGATATATATTCACCAACTTGAGGAGGAGTACTAGAATGTATAGAGTGTCATACTTGTAATAAATATATCCTAAGAGGGGTATGCTTGACCTCTAAAATGGGTAGATACTAAAGTGGTTTCCAAGCACAGGAATGTATCGTTTCGTAACTCGGTCGATTACGGATGTCGTCTCCTTAAGGAAAATGAAGGACAAATTCGAATGGACATGTTGATTGTAGTGATTCCAAGAATTACTCATGCAAAGTATAAGTTGTCTATGGATAAACAAGAAGATAAACATGTCACTCAGTGTTTTTAACTTTAATTATTCAGTCAACAAAATAACTTAATCAGGTCAAGCTACCAATTCACGGATAAGAATCCCTCATCCGATTACACTGGAATTAAACTACTCAAACATAATGAAAGTAAAATTAAAAGAAATAAATGAGACATGATAAATTAAAGCAAACTGAAGATTGAATATAAACTTGAATTAAAACTTTGTATTGAAATAAGAATTGAAAATCAATTACAAGAAAATAAATAAAATACCATGACTTGTTCAACGGAATTGAAAATAATAATAAAGACTTGTGCTTTCAAACTAAAACTAAATAAAGAACAATGAAGAAGGAGGAGCCATAACAGCCCCCTAGAAAACATCCCAAGAGAAAAATGGTATTTCTCAAAAGGAGAGAGATATGACTGATTTTTATAGATCTTCTTTCCTTTTATGTCTAACTCTTATTCCTAAAAAATATCCAAAAATATCTCCAAAAGTATGGCCAATATGGAGACTCCTGCTTGTCTATCCAACATACTCTCTAATTTTCCTCTAAGCTTTAAGAACAATGGCCTGAAGAGTAGATGATAAAAATCTGAACACATGGGTCATCGCTGAATTATAGCACTAATGAGCCGAAAGGAAGCAAGTCCCAACCTACTAGTAGCAAAATATTTTGTTTCACACGAACTGGTAGCTTTTCATAGCTACTAGTAGAATTGTTCTCTATTTTGGACTTACCGGAAGGAGTATAGTGACCTACCCGTAGAAAAGTTTTTGTTTCACTTCTACCGATAGAAATCAATTGCTACACCTAGAACCTAATTATACTCACGGTTAAACCGGTAGAAGACCTACTGGTAGAATTGTCATTTTTTTCCAATTACGCTTGCAATGCCCTTGGCTCTACTCCTGGATCTCCTAACTCATTCCCAAAGTCTTCCATAACATCAAAATGAGTATAAAACCTCACCCTTATATGTATTTACTTGCAAACACGTATTCTCCATAAAAAACAATATTAAGCTAAAACAAAGGAAATATACAACTAGCATAGCTAAGATGAATGATATGAAACATAAAATCATGCAGTATTATGCTCTCATTAAGGTATATTAGCCTTTTGTTACATTTACATACATACATACATATATATATATATATATTTACATATATATGAGATGAGAGTGAAGGTAGGGTTTGAATACTCTACCTCATTCTTACGTCTCTCTCTCTCTCTCTCCCCCTCATAACATTGACACTCCATATAGTAGTATCAGAGCTCTATATGTTTAACCTAGGTTAGATGATTCATCTTTCTGATTCTTAATTAAACCTCTCATTTTGGTTATTGTGGAGCTTTTTTATTTAGTTTTGTTTCTTATTGGATGTAATAGTGTTTGTTCGAAAAATCATTCCTAGCCCCTTCTATCACAACTACTTGTGCATCCCATATCTCTTTAATAGTTTTTCACAATAGGTTTCTCATCAACAATCTTATAGCACTTTCTTGATCTTCTTTTATGCTTCTTTTCAAACATAGAAGAATTAATATGATGAATAACTATTTTTGGAATTGTCGTTTAACATATTTTCTAATGTCATGCTATTATTTTGTTAATAGTCATTATGTTTTGTCACCTCTCATGCGCGCCAAAAAAATAAAATCAAAACTGTAGTTGAAAATGTTTCAAGTGCAATGCATGAGTGCATCAACTAGTTGTATAAAAAATTAGTAATGTTATTGAAACCTAAAAAACTAACATAATTTTCTGACATAATGATGTGACAAGTAATAGAATCCCAATGAAAAAAGTCAAACAGTTATAGTCACTATAAAACTATTGGACCATGTCAATGCCACATCATTATATCATTAGATTAAATCTGTTTTATAGGTCCCAATAACATTACCCTTCACTAAGGGATATTCTTGTCAATTTTAAAATATTAAGGGAGTGTCATATAGTTTTTTCACATGTGTAGGAGTGTGGGTGCAATTTACAAAAAATATTTAATTGACCTTACAAGTTGATTATAATGAGTTTGTCAACGCGTATTCCCGTCTGTGATCCTCCTTGGTATTCTTTCAAGAAATTGTTCATGACATATACTTAGTTTTCTTTTATGTTCCTCTAGGGATAGGGAAAAATAGTTTGGTATTGTATCAAAGAAAGTCAGTTACATCTAACTTACAATTACTAGTCAAAACATTAGTGCTAAATACTAGGATCGATCCCATTTAGTCTTAACATAATTTGTTTAGTTCATAATTTTGTCTGATTAATCATAACTTTCAATTTTTGTATGTGTGGATTTGTGTTGGTGTGTGTGTGTTTGTCCGGTGAGCGTGTGTGTATTTGCGTGTGTTTGTTCGATGGGGTGTGTGTGGATCTGATGTGTGTGTGTGTTTGAGTGTATATATGTTGGGTTCAATTTTACAATATATGTTATTTTTTTAATATATGTTGAATATATGTTGGATTTAATAAGTGAATGGTTACAAAAATGGTTAAATAATATATGTTAGGAAATGATTAATATGTTTATTATTAGGGAATGTTTAGAGAATATAAGATATGGAATGGTTGACATGTTTAATTGTTAGGGAATGTTTAGAGAATATAAGATGTGGAATGGTTAGCATGTTTAATTGTTAGAGAATGTTTAAAGAATAAATGTTGGGTTGAATATATGCTAGGTAATGGTTATAGAATGTTTGCATAAGTGAATGGTTAGAGTTATATTAGAGTTTTTGTTGGCATAAGTGTTAATGGTTAACATGTTCATTCATTAACTGCTTGTATAAAGTTAACATGTACATTGTTTGTGGTCTTGCTTGTATTATGTTTGGGTTATCTTGGGAACTTGTTGTAGATGGAAATGGTTAACAAACAAATTTAGGAGGACAAGGTTATAGAGGTTGAACCTAACAAAACTGTAAGCCCATGACCTTATAAGAAAGAGTCAATTTTCATTGACTTGATGGGTATTGAAGTAGCTGGGGGGAATAGATCAATAACTACTTTTGACAAAGTTTGGTGGAATAATATCATATCTCAAATGAAAATAAGAACGAGGTACATACACCTATACACAACTACGGAATAAGTTTGATACATTTAGAACAAGTTACCATGCATTCAAGAGGTTGTTGAATCAAACTGGAGTTATTTGGAACCCAGAGAAGAAAACTATTGTTTAGGAAAAGATGGTTGGAATAATGTGTTCATTTAGGTGAATAAGCATGCCTGAAAGTTCAAGAAAAAAAGGATGTCCACATTATGAGATACCACTACAACCGGTGATAATGCTCATCCATCCACCCAACCTCCCTCAGACAATGAGTAAGATAAAGACCCTATATTTTACCATGCCCTTGAGGTTGATGATGGTGAGGACAATCAAGAGAAAATGATAAACAACCATCCTCGAAGTAGGTATACCACTCCAACAAGCACTTGACATAGAAAAAAGGATAATTATAACTTAGCCCTTACAGTTTCCCTTAATGTGTTGGTCGAAGGTTGAAAGAAAAAGTCAAAGTGCATTGATTATAAGATGTTTGGTGTTTCTATAGCAATGACTTCATATGGTGATAGTGAGACTAATACGTATAAGGATGATCTATTAGACTAATGTTTGGCTGCTTTGAACTCTCTCGAGGACATTGATGCAGATTCTTACACAAAAGCCATTAAAAAAAATTTCAATGCTATGAGATATAGAAAGATGTTCATGGCTATACTAGATCATAGGAAGAAGGACTTTGTTACGCACCTGTGATATGTACTTCTATGGTTAGGATTTATTTTGTTGTGATGTTTTCTTTTATGATTTAGACTTGGTACTTTTAGATTTGTAATTTTGAATGTGTAGTTTGGGATTTATGTGCGTTTAATTGTGGATGTTTTCTTTTATGGTTCATTTATGTTTAGTCATTATGGATATTTGTATTACTCGTGAATATTATGTGCTATAGGTAATCTATATTTTCAATAATGAATTCAGATGAACAACGTGATATGGTATTAGATAGTGATGATGAGATGTTTGTGGTATTGATTGCTAAAAAACTAGATAGACAAAATTCAACACCAAGAGCATGTAGAACGTTTTCTCATAAAGGGCATAATTGCATGTTGCAGTTTCTACAAGGACATGAAAATAGGTGCTATGAGGAATTTAGGATGGACCTAGATGTGTTCGTGTTGTTTTGTGAGAAATTAAAAGAAAAAGGGTTGAAACACTCAAGATATGTAACTACGCAAAAATAAGTTGCTATATTTTTACGAACGATATCAAATAATAAGCAGAATCACATAGTAGCTAAAAGGTTTCAGCATTTGGGGGAGACCATTTTCAAATACTTCAATCATGCTTTGAAAGTAGTTTAGGCTTTGATATGATATCATGAGCCCTCCTGATTTTAGTGTGGTTCAACCTCAAATTCGATTCAACCAAAAATATTACCCATTCTTTAAGGTAATTGATAATATTTTCAGATATATGTTGTAAAATTAGACAATTTCAATGTCATTGATATGATTTTGTCATTGAAGAATTGTGTTGGGGCCATTGATAGAACACAAATTGATGCACGTGTTCCGGAAGATAACCAGATACCATACCATGGGAAATGTGTTATACTAACTCAAAATGTAATGTGTGCATGTTCATTTGACATGCAATTTGTATTTGTGATGAGTGGGCAAGAGGGAACTCCTCATGACTAAAATAGTATTTGCTGAGTGTGTTGTTAACCCAGTGAACAAGTTTCCAATCTTACTAGAAGGTAAGCCGGTTCATTGAATTTACAATAGTTATTGTGACACCCCTAAAACTGAGGGTCCTTTGTCAACCCGTTGACCAACCGTCAACCCGTAGAAACACCCGTAAATGTCATATAACCCGTCATTACGGCACAACATCCTCTTTACCGGGATCACAATAACTCAAAGTTTGGGCAGAGTCTCTCCTGTACCAGGCTCTCTCAAACGCATATCCTATATACATTTAATCACATGACCCATCCAAGGTCCGATATATCACAATTTATACTCCATTATTGTCCATTTACATCATTTGAATAAAAGAACACAAAGCCCGAAAGAATGGCAAAACATTCTTAAAAATTCAGATTTTTGGAAAACCTACCAATAGGTTTGTCATCATCCTACCTGCAGGTTTTTCCCACTGGAAAAGTTCTACCGGTAGGTTTTACATCGTGTACCGGCAAGTTTTGCCTACTGAAAAAGTTCTACCGGTAGGTTTTGCCTATTTTCACCCATTTTCATCGTTTTTCAATTCCAATTCATTCCAACCCACTCCATATCAACTCAACACATGTATAATGAATTTTTTCATGTAAAACATGGTCCATACAAGTTCTATTACAATCATTTCCATAGATTTACATGCCCAAAATCAAATTTCATAAATGTTTTACAAAATGCGGTTTAAAAACCACAAGTTGACTTTTCTTCATCCTTGAGGGTCCAAATGAGAGTCGTCCACCGGTGTGTAAGCCGCACCTGAAATATTTTCCAATAAAGGGTGAGTCACGCTCAATAGGGGAATTCCTAAAGAGACTACTCCCTAACCTAGATGCATATGAAATATTCACATGCATAATTTCACAACCAACAAACCTTCCAATTAAAGATATGCAATTCAAAGATTGTAATTACCATGTCATGCCATGAAATGAGATGAGACTCATTCATGTAACTCAACCCAAGCCTTTACCGGCTCCCACGACCCATGTAATGCCAGGAATATTAAACTAGACATTCTAAGCTCTTGTCATTGATGTTGCATATCCAATGACCATTTTTAAAAAATAATAATAATAAACCATGTGTCTGTGCTGGGTATTCGAATTTTGGAATCTCACCGCCGGTTTCGTGCACCGTTATACTTTTTTGGACTTTACACCGACGGAAGTGTATAAACCAGTAACCGAGTCTTGCACCCGAGGGAATATCTAACCCTTCTTGCTATAGTCGACACAAGTTTTTCATGTATCGAGCCCACTTATGAACCACCAAGAGTGATGTTTAATGCTCACGAATGAAATGCCTCTGTGCATATGCAATGTAATGAACAATTGACATATCAATATCATATCTATATGTAATGAATGTCATATGAACTATTTCAATCACATTCCATGGCCAATTATATCCAAGACATATAATTTTCATAAATCATCACAATGCCAATACATCATCTAGTATATATTAACATTTTCACCCAACAACAATTTTCCAAGCATGTTATATATATCCTATGCAATAACACACTTAATTTGACATAGGCATAATATAAACACGTAGTATGCTCACATAACACCACTTTAAAAGAAATTACAAGCTAGAAATTTCCACATACAATTCAATATAGAATTGATTTCACCCAATTTCAATACCCATTTCATTAATTTTACAACTATAGACAAGTGTTAAAGATATCTAACAATCTACGCATTCCATATCACAACCCTAGGTTGGAAATAAACCTAGTTAGGGTAAAAACTCCACCTCTTAAAGCATAAGATATCTATAGGAAGCTCCAAGAACCCGATTCTAGCCCAAAACCCTTGACATCTCCAAGCTCTTTTTTGGAACTTCACCCAAATCCGTTCTTCTTAGTATGGTTTTGTAGCCCTCGACGAGGAGAATAACTTTTGTTCCTGGTTTAAGTCAATTTGAGCGACGAAACTCCATAGATTGTAGAGAGAAGTGGAGAAACCCTTATTTCTTCTTCCCTCTCTCTTTCCCAACGTGAAGACCAGCTGAAGAATGGGGAGAAAAATCAGTTTTTTTCCCCTATTTATACCCTTTAAATGATTGGTCCACATTTTTCACGCGTTCTCGGGTCCAATTCATCCCGAAACAATTGGATTTCGTCCTAGTTCAAGTTCAAAATATTTTTATTTCAACTTGTTTTAAATTATTTTTTAATTTTTAAAATTTAATTCCTGGATTCATTTATGAGGTCACCTAACACCCGGTCGCCTCATAAACCGCAAAAAAAAATTGACCATCTTAGAATTCAACGAAAATTGATAGGATAACTAGATTTAGCAAGACGAATCCAACGGTGATGTCCATTTTGTCATCCGAGTTCTAAAAAAATTTGGGCTTTCAACTCTTACTATAGTAGCAAATTATTGTTTACCCTTTTTTTATAAAAAGTTCAAATTTAGTCGGGTTTTACAGTTATACATAAAAATGGTGCAATTTTAATAGATAAATACTATGTTGTGGATTTGGGGTATACAAACATGTCATGTTTTTGTCCTCGTATGTGGTGAGAAATATCACTTGCGTGAATATAGAAGTAGGGGTCAACAATCAACCGATAAATAAGAGTTCTTCAATTATCGTCACTCTTTACTTTGGAATGTGATAGAGCATTGCTTTGGAGTTCTAAAGACACGATTCCCCATTCTTAAACTAATGTCTCCCTATCCCAAATTCTCAAACTAATGTCTCCCTATCCCATAAAAACATAGAAATATATTCTCACAACATGTTGTATAGTCTATAACTTCATTAGAATGCATTTTCGCCAAGATCAATTATTTGACAACTATGAACGAAGGAAGATGTTGATAATGACAGAGCTGGTGCATGATCAAGTTCACAGGCCCTAATCGAAATATATGTAAGCTCGAATCAACTGCTTGAAATGGTTCGTGTTAGAGATGCAATTGCTGATCAATTGTGAGCAACGACTCATCATTGATACATGTTCTTATTGGTGTGTGTCACTTAAAATTGTTTATGTTATTATTTATTGTGATGGTATAAGTGTGTTTTTATTTTACTTGTTATATTGACATTAATGTAAACATCTAATTTTTACTTGTTAATGTGAATGGAATTGGGTGTACTATAATGAGGCGTATTGGCCCTCCATGCTCGTATGGATCTTGGAACATGAATACTTTGGTCGCGAGGACCAAATGCAACAATGGTTGAGCTTTTTATTGTTGTCCGTGTTGACGTGAGCATGATAATTATTTCATATGAGTTGATGAGTACAACATAGTTACACTTGAACATCAAATGATTCCCCAATCCCAGTCATGATAGATAGAGAAGAAATGGATCACTATTTTCATGTTTACTTATTGTGGTTTAATTTGATCTTCATTTGTGCACTACTGTTTGTGGTATTTGTACTAATTATTGAGATTTTAGTTAAGTGATAATGATTTATGTATGTGTTTTTTTTTAGTATGTTTAATGACTTATGTATTACTATGTTTAATAACTTATGTGATCCAATTATCTTGCTTTAGGTGTTATTTGATGAATTAGTGGATGTGCTGGGATAAGAAATTTTTATTTGTATTTTGTAGTAGGAAATATTATAAAACTAATAATTAGGGCAAAACTTGAAGTGGTTACCAATCATTTTTTTTTTTTTTTTTGTTTTCATAATTTGGTAAACATATATAATTTACAAACATGTTTTTTTTTAAATTTTCATAATTTGATAAACATATATGAAACATGTTTTTTTTTTTAGTTTTTTACCAAAAATAAAAATGTTATCAAATGCAATACACTGAAGCACACACCAAAAAATACACACAAACACACCAGACTTGACCCCATATCCAAATCTAACCCTGACCCTAGACTTGACCCCGAACCTAGACCCAAACCCTAGACCCGACCTAGATCCAGACCCAGACCCAGACCCCGGCCACGAACTTGACCCTGAACATAGAACCAGACCTGACCCCGGACTCGGTCCTGACCTCAACCCTAGACCCGACCCCCGACCCTGACCCTAGTCCCTGGACTTGAACCCCAACCTCGGCTCGACCCCGGGGTACAGGTACATGTGTGCGCATGTGTTTTGGTGTATTAATGTGTGTGCGCGCTTGTGTTTATATTTTGATGTGTTGATGTATGTGTGTGTATTTTGGTATAATAGTATATGTGTGTATATTTTTGTATTTTATTAAATGTGTTTTGTATTTTTTTTTTTAGTATATGTGTGTATATTTTTGGTGTATTAGTGCGTATATATTTTTATGTATTAGCATGCATTTTATTTAGCGTGTTAGTATATTTAATTATTTTATGGGTCAATAGGTTTAACCCAACCTATTATGATTCACCTCATTATTACTTTTTTATTGAGCGGGTTAAAAACGGAATGGATTTGTTTTGCACCCAACCTATTTTGAATTAGCTCATAACCAACTTAACCCACCTATTCACGATCTCTGGTCAGAAGGATAAAAATACAAAAAAAAAATATGTTTCTTGTACTTTAATGTGCCAAAGGTTTTACGGCGTATGATGCTGTCTAGAATTTCCCATCACCTCACTTTTTTCTTGTATCATATTTAATTATATAAAACTTAGAAATGAGTGTTAATAAACAATATTTGGCTTAAGAACTGCAGACCATATACAATTTGAAGTAATTAACAAGCAAGCATACTAATTGACTTCTTAGATGCATATCCTTAGCCTTTTGAGAGTTTTCGTCGCCATTTGTATTGAAAACTCTTAATTGGTTTTGAAGCCACCAAGACAAATGCAAAAGTTTAGCGGATGTCATGGCAAGGAACCACCAACAAGTTTCTTTCAAAGACAACAAACTTCAACAAGTTGGCTTCATATATTGAAAAGCACTAATGATTGTTTTTAATACTCCTAGCAACTTTTGTTTACGAAATAAATCTTTCTTTCAAATTCCTTTAGTAATATGGAAAGCTAGTTGGGTATTGTAAGTGTATCAAAAGTTCCAACTCAATCAATATTAAGTTATATTTTAAATATGTCAAATACTATTCAATCGAGTACAGTTATTTTTTAAAAAAAAGTTGAGATCTATTTTGAAATAATAGGATCTACCCAACTTTATCAAATCGATTGCTTTGAATCATAACTTGCCCTATTTGAATTGTAGCCTCACTTGGTTAAATGATTTGGTATGACATCAAAAAGTAATTTATATTTTGTTGAAGTTTTTGAAAAATATTTTCAAGGGTTTTATCAAAATGTTGTTTTCAAGAATCATAGTTCCCCATCAATCTCTTGTATAATATCATATCCTACAAGAAGTTGAGTGTTATAAACAATATTTGGAGTATGTACTAAGATTCATATTTCATATGCTCTTTGAAGTAATCAACAAGCAAGCATACTAGTTGACAGTTGACTCTTTTGATTTGAACTTTCCATGGTGTTTGCATTAAAAACTCTAAAGTGATGGTTAAGCCACAATGCAAGAACTTAGCATAACAAAAAATGAAATTTTGTTTCATGAAACTAAAACCAAGTGTTGATTAAATATTAAAACTCCTATATTTCAAGGTGTTTCGAAAATTTTGAGAAGTTTTGACCAATAATTCAGAATGTTGTGAAAAATAAAATTTGATCCTTGAGGATATGTCATGGCAAGAAACCATAATCGATTTTCTTTTAAAACAACAAACTTCAACATGTTGGCATCATATACTAAATGTCAATACAACTTATTTATGTTCATTAGACAATTCTTATAAAATTTGAGAAAATGTCGATGCTGTGTAGAGACGATCACTTTGAATAAGATTTTGGCTTGGTAATTGAAGTCTTATTGTCATGAGAATTTACATAAGTTTATAGTTTATAGTTACATATGCAGAAGTTACATATGTTTGTAGTTTCCCTATAGAATTTCACTAACATATGCTATGTAAGTGATCTCTTTCAGTTTTTGTACCTAAAATTTCAAAACAAAACTTTGTATTAAAATATCTATATAGCAAAATAAGAAGACAAGTCTTGCAACGATATGGTTGCTTTATTTTTATTTGGCTGCTAAGAGTTCAAGTCATAGAAATAACTTTTGCATGTAAAGGGTAAGACTAGTTTTGTGTAGTGAACCACCTTTTATTTATATTTTGAGCAAAATTCCCAACTCCTAACACATAATTGACAACTCTAAATATTAATCGATGATGTTCTTTGTAAGTTCCCGTTCTTATTTTTTAGAAAAAAAAAATATATTTTGACCCCTCAATTATTATTATTTTTTATATTATCTCCTCAACTATTATGTTTTCATATTGTTCTAATTATGAACATCAGTTATAAATTTGACAGATAATTATTTTATTTTATCCTCCAAACCCCGCAATGTTCTCATTTTGTCTCTACATGTAACCAAATTTCATCCAAACAGATAATGGACGATTGTATTTGGGACAATGTGAAATAATTCAAGTAGTTCAGTGTGAAATATGAGCAAATTCAATAGTTTATAAGACAAAGTGTTATCGTGTTCGTAATTAAGGGTGTCAAAGTGTAATTCGCCCCCACTCCATTCGACAGAAATATAATATTAAGTTCCAGGAACGCTACCCGAGGCCAACTGGGCAGGCAATTCGAAATGGCAATTCCGTAGAATGATTGTGCTTGAAGTCTCGACTTCCAAGTTTGTAGTGAAGGTTGTTCCATTCCACCTTGGACTACAAACAAAGTAAAAAAAAACCCAAAAAAATGGCTGGTACAAGAAAAGGCACATTGGTAGCTAATGGTATCATATAAAAATGGAGGGTGTTGAAGCCTTTGGGAATAGAGTTGTGAATGCACCGGATTTTAACTCGAATTCGATTTGAATTTAAATTCGTTTAAAGTAGAAATGGATCAAAATTTCAATCAATTAACCTGACTAGAGTTGTTTAAACGGATTCGAATATGAATTTTATAATAATTCGATCCGTTATTAATTTGATCCAAATAAAAAAATATATTACATAAATAAATATCATACATATAATATATTTATATTGGAAAACAAGTAAAACTGAAGTGAATATCACAATGTAAAACCTACTTTTTCCATCTTTATTTTGTTTTCCTATCTTATCTGATTTTCCCTCCTTCTGTCACTTTAATTTTTCATTTTTTCTCTTTTTTTTTAGTTCATTATCCAAATTCTTATTGTTAATTGTTTAGTGTACTTGTGCTTTTTGTGATAATAGGATCAGATTGAATTTTCGAATCAGGTATCCGTAAATTAATGAATTCAAACATAAATTGAATTATTTAAATTCATCGAATAATCGAATCTGATTAAAATCAAATCCGAATTGGAATATATGACAATCTAATTTAAATCCAATCCGTTGACAAATTTATTTAAGATATGGAGACCTTTGCGTGCCCCTATATCAATTATTATGGGGATGTCTCATATTGAGGGAAAGTCCAACCAAAGAAAACTCAATAATGGTGGTGGGCGGATTTGTAGTGTCCACTTGAAATCTAATCACAACCGAAAGCTTGTACTTTAGGTACCAAGATACTTCACATGGAGACATTAATGGATGTGGACTCGACAATGGACAGCCCAAGCATGAATTTGATTAGGGTAGTCAAAAAAATGGGTATCATACCTCTACAAATTATTATTTTAAGGAGTGTTTTTATAATTTTTTAGGATCATTTTATAACAAAAAAATTTATTATTTTTGTGAATAATTTATAATTTTTGTGAGTATTTTTATCACTATTGTGAATATTTTTATTATATTTGTGGTAACTATTTTTATGACATTTCTTCTGTAAAAAATTTTTTATCACTTTTGTGGGTATTTTTATCACGTTTCTGGATATTTTTACCATATTTGTGAATTTTTTTTACTATTATTGTGATAATTATTTTTACCATTTTGTGGGAATACTGCAATAGTGGTAAAAATTTCCACAAATGTGGTAAAAATAACTATAAATGTGATAAATAGGGGTATGATACAATTCCAATATCATAGTCAACTCCCCCCAGCATATCAATAAAAAGAAGTTCGGAAATCCAACTATTTTTGGGATTTAGAGGAGGTTAGATTTATATAGTTTTAACTCACATGTAAAAATAATTTTCTAGCAGCCCATCACTTGATCTACAAAATCATTACGGAACAACTTTACCACTGCATCAAAGTTCACTAATTAGTAAAAGCAAAAAATGTTGATTAACAAAAGAAGAGATTGTTGCGAAACCTCCATAAAAAATTTGGAGTAAATTGTATGATATAATAACCTAGAAAACCCAATATCAAAAAAAAAATTATATTTTAACCTACTAGTGTGCAGTGAGTAATACACATGCATATCCAACTTCAATGGTTTTAGCCTCTTGGCTGAAAAGTTAGGAGGAAGTCATATTATATTAAGTATGAGGTGTTTTTCTTAATATGTGTGTGTGCGGGTGGGGGT
>CM042191.1:10165810-10239444 GCA_023539305.1 Ilex asprella
GTGGGCATGAGTTGCGATGGTGGGGTTGGGTGGTCAGTGGGGTTTGGGTGGTGAATTTTGGGTATAATACCAAATAGGTTTTTTATTTTTATTTTCACGAAATTTTAAATATAAATAACTATCAAATATATTTTATATTTTAATTTTTATCACAAAAAAATATAGTTAAAAAATATAAAAATAAAAATATTACTAAACGCACCCTAAAATATTGGTTTTTTTTTTTTCAAAAAAATTGACAGCCTCATGTCACACTGAGCCCAGATCACATACGTGGGGCTGACTCAAACTAGGCTTAAGTCACATGTGTAGCCAAGCCTAGATCAGAAATACAAGCTAACAATGGCTAAGCCCACCGTTTCAAAAAACTCAGTTTATTGTGACATACGTGAGATCTTCATCTTAGGACAGAAATCAAGGTACACATCGCAAGCTTCAACCACCTCGTTTGTTATGTCAAGATCACGAAGTAACCCATTCCCGTCACAAGGGTAACGCCTTAATCAGGACTCCCCCGTGATAGCGCCTCCATTAAAGCCTGCTCTGAGGTGCCATGAAGACTGCACTTTCCTATAAATTATAAGTTCCACCAATACATGGGGGACATCACACATGTCTCAGCATGCTACATTTTTTAAATAATAAGATTTTTCGGCCATTATCGCCATTACCAATGGAATAGATCATTGGACCAAACCACTTAATCATTGTGTTTGTTAATGTTGAGCCCTCTTTATTTCATCCTTGATTTTGCATAAACATTATTGTGCATCATCAAATTCTATTTTATTTGTCATCTTATCCTATTTCTGTATACAACGTTTGCCTATTATTCAATTTTAAGTGTTTTATATGAAAATTATGCACTTGATTTTTTTTAAAAATAAATACATTGCTACAATTTTATTTGATTGAAAATGAAATATAATCTTTATACCAACATTGCATGCACAGCCAGTTTAGCAACAGAATTATGGGTTGGCACTCCAAGATGGCCTTCGTAGATTGAAAACTAAAAATCTTTATCGGTTAGTCTAAGAGGGAATACAGAAGAGTTAAAAAATAGATGTATTGAATTTAAATATTGGCACCTCCTAAAGGTCAGATTACGAGGGCTTTATCTTTCATGAATACTCTAGTCCCGACTGAATGACATATCTTTGACCAGATTAAAAAAGAGATTATTTGAGATGCGCGTAAGCTGGTCTGGACACTCTGACTTTTGAAAAAAAAATAAAAAAATTGAAAACTAAAGTGGATTATTAATGGTCAGAAAGTTCATCAATATCTCCAGCATTCAAAATCAAAGTCATAGCCCCTATGACTAATGATTCCCGTAATGGAAATCTACTTACTTGTAAGAAGTCATGAAAGACGAATTCATATTTCTAGTTTCCTTCGAAGTTGATATCATCCAGGTTAAAAGTTATATAAACATAATTTGTAATGAATATTCTCAAATAATATTGGAGATAAGGTTTTTTTTTTTTTTTTAACTGGAGGAACTACAACACTTCTACTTAAAAACATAAGTAAGATAGAACCTTTTAAATCCACACACACTAAGGTTATTTGATATAGAATAAGTTGACATGCTTTAATTGCATAAAGGGGTTTTACAAAGTCGACGTGTCATTTAACAAATGACGGGGTTCGTCGTTTAATTTGACCAAAAATCAGGGGTTTAATTGATTTTTACCTAAACAAATAAAGAGGACGTGCACATGAATTTCCATAGGGCGCAGTAGTCAAACGACAATATAATAATATGCATGAGTTGGATTCCAACATCACCTCCTCTTTTTTATTTTTTTGGCTCGTTAAAAAAGGGTCGGAGGCAAGGAAGAACATCGAGCGATCACCCTGATAAGTTATCATCGGTGGAATTATAAGACCCTTGACCACGCCTGGAACAATTAAGATTCACTTATTAGTATGGATATATTTTATTAAAATTATAATTATTTTATACATATTTAATTAATTCTATATATACCACAGAGTGTTTTATGACATTCATCGCAATATAAACTTATAAAGAGTTGTAATCTCATATGCCTCTTGTTAGAATATTTTAATGTGTTTCAAGATATTTCAAAATGTTTCGACATATTTATAACATTGTATTAAAATATTTCGAGATGTTATAATGTCTTATAATATATTTTAACTAATATTTTAAAATATTGTAAAAATAAAAATTTAAACTTTTTATTTGATTTCATTTTAGTTTTTTAAATATTTATGAAACACTTCTATTTCTTAAGTTATTGAAATAATGTACCGAAAAATTTTAGTCCTGGTCCTCACCTAAACAAAAAAAGAGGAAGCTTGGGAGGATTGTGTGCCAGAACAAAATCAAAGAAAAAAGGGTTTTTCGTATATTTTTAATACATTAAGAGTATAATATAAAAAATTTAGTTTTTGAGGGTATAAAGTGTAATTTGCCTAATGTTATTTAGACCTAATTTTTTTAAAAAAATAATATTATTTAAACCTAAAAATTTGACCTAATTTATTAACCTAATAATATAATTTTAATGAAATTATTAGATTAACAACAAGTTTTATAGGGCCCACAATTAATTCAAGAATAATAATAATGAATTAGGTTAATACTTCAATAAATTTTATTTCAATAGCATTGCTAAAAAAATAAAAAATAAAAAATAAAAAATAAGATAGGGGGCGAAGGGAGATTGACAACCGGAGGTCCAGAAGGCGCAAGCAAGCCAAACTCAAGAAGCAAACTCCCACCAAATCCACCATTTCGAACTACCACAATCACAAGAGAAATTCGAATGGCTAACAGACAAAAGCACAAATATGATGCACAGGCACTCCTCCAGGAAGTTCTCCGGATTTTTTGTCATCTTTCTCTTTTAACAAAAAGCTTCCCCAACCATATATACACTCAATCACCACGCTGTTTTTGCCACATGCAGTTACATATTATATCGATTTTTCATTACCCAAGAAAACCCACACGTCTCTATGTTTTGCAGAGTACAGACCCCAAGTTCAAGTCTGGTTTGTGGGTTTCTCTCAACATCTGTTTCGTACCCATTTTTGTTTGTTGTTTATACCAAGCAGGAAGTCGTGAGTGAATTTGCCTAGAGTGGGCTAGAAGTCTACGGACCACCTTCTGATTCTGACTGAATATAGTTCTTACATAGACCTCACATTCAAATTTGGTGTCTGGGTTTGTTTGTTGTTAAGTCATTATCGATTGTAGAAAATATAGCTGTTGCTGGTTTTGGCTAGTGTGGTCTGGGAAAGTTCCCTTTTTGTTCGTATACTTTTACCCAGAGAACTTTGTGGAGTAGGATTTGATTGTTCTTTCTGAAGTTCTGAGTTTTTGAAAGGTTGTATCTTGGAAGACATTGATTGTATAAGCATGGCTTCAGTTCTAACCAATTTATGTGTATGTACACCTTATTTTACTTTAAATTCAGTGTATAAGCCTCGGACTCGATTTCAAGTTAGAAGTTTAGGTAATGGGGATTCAACAGTGTTGTCTTCAGAGTCAGTTAAAGTTAATGGAATTTCTTCTGTTGGGGAGAAGAAGAGAATTGAGTCTTTAATTGATCTGGGGAAGGGGCGGTTGGGTTCGGATTTTGGGCAGAAGATGAGTGAGGAGGATGTTGCTTTTGAAAAATTGGATGTGTTGTGGGATGATGGGTATGGGACTCAGACTGTGAAGGATTACCTTGATTTAGCCAAGGAGATGATTAGGCCCGATGGTGGGCCGCCCCGGTGGTTTTGCCCCGTCTCCTGTGGGCGCCCATTAAAGGATTCACCCGTTCTTCTGTTTTTGCCTGGTAATCAATGATCACTGGTTCTAAGCTATAAATTGTTTTAGGCTTTTCACTGTTGCATAATGATTCATGTAAATTATTTGGTCTGTATTCATGCTTCTTGGTCTTTAAGAGGGGTTTCTGTCCATTGATATCATAATTATTGTTATTAGAGTAGAATGGCTATGGATGAAATTACAAGGATTTGAATGTTCAATGACAAATTAAATTTTCTGTATTGATGCATGCAGGGATGGATGGTCTTGGATTGGGCCTCATTTTGCACCACAAAGCTCTTGGAAAGTGAGTACTCACTTTATGTAGCATAGAGCAAAACTTTATTCTATGGAGCATGACTTTCCATAGTTACATGTGAGGGTGCTATGTATATCATGTATCTATTCTATCCATAAGTATTTACGTTTGGGAAAGACATGCATTGGCAAAGTCTTGCGGTATGCTTGTATGAATGTATTATTTCTTTTCATTTTTTATGCATATTCTCTTGATTGTTTCCAAAATTCTACCATCTCAAATAACAACGGGTCATGTAAACGTTGAGAGAGAGAAAGAGAAATATAAGAAAGAATTGGAAGAAGTTACCCTGTCTTCTCTTTCAACTCATATATATATATATATATTATATGTATCTCAATATGACTAAAGACTACTATATCCCTCTTGGGATATACTTATTACATAAATGCCATTCTATATATTCTAACATTCCCCCTTAAGTTGTTGAATATATATCATATAATCCTAGCTTGGAACAAATATTTGTCAACCGAGAACTACTTAACGACTTAGTAAACATATCAACAAGTTAATCCTCAGATTTGACAAAGGGTGTGACAATGTCTCCACACAACACTTTCTCTCGAACAAAATGACAATCAAATTCAATGTGCTTTGTTCGCTCATGAAACACAGGATTAGAAGCAATATGAATTGCAACTTGATTATTACAAAAACAACTCAATCGAGGTCTTGACTGGGAAACTAATTTCCTTAAGAAAATGTTCTAATTAACTCACTACACGTGTGAGCTATTGCTCTGTACCCAACTTTTGCACTAGACCATGCCACTACTGTCTGTTTCTTACTATTCCATGTAATCAAATTACCTTCCAAGAAGATACAGTAATCTATGGTAGATCGTCTATCGGAGGAGGAACTTGCTCAATCAACATCTGTGAACCCTTCTAATCTAAAATGTTCATGAGATTTATACAACAATCCAAGTCCGGGAGTTCATTTGAGATATTTGATAATGCGGATATTTGCATGCCCATGTGATACTCAAGGAACTTCCATAAATTGACTTACTACACTCACTGCATATGATATATCTGATAGGGTAATAGTAAGATAATTTAACTTCCCAACTAATTGACAACACCTTCCAGGATTTGAGGAACATTGACCTTCATCCATCGAGAGTTTATGGTTTGGATCCATAGGGACATCTATCAGTTGATCACTAAGAAACCGTGTTTCCTCCAAAAAAAACAAGCACATATTTTCTTTGGGACAAGCTAATGCCTTGTTTCGATTTAGCGATTTCGATACCAAGGAAATAATAAAGTTTGCTTAGATCTTTGGTGTAGAATCAGTGTTGCAGAAATTGTTTTAACTTGCCAATACCAACTGGGTCATCACCGATAATTACAATATCATCAACATAAATAATAAGGAGGATATTTCCTTCATTAGTATGTAAGTAAAACACATAATGATCTATCTGACATTTATAGAGACCAAAGTCCAACACCGTATTTGGGAACTTTCCAAACCATACTTATGGAGATTGTTTTAGCCCATACAATGCTCTCTGTAACTTGCACATAGTCCCCCGATACTCCCCTTGAGCAACAGACCTAGGTGGTTGCTCCATATAAACCTCTTCTTCTAAATCACCATGTAAGAAAATGTGGTTGCAACATTCCTCACATCCAATTGAAATAAGGGCCAATCAAGGTGAGTAACAAGAGATATCAGAACCCAAATAGAAGGGATTTTAGTTACTGGAGAAAAGGTTTCTACATAGTCAATACCATAGGTTTGAGTGTAGTCTTTAGCATTCAAACGAGCTTTGAAACGATCCACAGAACCATCTGGATGAAATTTAATAGTGTAGACCCATCGGCAACCAACAACCTGCTTACCAGGAGGCAACAAAACAAGATTCCAAGTATGATTGTCATGAAGTTCTTGCATCTCTTCTTCCATAGCTTGATGCCAACATGGATCGGATAAGGCTGCAGAGACAATCTTAGGGACAAACATATTAGACAACTGGATGGTAAAACAAGAGAATAAAGGAGATAGGGAACGAGAAGAAACAAAGTTACCAATAGGATGATGAGTAACACAAGAACGAATACCTTTACGAAGAGCAATCGGTAATAAGTCGGAGGGTCCTACAGTAGCCGGATCCGAAGACAATGAAAAAGTCAGTGCTGGAACAAAATCTGGTATTGGCAGCCTCGATCGATGAGAGTAAACCTGTAAAGGGGTAAGGGAAGGAACAAGAGTAGAGACGAACACACGAGATGAGATCATTGGAACAGGATCGGACAAAGGAAAAACACCAAGTGAGGGAGATGACTTAGGGACACCAGTAGGAGGAACAGGTGGGATAGAGAAATAGGATATAGATTCCCAGAAGATAACATGAGCACAAGTAAAGTATCGGTGAAGAATAGGGTTATAACAACGATAACCTTTTTGTGTGCGAAAGTTGCCCAAAATGATGTACTTGATAGTGCGGGGATCTAGTTTACCAAAGTCCGAACCAAGATTATGAACAAAAAAAACACAACTAAACACTTTGGGAGTAATAGAAAACAATGGAGATTGAGGGAACAACATAGAATGGGGAGAAGACCCATGTAAGACTGTAGAGGTCAAACAATTAATAAGATAACATGGAGTTAAAACCACCATCACCCCAGAAGCGGTTAGAAACCTGCATATGAAATAGGAGAGCATGAGTGACATCCAATAAATGACGATTCTTACGCTCAGCCACACCATTCTATTGGAGTGTATGAACATATGATGTTTGATGGATAATGTCTTTCTGTTGGAAGTAAGCATGAAAGGGGTAGACATATATTCTTTAGCATTGTCAGATTGTAAAATACGAACATTGCAACCAAATTGAGTCTTAATTTGCTTACAAAACAACTGAAAGATGGAAAATAATTCAGAGCAAAATTTCATTACAAACAACCAAGTCATACGAAAATGATCATCAACAAATGTAACAAAATAACGAAATCCATTAATAGATGACTCTTCGGGGGGACCCCATACATCGGAATGAACTAACTCAAAAAGACTAGAAACACGATTATCAAGCCTAAATTTAAAAGGCACACGATAATGCTTACTAAGTTGACATGCTTCACAAGACAAAGACGACAAACTACTTAAACTAGAAACTTGAGACTTCAAAACAGAAAGGGATGGATATCTAAGACGACAGTGCTACTGAAAAGGAGATAATGAGGTGTAGAAGGCTCAAGGAGGAGGCTCAAAGTCAAAATAATAGAGACCATCAGATTCATGTCCCGTACCAATCTTTCTCTTTGTCTTGAAATCCTAAAAGACATAGCAAGAAGGATAAAAAGTTACTGAATAGTTAAGGGAACGAGTGATCTTACTAATAGATAACATGCTAAAGAGAAACTGAGGAACATGTAAAATTGAAGACAACGAGAAAGAAGGACTAAGCTGCATGCTACCCAAACCTGAAACTTGTGAGGAGGATCCATTGGCAAGAGTAACACGGCGAGATGGGCGACTGAGTGAAGGTGAGATAGTTGACTAGAAGAACTAGTCAAATGATTTGAGGCTCCTGAATCAATGATCCACGGGCTAGAAGTGAAAGACAAAAAACAGGTAGATGTCGTACCTGACTAAGTGAAAGTAGTAGTGGAGGAGGTCAGTGTCTGTTTCTAGGACATAAATTGAGCATACTCATCTCGTGAGATAATGATAAGGTTATCAGGAATAGGCTGATTAGGCCCAGACAGGACATCATCTTGAGAAGATATTTGATGAGCTGAGATAGAGGATTTATCATGTAAATCTCAACAGTATGCTAGTGTGTGATTACTACGACCACAATGAGTGCACCAACGAGTGTCTTGACCTCCACTGTCACTACGTCCCCCACGAAAACTACTAGTGCTACCACGTATGCCACGACCATCTCGTCCACCACATTTTTCACGAGAACCATGCTTAGAGACCACTAAAGCTGATCAATCACTGACAGGATCAACACTCTACTGAGATGTACCCTGGGAGAGGGTAGCACGTTGAAGACGACGGAACACATCTGAAAGAGAAGGAAGTTGAGGACTTTCTAAAATCTGTGCACGAATAGGCTCATAGTCAGACTGCAATCTAGTCAAAAAACAAACATTAACATCATCACGTTTTTTTCCATCTTCAAAACATCAGAAGAAATAGGCTGATATAAATTGCGTTCTTCACAGATGCCCATAACCTTAGAAAAGTACTCTTTCAGAGTCAAGCTATACTAATCAAGGCTAAAACACTATTGGCATACCTCATAAATATGAGTGACATTACAAGTATCAGAGTACATGTGAGTCAGACGATCCCAAATCTCCTTGATAGTATCCAAATAAAATAAAGAAGAACTAATGTGAGTCTCAATACTAGTCAATATAAGAAATAATTTGTGCATCTGCCTGTTCTCATTGGTTAAAACCAGAATCACTATCGTGGGCTTATTGTCTATCAAGTGGCTATGAAGCCCTTTACCCTTTAAGAAAAATATCAACAGACCGCGCCCACAATATATAGTTAGTCCCATTTAATTTGGCAGAGGTCAGAGGAGCATTAAAAAAAGAGGCAGTAGAAAAATTGGGTGGAGGAACAAAGATTATGGGAGTAGGACTAGTAGTGAGAGGCATAGTATCTACCTTAGGATTCATGACGGGAGAAAGAAATAAGGCAAGAATACCAAAGAGGCTATCAAAAAAGTTGGCAAGTAGAAATATAGTGTAGGAGAGATTGAACCGGAGCTGGATATTTGCGCGAACCAGAAGAGAGGCTGCTGGACCGCCTGGAACCAAATCAGAACTGGCCTGAGGATAGTTGAATCGGTGGTAAACGAAGCAGAATCAGCCTGAGGGTGGTTGAACCGCCTGGAACTGAAGCAGAACTGGCCTGAAGGCTACTGAACTGGTGGTAAACAAAGCAGAACCAACCTGGAGATTCCTGAACCGGACCGTAGAACATAGTGGGAGCCTGAACTGGCTGGGAAGCTGCTTGAACCGAACTGGAGAACACAGTTGAGATTAACCGGTTCAGTTGACTGTTTGGGTGGATGAACCGGTTTGAGTGGGCTGGATCTACTGGACTGGACATGGACGCCTAACTGGGCTGCTTAATTGGATGTCTAACTGGGTTGCTTGATTGGGCCTCATCTAACTGGGCATAGTTGGATATGGGCCTAACGCAGTTGCCTTATCCAAGTGAGGAATAGGGATGGCTGGACTGGAGTTAACCCAAACGAATAGCCAAACAGGGGTCTTCCCCTTCACACCGACTGCAATTAGGGCAACGAACACCACCGCCACCAACGACGCTGGAACAAGAACAACTCTGGCAACAACACCACTCAACGAAGCCAACGATACCCCCAGAGCAACACTGAGACCACACTGATCAGACCAATGCCATCGGCACAGAGGCGCAATCAGCAACCCAAATCCAACCAACGTTGATACCACGATCAACAACGACGCGCAACAGGCATCAACACCACTCGAATCACAGTAAGAACCATTTGAACACCATCAACTTCATCAACAGAAGATTCAGTACGATGCAAGAACGGTAAAATTATATACGTACATATATATATATTTTATTATTATATGTAAGGGAGAAGAAAGGACAAAATAGGACAAACCCTAAGAATCTTGCTTTGATACCGTGTAAATGTCGAGAGAGAGAGAGAGACACACACACACACACATAAGAAAGAATTGGAAGAAGTCACCGTACCTTCCCTTTCAACTCATATATATATGTATCTCAATATGATTAAAGAATACTATATCCCTCTTAGGATATACTTATTACATAAATGCCATTCTATATATTCTAACTAGTCAAATAAGCCTAGTGCCTTATGATTGCAGTGTAAAGAGAGTTTTTATCCAACGTCAAATTATTTAGACCACCCAAGGGTGGTTTATATGCTTAAGGGGCCTCTCAACTCATTGTTAATTGGTTTTGGAGTTGGATGCGCTTACTTGGTATTGGAATTGAGCCTGGGGTGGTCAGTAGGCCAAGTCTCTTATCCATATGAATCTCGGTAAGCATGCTTGTTTGTATGTTTGTTCGCCCCACGTGCAAGCCCAGGTTCCACGTGAGGGATGGTGTAAATAGAGCTTGTATCCCAAATCGAATGATTAAGACCACCCAATGTTCCTTTATATGCTTAAAGGCGTCTCCACTCATTAACAATTGGTTTTGAGTTGAATGCTCTAACATGCATTATATGATACTTAATGTCATGTATGGTGTTGTAAATGCTAATGTTGAATTATGTACCTTAACATAGAATTGCTTTGAATTCAGGGTTTTTGAAGTTCGATGTTTGCACATTCCTGTTAACGATCGAACACCATTTGAAGGTCTTACTTTGCTCTTGGTTTCTAAGTGATATCTTTTGTCGTTTATGAACTTTCGTCATTTATAAAGTTCATTTGTGCTGTTGTTATATCAAAACATTATTCTGAGTCCTGAAATTGTTTATGCATACTTGATTGTCATTGTGTTGTCGGAATTTTTTTGTGTCATAGGATATGTTGATTAAACTTTGAAGCTTCTGTGAAACAATTATACAAGGCTTCATTATATGATCAGCATTTCTAAATTTTTATACTAAGATTTTTAATGGGATACGTTTTGTGATTCAATGACCACTGATGGAATTTATGATTAGTGGAAGTTCATTTTTCCTCCCTTTTTTTTATGGTATCAGTTTTCCTAAATTAACAGCAAGGCACATGAAAGGAAGGTAGCGGATTTGGTAATGTGCAATGTTGGTTGACCAAAGTCGATTGCTTGTCATCAATTCATATTGGTTATTGTGTGAATTTGGTGTTTCAAATGCAATGTTTCAATGACATATGAAACCATTGGAAACGTATTCCAGCATTTTAACTCAACATGGTCTTAATTAGCTGCTTGGTTAAAATCTGTGCAGTTATATTTCAGTGCAGTTATATTTCAGTGTATCCCCCAAGAGGTAATGACATTTTAAGTTGGCATGTCAGTTAGAAAGAAATTGGGGTATTTGCTCTATCATTGGCTAGAGAAGAAAAAAGTTAGTTGGTGTATTTTGGTAATATTAAAATGTAATTAAAATAATTTTTCTTAGCAGGGAGCTGCCCTGGGCTTATCACAATTTTCTCAAGCTATGGGCAATTATGTATCTTAAGTATGAAATTTAATCAAAAGGTTTACTTGATTCGTAGAATTGATTCCAGGGAAGTTTTGTATGTGTTGAATTATAAATACTTCTTTTAGATGAATCGGTGGTTTTACATTATATAAGAATAGGAGGTCTTGTGTTCAAATCTCACTGTTTCTCTAATTATTAAGAGAAGTTCATGTGATGGGTCTAAAATCTAGCTTGCATGTGGGGGGCGTTTTGAAGTATAAATACTTAAGTTACACCTTTCTAATAGCTTAAGCTTTTAGAATAAAAATGAAATAGAAGTTGCAGAATTTGAAACAGTTTACTAAATAAGAAACAAATCCTAAGATATACAAGAAACCAATTGAAATTGTTGCCAGAGAAATCCTAAACAATGGTATATTGGTTATTGAAGAAAGTATATCAGATTAAAATGTTGGAAGTAGCAGCCAGCTTTAATTTTACAGCTGAAATTTGAGATATCAAGAATATCTCTTTTTTGCTGGGCTCTCCATTCTTGCTGTTGAAGTCTGAGTTGAAAACCTTGGCACATCTCGAAAAGATTACTGTGGAACTTTTTGTTATCTCATGGTGCTAAAGGCTTCGTTTGGACTCTAAGTAATATGATTTCATTTGTTTGTTGTGTTTATTTATGCATGCTTACATGGCTTCAGGCGCAATTTCTTTATATATGTCTGCACTTAGTAAGATTGCATGATATATGAATGATTTTGATAGGTATTATAGAATGATAAACTTTATCGTATGCAGATTTAGTGAAACTGGTCGAAAAAACTATGCGGTTTGAACATGTTTCATCTCCAAATAAACCAATTTATCTTGTGGGAGATTCCTTTGGAGGATGTTTAGCTCTGGCTGTTGCTGCTCGTAATCCTACGATCGACCTAGTAGTCATATTAGCCAATCCAGGTCAGCTTTCAGAGATGCAACTTTATTTGATCATATAATGTTGGGATGTTATTTGACCACTTATGGTCACTATCCTTGCATAGCAACTGATGATTTAGAGTATCCATTTCAGCAACTTCATTTGGCAGGTCAGAGCTGCAGCCTTTGCTCCCTCTTTTGGAGGCTTTGCCCGATGAGCTTCATGTCACTGTCCCTTATCTTCTTAGCTTCATAATGGGTACATGACCTATTGCTATGACTCTTATGTCTGGATGCAAAATTTCTGTAGAATTGAATTAATTACAATAAACTAAAAAAGTTTAAATGCTTCCAATCATGGCTTGCTGGTTGAATTGTTACTGTGGCATCAATATGAACATTAACTCATAGTGATATCCTGTGCCTGATTGTGGCCTGAGTGGGTTGCCTTCTTGTGATTGGAGGTAATAAATTCATCTACTCCATTGTCAAAAGCGAAGGTGTTTTAATAAATCCTCTCATTTGAGGAATCTGCAGTGCCTGGCACGCAATTGCAACTGCAACCACCAACAAACCTGTATTCCCAAACACCCCTATTGCCATCCCCAGACAAGCATCACCAGCACTGCTGATGGGCCATTACATCCTAGTTGCAGCCACTGTAGTATCACCTCCACTGTTGTCTTGACTTCTTGCGGCCACCATTATCAAAACCGCCACTGCCTTCATTATCAATGATTACCACCACCTTCATCCAATGACTACCACCATTTCAGTCTCCAAGGCCACTATACACCATCATCCTCTGGTGGTCCAACAATATCGTTTCAAGTAGCACTTGTGAGTCCTTACAAGTGTCTCCCTTGCCAACATCACTATGAGAACCGTTGGAGTCTGTCCTACTTCGATAAAATAATATCTCCCCAAAAAGTATATTCCCCTTGTGGGCTTCTCTACTCATTGTCATTTGGTTTTTAGTTTAACGCTTTAACAAGAACCATAAAACTAGCACATTTCATGCTCATGTGGTGGTGTTTAAGTTCATTGGAGCTGTATTCTTGTGCACTTAAGAAATTGACTTGACTGCTAATTTCTTTGGTTGAACTGATTTAGAAGAAGTTGGTACTCGGTTGATTTACCTGGGCTTCTAACTTGAATTTCATACCAATTATGGCCGTTTGATTTTTTTTTTCTTTTGTTTATTTGCTGAATCTTGTACTTTCACATCATGCCCTACACATCACATACCACCGAGGAGAAAGACAAGCATGAGGCCTTCTTTGTTGCAATAAGTCACAAGTATTGACATTCCCCAGACAAGTACTTGCACCTTAACAGGCGTTCTAGCCTTTTAAGCCTTTTTGTTATTCTTTCTACTAACAAACAGCGGAATTGTACTATATTCTATTGCTATTTTTTATTTTTTCTTATGCCATCTCACATTGGAATAGGTGTGATAATCAGGTGATCCCACTAAGATGGCAATGGTAAATATTGAAAATGATCTTCCTCCTACACAAATTCTCAAACAGTTGTCTGGCAACCTTGCTGCTTTGCTACCACTACTTTCTGTAAGTGCTTGCACTCCTTTGATTTTTCCTGAATCTCGTACTTCTTCCCACGTTGCACAAAACCTTTCCTCAAAATTGAATGTTTCATTTTCTATTTTTGTGATTAGATGAAAGTATTTGTGCTTGTTTCAGTTTTAATACTAGGAGTTTCTGCAAGGCGGATACTACAGTCACTAAAAGATCATACTTCTGGAGCTATGTCGTTCGTCCGTTAAATTTGTTATTGTTGTTTGTAGACATTTTTAATCCAATCTTATTCTTCCAATATTTTCACTTTATTATCTCTACTTTCTTTTCATTCCTTCCCTTATTGGATAATGTCTATCTTTACACTGTTAGAGTCCATGAGGTATGCTAAGGTATGAATGCCATGTGACGGTATAGCAATGACTTGAGATGTCTATGAGTGAAAAGGGATACAAATTAAGTGTAGAGCCCATGTATATATAGTCAAATAACGATAGAAAGGTAAAACAAAGATAAAATAAAACCTTAGGAAATCCCTAATAGATTAGACTATATCTCCAACACGATTAGACTATATCTCCAACACTCCCCCTCAAGCTAGGCGCAAAGATATCAACCAAGCCAAGCTTGACAACAGAGTCCCGGAGAATGGATAGAGTGACAGGTTTGGTGAACACATCTGCAACCTGATCACTAGTCCTCATAAACAATGGAGTGACAATACCACAGCTAACCTTCTCCCGAAGAAAGTGAACATCGATCTCTATATGCTTCGTCCTCTCGTGTAGTACAGAGTCAGAAGCGAGCTGAATAGCAGATCGATTATCACAATATAATGTGGATGGAGAAGTCACTGGAAATCCCAACTCGCCAAGAATCGATCGTAGCCAGATAATCTCACACGTGCCAAGTGCTAGTGCCCGATACTCTGCCTCTGCTGACGAGCGGGAAACAACTGCCTGCTTCTTGCTCTTCCAATAGATAAGATGAGTCCCTCGAAAAGCACAGAAGCCTGTAGTAGATCGACCATCACGCGCTCCCCCATAATCTGAATCTGAATAACAGGCTAGAGAATCAGTCTGAGATCCTGATGCATAGAATAACCCAAGTCCAGGACAAGACTTGAGGTACCGAAGAATATGATAAACTGCATCAAGATGAGGCTGACACGGCCTGTGCATGAACTGACTAACTCGGCTAACAGCGAATGAAATGTCTGGCCTAGTATTGGCTAGGTCAATAAGTCTACCTACCAATCTCTGATAGACAGTCGGATCTCTCAACTCCTCACCTTCAGCAGTAAGCTTCAGGTTTGGAATCATGGGTGATGATGTCGGTTTGCACCCTAGCATCCCAGTATCCGAGAGAAGGTCTAGAACATACTTTCTCTGAGAAAGAACAATACCCCTGCTGCTACGGGCAACCTCAATCTCAAGAAAGTATCGCGGAAATCCAAGGTCCTTCACATCGAAGGCCTTCCCAGGGTCTACCTTGACCTGCACAGTCCCAGAAATATCATCTCCAGTAATAATATCATCAACATATACCAAAAGGATGACACACTGTCCAGAAGTATTCTGTCGAATAAAGCAGGTATGATCAGAATGACATCTGGTGAACCCCAAATGTACGACTACATCACTAAAGCGAGAGAACCAGGCTCGTGGTGACTGTTTCAGTCCATAAAGAGACTTACGCAATCGACATACCTTTCCAGCATACTCCCCCTCACCACGAAAGCCCGGTGGTGCATCCATATAAATAATCTCATCCAGATCACCATGAAGAAATGCATTCTTCACATTTAACTGATGAAGAGGCCAAGAGTACTCCGCAGCCAGAGAAATAATCAACCGAACAGTAGTCAATTTTGCCACGGGGGCAAATGTGGCACCAAAATCACGACCTAGTACCTGAGTAAAGCCCTTCGCCACAAGCCTAGCCTTGTGACGATCAATAGTACCATCCGCAAGAAACTTCAGGGTGTAAACCCAGCGACAGCCAACAGGCTTCACCCCTGAAGGTAAAGAGACAATATCCTATGTATGATTACGCTGAAGAGCGTCCATCTCCGTCTGCATGGCAAGAACCCACTGGGGTTCCCGCATAGCCTCTGAAACAGAACGAGGAACTGGCGTATCTGATAAGGCCATGCTATAAGCTCGAAATGTAGGAGATAGATCACCATAAGAAACATAAGCAGAGATCGGATATAAAATCCTGGCGGTCTAACCATAACGATCAACTGGACGACGATCACGCCATGGATAAGGACGCCCTAAATCATCAACCTCCACGGACAATGTCTTATCAGATAAACTAACTGGCTCAATACCTGCAATCTCATCAGTACTAACAACAGGTACATCAATATGCTCAACGAATGGAGACGGATTACCTGCATCGCCTGAGATAGAGGGGACATCAGCAGGGGGATGAGAGCGAGGGCGGCGAACATAAACCTGCAAAGGAAGAGAGACAGGTGACTCTGTACGGACAGGAATGACTGGCTCTGGAGAATGAGAGACTGATGACTCTGTAGTAATTGTGACCAATGGCTCTGGCTCCTGTGGTAATGAAAAATCAAAGGGAGTATCATCAACTGGAGGGAGAGACACAGGACTAGAAGAAAAATAAGGAATATGCTCAAGAAAAGTCACATCTAGACTGTGATACATACGTCGCTTGACAGGATCATAACACCGATACCCCTTAGATTGATGACAATAACCCACGAAGACACAGCGAATTGCTTTATCATCAAGCTTATGACGAGTAAGAGACCTATCCTGAACAAAACATGTGCAACCAAAAACACGAGGGGGGACCGGGAAAAGTGTCCGCTCAGGGAATAAGACCTGTAAGGGAGTCCTATGCTGAAGAACACGACTCGGTGTACGATTGCACAGAAAGGTGGAAGTCAAAACTGCAAAATGCCAATAAGATTTAGGTACCCCCATACCTCTAAGCATACAACGTACCATCCCTATCAGACTCCTATTTTTCCTTTCAGCAACTCCATTTTGTTCAGGAGTATATAGACAAGTGAGTTGCTGGAGGATACCCTGAGAAGAAAGGTGAGATACTAAGGCATCAGACACATATTCTTTGGCATTATCCGATCGAAGAGCACGAACAATGACATCGAATTGTGTCTTAATCATCTGGAGAAACTGAGTGATTATCGGGAGTACATCAGACTTCCTATGCAAAAGGTAGACCCAAGTACAACGCGTATGGTCATCTATAAATGTCACATAATATCGAGCACCTGACAGAGCAGTAACAGGAGAGGGCCCCCAAATGTCAGAGTGTATTAGGTCAAATGGTTTGGGTGACTGATACATGCGAGGAATATAACTGGTCCTAACATGTTTCGATAGAGAACATATAACACAGTCAAGTTTACCATCAACACAAGCATTGTTCAAAGCAGGAAACAACATACATAAATATTTAAAATTTGTATGTCCAAAACGGTTATGCCACAACTTAACAGTTTGTGACGAAAAATCATAACGACAAGTACTAGGTAAAATACTAGCATGCAAGCTAGGAATAGATAAAGACAAAGCAGGTGCAGGTAATGTAGGTGGAGGTGGTGTAAGTGGAGGAACTGGTGAAACTAGAGGTGAATCGCCTAGATAATACAATCCATCTCTCTCATGTCCCCTGATAATAATCCTCCTGGTACTCAGGTCCTGCAAATAACATGAATCAGATAAGAACACAACTGCACAGTGAAAATCTCTGGCTAACTGATGTACGGATAATAGATTCATGGCCAACTTTGGCGCATGAAAAACTGAATGTAATGTAAAGTCATCTGGGAGGCGGACTGTACCCCTACTAACAATAGGGGCATGTGTCCCATCTGCTAGCTGAACCTGTGTATGTAACTGCTCATCAAAAGTGGTGAAGTGACGAGCCTCACCTGTCATATGACCATTCGCACCCGAGTCCAACATCCAAAGAGGAGACGGACTGGTGCGAGCATGAAAGGCACGGGATATACCTGTAGTAGTGGCAGTAGCAGAAGTCGGACCCTGAGAAGTGAGGGTAGACATAAGTATATCCAATCGGGAAGTGATAGCATCCATATCACTCTGCCAAGGTGGAACAGTAAGAGCAGCAGCAGCAGGAGCAATATGTGGTGGTACCTCAGCAATAGCAGCAGTACGACCGCGAGGAGGTGGCTTAAGCTCCGGATGGAGCTTCCAACAAGAAGCCCTGAGATGTCCTGGTCGACCACAATAATCACACTGACGAGTATCCCCCTGTCTACGCTGATTTGGGACACCCTGACGGCGCTGGTCTGAGCGCTGTCCACCCCTCACTGAGGATCCTGAACGAGATCCTGCAGCAGCTGCAAGGGCCATCTGGTCAGCTGGAGGAGTCAAGGCCGTAACTGGAAGTGATGCAATACGGACGCGGCGCTCATGCTGCTCAATCATCGCATACACCTCATAAAGCGAAGGAAGTGTCAACATCGACAAGATCTGGGAACGAGGCCCCTCAAACTCATCACGAAGCCCCATAAGGAACTTGTGAATCCTATCCTACTGCTCTCGAGTATGCAAGAATGCTGCTCCCTCGGGCTCTATCCTCGGAATAGCAGCAAGAGGACGTAGAGTCTCATACTCAAGCCATCGCTGAGTCAAATAGCCATAATAATCCTGAACAGTCATATTTCCTTGCCGAGCATATGAGAGCTCCTGAGAAAGCTCATAAACACGAACTCCCCGTCCCGACTGAGAATACATCTCTGATAATGAGCTCCATAGCTTCGGAACAAAACTATGAAACTGATGAATCCTGTAAACAGATGGCTCCATCGAGCTAAATAACCATCCAAGAATGGCGCAGTTCTCAAAAAACCACGCAGAATATCCAGGGTCGTCATCAGCTGGCTTTGGGTGAGATCCCGTAAGCCAATCAAGTTTTCCTATCCGGCCTAAGAAAAGCTGAAATGATCGAGACCACTCAGCAAAGTTACGGCCATTTAACAACTGTGCTGTAACTTTCTGAGAGATCATGCCCGGCAGTGCTGGTAATGCAACCGTACCAGTTGGTACAGTATACTGATCAAACATAAAAGTGAAAGTACCAGATATCTCAACAGTAGATGTATCAACAGTAGAGGTCTCAAACCCCTCAGTGGTAGCCATATCAACAACAATACTAGGGCACTCGTGACAGAAAAATAAATCTAAGATAAATAGAGGAATAAAATAAGGGATAACAATATACCTCCAGTCGAACAGTAGCGACAGATAAAGAAGGTCCAAAAAGCTCCCAAATAATTAAGTCACGGTGCCCAAAAATTCAGGAAGTATAAATAATAGATCTACTGCATCAAGAGTAGATCAACGAGGAGGAGGATTCGCTCCCTCCTAAAAAGTCTTAGGACGAAGCCACAACAGAAAATCGCGAGCCAGCAATGGGCTGGACAATGACCCAGCAATAAAAGTTTGGTTTATTGGGTTACTGGGCTGGTCTGGAATAACTTGTTTTAGACTTTATTATAGGCTAGGTTTGTGGGATGGACAGTGGGCTGTATAGGCAGTCGGTGATTGAGGTATAGGCAGACGTGACTGGTAATGGATGGTTTGGGACTTGGGTTGATGTTTCTCGGTGGAGTCGAAGACTTGGCTATTGTCGGTGTGGCCTGGGCAGTCGGTGTAGGTGATGGGTTTGTCGGTGTGGAGTTGCGGGTTGCTTTTAGATGAGGAGTCACTGGTTGCTGGTTGCTGTTGGTCGGTGTGGCTGTCGCTAGTTGCTGAGGTATAGACAGTCGGTGTGGCTGTCACTGGTTGCTGTTTGTCGGAGCTTGGCTTGTTGGTGAGGAGTCGTTGTTGGTTGTTTTGCTGTTACGGTGGTATCAGGTTGGTATGGGCGGTATGGGCAGTCGGTGGTAGAGACGGCGAGATGGATTGGTCGGTATGGACAGCCGGTGTGTTTGACTGTCTGGTTTGTTTTGCTGGTTGCAATGATTGGCAGAGGCTAGGGTTAGGGTTAGGGTTGATGACTCTGATACCAACTTGAGATGTCTATGAGTGAAAAGGGATACAAATTAAGTGTAGAGCCCATGTATATATAGTCAAATAAGGATAGAAAGGTAAAACAAAGATAAAATAAAACCTTAGGAAATCCCTAATAGATTAGACTATATCTCCAACACGATTAGACTATATCTCCAACACAATGCGTACAATAACATGTTAATGGTGGGCGGTGGACCGGTGGCTAGCATTTTATAGGAGATAAACTACAAGAAAATTACTCTAGTTTTGCTCTGTGGGACCTAGAGGATGGAGAATTGTGTCACTAATGTGTCCAAAACTTTCTATTGCCCCTTTTTTTAGTGCTCTCATAACTTCGGTATAGCCAGTGGGAATAATTATGTCCTTTCGGCCTGGCTTGTGGAGGTATTCCTTGAGGCTAAATCATTTGTAAGAATTTGGTGGGAGATAAACCTAGAGAAAGTGCCTGCAGTTTTGTTCAGTGGAAACAAGGGGATGCGCAGATCGTGTTACTAAGGGTGAACAATATTAAGCCTTGTATCAATTCTACCTTACTGTTCTAGAACCTAAAGAATGCCAAGGAAATCTGGGATCATTTGACACACATGCATACCAGCAATGGTAACATTGCTCATATTTGGTATTTACTGTTATCCATGTATTTTGAACACTCATATCTTGCATTGGCGGTTGGCGGTGGGCTGGTGTACTGGGTTACTTTCTTTTTTCTTCCAGTTATACATGAATATATTAACTTATCAGGCAATTCAACTTTTTAGGGATAGTAGACAGGCTTACTTATTTTAATGGGGCATTCCTTAGTGGCCTCAGGTAGTTTTAGATCAATCAAAATTTCTAGATCTGTAGTCTCTAGCCTGATGTTCTGTGGTGGGAACTCTTTGCCCTAGCCAGCTCAGGGAGGTATAATGTCGTCTGTTGATCCAGTTTTCCTGAAGTTCTGCCATGGGCTTAGAATGGTACATTAACTTTACATAGAAAGTAATTACATAGCTTCAAAACATGAGCCTAGTAAAGTTCTTTAGGGTCCTCTGAGCCAAAGCTCTCATCCATTCTCTATGTAACAAAGATCTTTAGTCTCTAGTATTGAAAAATTCAAGCCTCAGAATGGTATGAGACAAGAAGCTGGTCATATATCCATATATTTTTTCTCAATCCAATAAAGAGCTCAACAAAATGAGGCTATGGATCACCTTGAAGGTTTGTGAACCCAAGTAGGGTATGGGTGTAATTCTTCTACTTCACTTACTTTGAGTAGGATTGGAATAGGTGTTTCCTAAGTCCATTATTTGTGGCTTATGTTTTTAAAAGAACAATCTTATGATGTTCTCAAACTTTTTAATTTTGTAGGGAGGGTTGTACTTGGTTTCCATTCGGTATTTTACTCCCTTTCCTTTACCTTATCAGGGCTTGGCTGATATAATTCCCAAGAACACTCTTCTGTGGAAGCTGAAGCAGCTCAAATCAGCTGCTGCTTATGCCAATTCTCGTCTGCATGCCATTACTGCTGAAGTATTACTGCTTGCGAGGTTTATTTTCTCTCCGGCTTTAATGCATATCTTTCTCTTTTAATCATGCATGAATATTTTGTGATTCTTTGCTTTTGGATATTGTTGAGGGTTTTGATTTGGTTCTGAAATTTTTGCGTTGTTTTGTTTCTTATCTGGAAAAAAGAAGAAGAAATTGGGGCTGTGTTTTTCTAGTCCTAGATTCATCAACGGTTGTGTGAAAATTTCTTCTTGTCATCCATGTCATGGCTAAGCCATCTGAACCATCTTATTTTAAATATTCTCACTACTTGTTACAATGGGTTTTAACTTTTTTCCACTGATAGAAAATAGATTGTGGCACATATGGCATGAGTCAATTTTCATGACCGCAGAAGTACGATTTTTCCTTCTCTTTTTTGTTCGTTTATGTGAGTTTGAGTATACACGTTACTCGTACAGAATTACAAGGAATGATTGATCACCCAGTATATTTTAGTCAGTTTTGGAGTGTCTCATTTTCGTATTGTTGATGTATCCATATAACCCTGAGTATCAAAAGAGCTTGAAATTATGGCCCTATTTGTTTCTTTCTGTTCAACGCATCTAGATTAATATGCTTTTATTGTGTAATTTGAGTTGTACAAATCAGAAATTGAAGAAATTCAAGTATATTGATGAATGGGGCTAAATTAGGGATCTTATCTAATCTGTTACTATCGTATTCTACTTGAATATGAATATTCTAGATGTCATCGGTAAAAAAAAAGTAGCTATGGTGAATTACATTGTCAGATTCAGAGGTTCTTGATTTTTGTGGAGTCTCTATTGAGACCAGGAAGTAATGCATTCCGGCTTGAAGATGCTTCTATTCTAAATGATGTTAGGTAGTCCTCAGAAGTTAGTTACAGGGGATTCTAAAATAATCTGTGGTTTCTGATATAACATGTCAACAAGCTCCTTTTACAAGTTTTAGTTGGGCCTCGTGAAGGAGCTGCTGATCACATCCAGCTTTGTGCCAGTGGCCATTTCGTGCATCCACCAAGTTAGTCTAAAATGGAAGGGTAAACTTTGTTTGGTTTTATAGAACGGTTCTAAACTAATGTGAAATCAGCATAAATACAGATATTGTATTGTCAAGGAGATATGGTTTCAATTAATTAGTCTCTGTTTGTTATCTAGTTATATTCTTTCTTGAATAATGAAATTGAGTATTTTCTACTTCGGGTTGAAATTTTGAATCATATTGTAGTTGCAAAGATAAAATGCTTCCCAGTGGAGATGAAGCTCGAAGGCTATCAAGTTCATTACAGGACTGCAAAATTCGCTACTTCAAGGACAATGGGCATACCATTTTATTGGTAGGTGAGGACCCCTTCATCTTTCCTTTCTTTATAGCTACAATGCTACTACACTTTTGAGAAGATCTCTCCACCGAATATTAGCTTTGAGATTGGTCTGTCTTCTTATTCTCAAATCTACCTAGTCACAGGGATAGCAATAATGTCTTTTCTCTTTTGGATCCTCATTGCTTAAATTTAGAGAATTCCATAACGAGTTCGTCAAGTCTTGTCCTTGTGACATTCATGGCACCTTCTTCAATGGCTAAGGAGGAGGGTCAGATTGACACTTGCTATATCTTAATGCAGAGAGCCTATTTTCGTGACTCAAACCCTTGACACTTAGATCATAATGGAGCAACCTTACATTGCTCCAAGGCGTACCCTCACGTCCTTGAATGGTTATAGGACAAATATTTGGGTATTTAGAGAGACAAACTTTAATATTTCTTTATAAGTAGATTGTTGTAATTTGTACGTTAATGTTGAAACAATGGTCAATTGGAATTGCTAACTTGATATCTTTGATGTCTACATTTAGATTTAAAATGTATTTCACGAACTTGTTTAAAATTCTATTGGTTGATACAAGCACTAACAACCGCGTGTGGTGCAAATGTGACAACCCATTAATGATTGACTTTGCTCGGTTTGGTTTGTTCTTGGTCTCGTTCATTTATTCAACACATGAATTGAGCTAGAGGTTAGGTCTTTAATTGTACGTTCATTTAGCAAACAAGCCTAACACTAACACGATCTGCTTGTTTAGGCTTGTGAACAAGGGTCGGTAATGACTTAACCTTAATTGCCTCCTTTTCGCACCCTTCTTTTAGCTTAACACCCTTCATAATTTGAATAAATAAGATGTTTAATGGATTAGAGGAGATGATCGACTTTGATGTTTAACTTTCTTTTTAATGGTTAGAAACAATTAGAACCTGGTAAGAATCACAAGAAACTGTGTTCCACTCGATAACTGGGCCAAGGTGGGCTCATGAAATGGGCGAGCAGCCACAAATGAAGCTTGAACAGACTTGCTCTAGGTCTGTATAAGCATGGGCTGAGTCTAAATACTTTCAAAACGTAGCTGAACCAAGTCTGAACGTCTTTCTTTTTCATGCATTATGATTTTTTAATCACCTGTACTGTCAGATAAGTTTGACGATGTTAACTTACTGTGCCTCTGTTTATTATTGCAAGAAATTATTTTGTGGGCATGAAACTGGTTTTTCCACACTTAATAAGGAAGTCAACAGTCTTGTACTGTGTTTGTTTAGTTCATCATTGCTTGTATAGTAATGTGCTCATGAGGTCTTGCTTTTTTTTCTGCTCCTCTTTTCTTTCTTATTAAAGTACAAAAGTTTAGCCATTGCACTTGATCAAACATCTTAGCTACTGCTTCTAGGAACAGCACCATGGCACTTATTCCTTGTTGCAATAAATCGTGCACTTGTTTAAGTTATGTTCTGGTGGGAGCATGAGAAGTTTGACTGGCTGCAATTTTGTTGGTTCAGGAAGATGGTGTCAATCTGTTGACTGTTATTAAAGGTACCTGCAAATACCGCCGTTCAAGGAGGCTTGATTTGGTCATGGATTTTCTGCCTCCTAGTATATCAGAGTTCAGAGAAGCACTCAGAAATAATGGGTAATTCAGTGTAACACAGTACTTTTTATTTTGATTGAATGCGTCAGAGGATGCATCTTGATTGAAGCAATCTGATTCCTTATTGGGCTTTTAGAACCCAAAACTGTGTTCCGAAATGAGGCTTCTGGTGGACATTCCTGCATGAAGGAGATTACATTGGAATATAACTTTTGTGAAGGAATTGTAATTGTACTAGTTTCTTCACATCCTTTTAGTTTGGGTAAACGTAATGTGATGGAATACCACATGATACAGGTAATAGTCAAGAGGTTCACCTGCATTGTTTTTGAGAAAAAAGTTATATGACAAAAAATGAACTAAAGAAAGACTAGAATGAGTAAAGGGGTCATTAGGGCATCACAGTGTACACCCTAAACCTAAATATATGCACGTAAGCGTGAGGGAATAGGGTTAATTTCTGCCCTATGTTCCACAGTTCTTTGTGTGTGTCTCTCCTCTTCCCTCTGTCTCTCCCCTTCCCTCTCTAAGCCATAGATTTAACACATAAATTATCTTGATTTGAGACATTAAATTTGGTACCCCTTTAGTCTAGAGATCCAACATTCCAAGTACCTTCAAAACGGTTAGAAAATTTTGAAAAGTGGCAGTTGTCTCAAAATTTTTGACGACTTCTACTCCATTGATTATTTGGTTTTGCGGTGAAACGAGTATAACCCAAGGGGAAGGGGGAAGTGGTGTGACTATAAAGTGGAAAAGAGGTTTAGATTTTATAGCATAGTTTACACCTATTATAGGAGCATAATATAAGGAAAAGTTATTATTTTTTGATTAACTTTTGGACTACAGATTTCTGTACTACTGGGGTATCTGATTGTTCTTGCTGGTTCGAGTCTGAGAACAACCACACGCATTAAATAGTTTGTATCTAGTCTATCCTTCCTAGCACCTCACTCAAGAGGGACTGGCCCAGAATAATGGCCTTTGTATGTGTAATTGTAATGTATACTGTCAATTGAAACTAATTACTTCTTTTTAGCAGTTCTTAATTATAGAATGATGTGATAATCCAAAAAAAAAAAATTATAGAATGATGCATTATCTATAAACATTTTGGCTGATCCACATGGGTCAGGGTCGACTAATTCCCTCCTAAGTTGAATCTTGAGTGGATTCTACCCGTCAAATTCACCTTCTATGTGTTTGTTTCTGAATCCACAAAATGAGGTTAAAAGCCGAGTTGGTTATGCCACAGGTTACTTCCTGGATGAAATAAGCCGACTTGCAAATAAATTTTGGTGGTTGTGGCATCTGGCTGATATCAAAATATAATGGAATGCAGGTGGCTCCGCTTTGCTACTAGTCCAGTAATGCTCTCGACTTTGGAAGATGGAAAAATAGTGAGGGGTCTTGGTGGGGTTCCAAATGAGGGTCCTGTTTTACTAGTTGGTTATCACAATTTGCTGGGATGCGAACTTATTCCTCTTGTTGAAGAATTCTTGAGGGAGAAGACTGTTCTGGTTCGTGGTTTAGGGCACCCGGAATTGTTTACGGCAAATGCTGAAGCTCAGTCTAACAACTTTTCCTTCTTTGATTTAGTGAAAGTATTCGGTACAGTGCCTGTCACGGCTAGCAACCTTTTCAAATTGTTTTCAACAAAATCACATGTACTGCTTTATCCTGGTGGTGCACGTGAGGCTCTCCATCGTAAGGTATGTTAAAAGTTCCTTTGTTTCAGTTTAAATGGTTCTTGTGAATTGGGGAACCACAAATGTTACTTTTGATTACCTTCTATCTTAAATTCTTAATAATTTTAGTTGTAGCTTTTGCTTCATTTATCTTCTAAACTATCTTAGCAGAATTAATTAGTGATCAAACGAAATGTCAAAATTTTCAATAGTGAACATACTATTACTCTTTTTTTTTTCCTATTAAAGAAAACTACTACAAGAGAAAACATTTTGAATCATAAATGATATCTGCAAATGAAACACAACCAAGTTTACGTAGGAATTTTGTCCTCCCAATATGTTCCTGTAGCATGTAACAGAGTTGTCCTTTTGGATGATTTGCTGCGACGTAAAATTGATTGTAATTAGTTGTCAATGGCCCAGTCTTGGGCATATGTTAGCTGTAAGATTGATTGTAATGTCAATAACCCAACCTTGAGGATACGGAGAGTATTCAACATTATACGAATTTCATCCTTGTGGACCTGCCTCAAGGAACTAGGTGGTGTTGGGAACATTGTTAGTTCATAACAAAGAGATGGTTACGAGCACTTTTTTGTTTAGTATAGGTTCCTAAATTAATGTGATTTTGTCTGTTAAATAAAAGTATAATATTTGAAATTACGTTTCACATTAACCATCACATTTGTTCTCCAAATTTGTGTCATCTAGTATAGATGGCTGTTTAGAGAATAAACATAATGAATTAACCATTTGTTAAGTTTAATCTATGTTTTCCGACATTTTCCAAATGTTTCCAATTTTTTTTCTCCATCTCCATTATGTTCCAAAAGTATCCGTTTCTGAGCTGGTTGAAAATATGCACCAAAACGAAATTATATTGGTGGTTTTATACCATCATGCACATTTTCATTTCATTGGTTGTATATGTTAATTTTGTTGATGTTTTTAGCAGATGGCTGGGGCTAAGGGAAGTTTATTGTACTAGGCCTTCTATAGAGGGACATTAGGAGATGTGTAACAGAAAAAGTGTAGGCAATGTTTAAAATTCAAGTAAGTTGTCTGAGTGTAGAATATAAGGGCTGGAATTCTCAATTACAGTTAGATTTCTTGAGGTGGAGGGTTGATAGAATATACTGAAGGTTTCATAAGCAGGATCACTTGAGAAGTGCCACCTCCTTCCTAGTTTGGAGTTTCACCAATCATGGAACAAGGTTCGGGGAACCTGGCTATTAAAATTGACAAAAATACCCCAACACAGGCATGGACTTTTTGCTAACCTGAAACTTTGATGTGCCAATGGTACTATTTGGTTTCTTTCACTAAGAAGATTGAGTGGTACAGAGAACCATGATTGCATGGGTTGCGTGAGTAAGGCCTTTTCTATTTTAATTGCTCAAGACTGTATGTTGGCTTTATAGGTGTAGTTTTCTTATACTCATGAAAATCTTGGTCTCAATTGTGATGGTGCTTCTCTGATTCCCAGGGTGAACAATATAAGTTGTTTTGGCCTGGTAAACCAGAATTCGTGAGAATGGCTGCAAGGTTTGGGGCCACAATTGTACCATTTGGAGCTATTGGAGAAGATGACATAGCAGAGGTAAGCAAGCATGAGCCCCTTTATTTTCATGTTTGAATCCCTTTTGTCCCGCTAATCTTTATTCTAGATGAAGATTGTTCTTTTTGGCATTTGATTCTTGATAAAGATTTTACAAGTGATTGTGTTCTCTGTTGAAGTATTTACTGAAGTTACACACTTTCTAATATCTTAAACTTTCGTAGTAGATGGTTGTTTAACATGACATCAAAGTTGGAGGTTCTGTATTCGAATCTCGCCATCACTCGAAGGATTAAAAGATTTCCATGTGTTAGGGTCAAAATCTAGCCTACATATGAGGGGCGTGTTGAAGTATAAATAATGAAGTTACACACTCTTTAACAACTTAAGGTTTTGGAGTATATGGTTGTTTAACAGTATTTTTTTCTCAGATTTATGCGTCTATATGAGGAATGTTTCACATTTTCTTTTTCATTTGCTTTACGATGTTAGAGGAACTACTAAATGTGTGACAGTAATAGTTGGTATATATAATATTTGGATATATATATGAAAAACTAGATGAGTGTCGTGATGTTTACAGTGATGGTAATGACACGTTATGATAATATTTTGCCAAGGATGATGGTAGCAGCAGCAGGCAGTGACAGTTATGAGGGAGACTGAAGGGTGGAAACTGACGCAGAGGCATGGGAAGAGTTGTGAGTGTTGAAGGTGTTCCCCCATTTTCATGCAGTGGTGGTCTGTGGTACAACTGTACAGGGGACTGGTGTAGGCTAATGATGGTTTAGTGTTGTTATGGCCGTCGTGGTTGGTGTGGCTGTTGTGTTGGTGTGACAGCGATAGAGATGATGGCTCTGGTGTTATGATGGTGGCAGGAGGGGGAGAATAGCAGCTGTGATGTGGGTGTAGGGGGAGTAATGACACAATTGCAATGGCTATAATCCGCAGTGGGGGAATGGTGCACTGATGGTGCCCTATGTAGTATGGGCTGGAACATGAGACATGGAGGGCTGGGACATGAGACATGGGACACATTCTCCACTTTAAACATACAAACTAGCAGGACAAATCCAACATAGTAGGACAGGAATACAGAAACTTTTGCTACATGAACAATTGTATTAAAATTTTGCTAATAAGTCTAATATTTGTTTGTGGCATATAATTGGTACCATAATGTATTGTAATCATATGTTATTTACCTAAAAAGTTAATAATTTGTTCATATTGCACAACCAAAGGCCATCAAGGGTATGAATATGGTTTGTGTGTGTGGGTGGGTGGGTGGTTGTGCATCCATATTCATATATAAGAATATGGTTATGCCTATTGCTCATATAATTCACAAAATAATCATGATGGCTTGAGTTCTCTTCTCACACCATCCAGTTCATAAAACATTCTTGGATCGTACTTTTTGTTATCCAAGTATGGCAAAGATTTATTATAAGTTATAACAATGTATTAACATTTGATTGCATTTCTCTTAAGTTATTTACTTATTTTCCTTTTTAAAGAAAGTCATATCTCTATGCTATGGTTAGTCTGTTGAATGTTGGCAAGTAACCATCACAAACCTAGTTCTGGTGGCTTCAGATGGCCCACAAGAAGCTCACTCTCTCCTCCGCATTCTGGGATCAGATTCCCCAAGACCAAAAAAAATATGTTGACAGGTATTCAACAACGGTTAGGGATGTGTCTGTAATAAAGAAGAATTATGGGAACTATGGACACATTGATTACGCGTTTCCTCGTCTGCTTGCATTTATCCGTGGGTTTTTTCAATCAGGATATAGGATGTGTTGCACACTCACCCTAGAGTGTCCATACTTAAGTGGTGGCAGCTAAGGTGATAATGGTGTGGGGGTGATAGTTTCAGTAATGATGCTGTGGTGGGGGCTGATTTTAGTTATGGTGGCAAATTGACAATGAATCGTTGGTGGTGGTGATCATAATGACTAAACTCTGAGAAACAGAGCTTTTTTTGTTCCGCATATGTGGCAACAGGCAGGCCACTGACACTCATCATTGTAGGAGGAATAAATTTCAGTTTCTGTTCATGCATTTACATCTTTTGGCATTCCCGATGAACTGTACTACATTTTTAGCACCATTTTTGTTTATCTACCCTTTCTGTTTGTTTCTATTTGTCCTTAGTTAGATTTGTGCTCATAAGTTGATTTGAAATTTGAATGATTGTTACTATTTTGTTTTTTTTTTCCACTACACCCCCTCTCTCCTTTCTCCCCTATTTTCCCCATATTCCTCCTTTCCCAAATGCAAGTTTGAAGTTAAAGTCTTACTTTGTGTACTATTGGTCGTTTACTTGTTGATGCTTTTTTCTCTAATATGCACAGGTAGTTCTTGATTACAATGACATGATGAGAATCCCTGTGCTTAATGATTACATAAGAAGAAATAAGGAACAGACTGTAAGAGTGAGGTATTTATTCATTGATTTGATAAAAGTAATTTTTTATTCCATATTTGCTTCATGCCTACATGCTGTTGAAGTGTCCAAACTTTTATGTTGAACGCTCCCTAACAACTTACGTTTTAGATGAGATGGTGCTTTAACATGGTATCATAATCAGAGGTTCTGTTGAATCTTGCTGCCACCTTATAGCTATTAAGATTTCCACGTTTTTGGTCCAAAATCTGGCCCATATGTGAGGGATAGTTTTGACTGAAGTATATAAATACTTATATTAAGCCCTCTTTAATAGTTTAAGCTTTTAGATGAGATTGTGGTTTAACAGATGGCTTAAGGCTCTCTTGTAGTAATGATCAAGATGTAAAAGTTATATCTGGTGACATGGTTAATGTTCTGGTTATAGGGCTGAAACGGGTGAGGAGGTTGCCAGCCAAGATTTCTATATTCCGGGCGTTCTGCCTAAGGTACCTGGACGATTCTACTATCTTTTTGGAAAGCCTATACAAACAAAGGGAAGGGAAAAGGAGCTGAAGCACAAAGAAAGTGCGAACAAGTTGTATTTGCAGATAAAATCTGAAATTGAATGCAATCTGGCTTATTTGATTAAAAAGCGAGAGGAGGATCCTTATAGAGGTATCATTCATAGAACAGTGTATGGAGCAATTTCTTATCCTATAGATCAAGTTCCAACTTTTGAACCATGAACGAAGGGCGAATGGGAATTCACTCCTAGCAAATTACAAGCGCTGTATTAGAAAAAAGAATTTGGTTATCTTCTAGTCATTAATTTATTTGAAGAAAGACTTATCCATATATGTGTCACATTTCTGCTCTGGCAAACATCATTACTGTAAGACCCTGTGTTACATTTCTACAATGGATCCTCTCACATGCTAGACTTCCAGATTCTTTCTTTATTTGCATTGCTTTTAAATCTTATTAGTTCTCATGGCTTGACCCTTGTGTCAGCTGCACTCAAGGTTATATCAGATATGTTTTCTACTGGACAAAAACTACATGAACAACAGTATATATATATTTACTGCTGCAGGAAATATTCTATAAAGTTGTGTTAAACTTGCTTTTGGTTGTTTATAGCAAGTTTGGTGGTGGTGTCCTCATGTTGTCTGAGGGTGTTCGCCATGACAAATTATGTGTTACCATGACATATACTGATGGAGTAACTAAGTAGCTGTATGTGCGACAAACTGGCTTTTTATGGATTTATTTCTGATTTTTCCGATGTTCTAGGGAAGGATGATATAGCTTTCAAAATCATGTTCAAAACAATGTGCATGATTTGGTGTAGGAAGTTTGGAGAGAGAGGGTATAGATTTTAGCGAATGCAATATTAGGGTTGAATTGAGTCCGAGTCTGTTGAACTCGGTTATGATTAGGTTTGGTCCGGTCTGGTTATGGCTGGCAAAGCTCGATTACCAAACTTAGATTTTTTCTCAAGCTCGGCTTAGCTGAACCTTTTGAGCCAAAACTGAGTTTTAATTTTTGCTTGGCTGGTGGAACCCTATCCTCATTCCCTTTTCTTCTTATGTTTGGATAGTAGATTTTCACAGCTGTGATAGATACTGTCAGGATTGCCAAAAAATAAATTGATTCCTTTCATATTTTTAACTTGGTAACCACTATCCAGTATGAAGTTGCTGCAACTTTGAATATCTTGAGAAGAACACTTCCCAACTTTCTTTTTCGTTTGAACAGAACATGGTAATGGTCTCAAAGTATATGTTTTGTCTCATTTTAGAGGCACGGTACAAAATGAACGGTTTTGAGAGGGATTGTTGGTGGTTGTTGGATGAGTCTAATTGAGACCGTAAAATGGGCTTATTGAAGTCTGTCTTATTTTATATTATAAATTCTTTCAATTATGTCACTTTAATCTCTCAAAGTTTTTAATATGCATCTAAATGATGCAATCAGTGATTTTAGAAACCGAGAATGACTCTTTTTCAATTTTGGCCCTTAAAATTGCTAACATAAAATTTCACATCTGTCTCACAGACAATGCTACGTGCGCCTTCCAGATGCAATTGGATACTTTTAAGGAATAGCACTGCAGACGACCAACTGTCATGTGACATTTTCCATTTTCAATTCAGATGTTCTTCATCAATTGGACTACATAAATAAAAATTAGAATTCTAGTGACTAAGGCCCCGTTTGGTAACGTTTAAATTTTTCGTTTTTCGTTTTTATTTTGATATTTAGAGAAAACGAGAAAAAAAAACTCGTTTGGTAACCGTTTATGTTTTTCGTTTCTGTCATCGTTTGATAAACGGGGGGCGATTTTCAAAAACCAAAAAAAGTCGTTTTTGGTTTCGGTTTTTCTTTTTTCAAAAACGAAAAACGGAAACGTTACCAAACGGGGCCTAAAATTTCACATTTTTTTTTTAGAATTGAATCGATAAACACACACAGGACCACTATAACACCGTCATAAGTGGTAGTGGTGTAGGGCCTTATACACATACACCTAATCCCAAGGCTATCCGATGTGAGATAGTCTCAGTCCCTACTCCTCATTCGGTATCAACTGGGACCACAGTAGACCTGTGGGGCCGACACATGCACACAAGTTCCCGGTGGTGGAACACAGTTTTGATTTTTTTAAAATAAAAATGATACACACAGAGGGCCATTCCAACACCGTTACTTATAAGTGGTAGTGGTGTAGGGCCGACTAAAATGACACAATTGAAAGACTCAGAATGGAAGTTAGGAACCAAAAATGTATATTGCCCTTTCTTTTTAAAATTTTTTGGTCAAACTTCAGCAATTGTCTATGGATTTAAAAGTAGTAAAAAAAAAAAAACTATTCCGTATTGTGAAACAAAGAGAAGGAAGCTCTACTTGCTCAAGAAAAGGTTTATCCATGGATAAGAAGAATATAATTTTTCCAGTAATATATTCAACTGGATATTCTGAAAGGGGATCCATTAAGGACATGTTTGTTTCAAATATTAGGAGTAGAATAGAATAATTATTTTGATAGTAATTTAATGTCATGTTTGGATTATATTACAAGGCTTTATCTTGTAACATGAGTAACTATTGATTTGATACTATAAGGTGAAATAGCGCCATATACACGATTCAAACCAATCCTATATGGGTGGTATAAAATCCATCCTAATTGGTGTTACAACCAGAAATGATCGGACCATGCTTGACCTAATTTTGGATGGGATTGGATGCAAGTATGATTTCATCTTTTGTAGCATAATATCATACATTAATCTCCAATCCAAATTAAGGATTGGTATTACAACAATTGACTCAAGCCTTACCCCATATCTGAGCCAAACGTTTTGAATTCATGGTAAAATGTTCCATTGATAAGGTGTCATGTCATGTGTCAAGTTTCGTGTTTACATGCATATTCAATATAGGTTTAATGACGGTATTGAAATATTACATTTTTTGTAATGTATTTTTAACTTTTTCTCGAATAAGATTTTGACACTTGTAAAGTTTTTAATTATTTAATTATTTTTTAGTATTTTATTAATGCCATATATAATCACATAATAATTAAAAAGATGGATTTCTAATGCAAGTGCAATTGAAAATGGATTTCTCCAAAGTTTTTGGAAAAGGCATAAATAAAGCTGAAAGACTAGTTCGTTCAAGTGCTTATTTATTCTATTTTTGTGGAGACGGATCTATTCGACTCTAAAGTCTTCATGTCCCACCAATGATTCTTGTTGAGTTGAAACTTTTTCCCCCATTCCTTCTTTGCAGAAAAAGATTAATATATTCTTGTCTTTTCATATTCTATATTCTCTCTTGTTTATGTTCTATTTTAGTGGTTGGTAATAAGAATTAAAATTTCATTTCAATGCATAATTTTAGTTCATAGGAAACGGAAATATTTCTTAAATACTTTGAAAACCGATTCGAAAAGAACACTCAAAACTTTGATTGATAAATACATAAATATTACAAAAAATAAATAATATTCAATAACATTATGCATTGAAATGGAATATGAAAGTTTTTTGGCCATTCCGGTGAAAACAATTTATTTATTTATTTATTTTTAATGGTCCAACACTATTTTAGTGGAGGGGGACGATGAAGTCCAAAATATGCCTATGTAGTGTCTTATGATCTCAGGGCAACCACGCTTTGATAAAAACTATTGTTCTGAGAGGGGAATTCAATATGAAATAATGAATGTGAGAACTCCTTTAGTCACTATAACCCTTAATACACATGATGATTGATTAAATTAATACTCTACTAATTCACTCATAATCAATCTCACGTCAATCACAAATTCCCAAACCGACTTGCGCAACTATAGATGATATCAAACAATCAAATCAATAAATATATAGTATACGTGTGTGAAAATAATCATAAGTGTATATAATAATCGATAAAAATACAAGCGATTTGTTGATGTGAAAACCTTTTTTAAAAAAATTGCAAATAACCACTCGAGATTCATCAAAACATAACCCACTACTCTCGTACTACTCAACTTATCTTCTATGATCTCTATATAAGGTGATCAGTAGTAACATCTTTATAACAAGAAAGAAAGTGTAAAAAGAGTAGTTGGAGGGAGAAAGTTTTTCAACAGTCTGGGAAGTAATGGGTGGGCTTAGTTACACTTACAACGGCCGAAATGAAGACGGAAAAATACCCTTGTTTGTTTACGACAACGACAACGCCAAGGGCTATTACACACAAACTAATATCACTGAGTACATGCATGGAAGAGTCCAGGATTATGGAGTGGAGGAGAGTGATAAATGGAATAGGCCTTTCCTGCACAGCAACTTGATCAACAAAGAAAGCCAAGATAGGCCGGGAAATAAGGCATGGCCTATGTAGCCACCTAGTCCACCACTCTCCAAACCAACAAATGACATTGGCACAAGTGGGGAGTTCCTGAAAGAAGGTGTTATTCGTAGAAAACAGCCACGAATTGGTATCCCGGTCTCAGCAGTGCCCAAAAGGGATCCTTATACCGAAACAATTGGCGTAGAGTACCCCCAGCCCCAGAGAGCTGTTAAGCAAGAAACTGTCACTTTTACTGCACCATCAACCATGCCCCAAAAGGAACCTTATGGAGATATAATTGACATCAGGGAGGGTGCGAGGCGATATGGAAACTACTACAATTCATCGGCAATGCCATACAAGAGAGAATAATCTTACACAGAATTTACTGACAGTAGAGAGGCGTTCATAAAGTATGGTGGAACCTATGTGTGATGATGAGCATCTGCACATGCCTTGTATCCACAAACTACAGCTTGGATCTCTTTCAAGTTGTCTTTGTGATGGTCATATAGGTTTATATGGCTTTACCTAGCTACTACATCAGTTTTTTTTCCTTTTTTTCTGTTTTCTTTAGTCTACTGTTTTCTGTAACCTTTATTAGTGGGTGCTTGTGTGGTGATATTAGCAGCTACAATAAGCTCACATAGAGAGCAACTATAATAATCACTGTTATTTATATTACAAAAAATAAATAATCATATTCAATAACATTATGAATTGAAATGGAATATGAAAAGATTTTTGGCCATTCCGGTGGAAACAAAAAGATTTTTTTTTGGTCAAACACTATTTTAGTGGAGGGGTACGATGAAATCTAAAATATGCCTATATAATGTATTATGATCTTAGGGCAACGACGTTCTGATAATAATTATTGTTCTGGGAGGGAAATCCAATATGGATCTTCCCTCACGAATATATACGTAGAGACCAAGACACAATACCTAGAGGGGGTGAATAGATTTTTCAATTTTAGCCCAGATTAATTACAAATTAAAACCTATGTATACCATAATTACCTCTTCCCACAAATTTGAAATAATGAATGTGAGAACCCTTTTAATCACTACAACCCTTAACACACATGATGATTGATTAAATTAATACTCCATTAATTAACTCATAATCAATCTCACGTCAATCACAAATTTTCAAACTCATTTGTACAACTATGGATGATATCAGACAATCAAATCAATAAATATATAGTACGCGTGTGTGAAAATAATCGTAATTGTATACAATAATCAATAAAGAATACAAACGATTTGTTGACGCAAAAACCTTATTTGAAAAAAACTAAAAAATACCACTCAGGATTCACCAAAATCTAATCCACTACTCTCATACTACTGAACTGATCCTCTATGATCTCTATATAAGGAGACCAGTAGTAACATCTTTACAACAAGTAAGAAAGTGTAAAAAGAGTTGTTGGAGGGAGAAAGTTTTCCAACAGTCTGGGAAGTAATGGGTGGGCTTAGTCACACTTACAAAGGCGGGGGGAAAAAATAGTGACACTTACAACTTCCCAAATCAAGACGGAGAAAACCCCTCGTTTGGCAACCACAACCACAACCACAAGAGATATTCCACACTGACTGAAATCGCTGATCAGTACATACATGGAAGAGTCCAAAAATGGAACATGAGATCTTCCTCTTGGTCTACTGTTTTAGGTGACCTCTCTTAATGGGTGCTTGTATCCTGATACTAGCCAGCTAGAATAAGCTGACCCAGTGAGCAATTCTGATAATCACTCTTGTCTCTACCTGAATCCAATAGAACCATAATAAAAACAACAATAAAAAAATAAAAATTAGGGTTAATTGCACTAGAGGTCCTCAGAGTATAGAGTTTGTCTTATTTTGGTTATCAATATTTTAATTACATTATTTTAGTCACTAAAATATTAAATATGATGATATCTAGGAAGAAATTCAACCAAGAATGAGCTCGGGCTCTGAGCTCAGACCAAGAGGTCAGGCAAGACATGTAGAGCTCAGAGGACCAGAGCAAGAGCTCCCTCGGAGGCTGATAATAGCGGGAATGATAAGGGAACAGCTGGATAACAACAAGCATCCTCCGAAGCAATAGAAATCTAAATTCAAGGTACAAGACCCTCAGCCAACCGAGATCTTCTCCTACAATCAAGGAGGATCACACGGGTGGAATGCAAGGATCTCGGTGCAGATCCCACAGAACAGGCAACAACTAGGGATGGCAATGGACCTAAGAAAAATGGGTATTCGTCTAAATCCGTCCTGTTTGGACAGGGGATGGACTATACGTATTAGACGGTGGACGTATACGGGGATACCCGTATAAACCAGTGTGGGGATAGAGGCGGGGATGGACTTACCCTTACCCCCGCTCCGTACCCGCCCGTCCCCTTACCCGCTAAATAAATAAATAAATATAAATATATATTGAGTTGATTGAGATGATTTTACCACCATTATGTTATTTGTGGATATTTGTTTGTGTTTTATTCAAATATATAGTATTTTGAAGTAGTATTTTAGATATTTGTTGTTTGTGTTTTGTTCAAATATGTTATGTTATATTATGTTGTGTTAGATTATGTTAGATTATTTAGAATGTTGTTGAATTATTTAAAATATTAGATTTCTTTAGCTTGGGCTTGGGTGGGTACGGGGGAAGCAGGGACGGGGACGAGGACTAAAAATTTATCCGCGGACGGGGATGGAGATAAAAATTATACCCGCTAACAGGGGTGGACCGGGGATGGATGAAATTTTTTTAAACGGGTACGAGGATGGAGACTACACCCCCCGCCCCTGCTTCAGTCCATTGAAATCCCTAGCAACAACCCTATAAATACTGTACAATGCCTCCAAGACGAAGAGAAGAAAAAAAGAAAAAAAAACATAGACGCAAAAGAGACGTTCTGTAAATTCCACTTACCATTAATAAGACAAAGGGAGCAAAAGCCTCCATTTAAGAGTGGACTAGCCGAGCTCTCGAGCCGATGAACCACTATGTCCCCGTTATGCAAACCCTGCAACGCCTAAAAGTTCTTTACAACAATCCACTCGAGCTTTGTAGCTCAGATCCGTACTACCTAGTATTATCCATACGTTACCTCCATTCACATCTTCTGCTCATCCATATAAATTTATGCCATCAGTTTGACGTCATCTATGGGAACGACTATTCCTGTTACAAATAAGCTGATCCTTCAGTAACTGATGGTCTTAACTCGCAACATGAGCAGAAGCCAAGTGAATGCAGTACGAGTACAAGATCAACAGAAAGTTACCAACGTCAAAAAACCCAAGAGTATTCCAAACTTTAACCCCTCCACTGAGGCTAATCCCTCATGGGGAATCCTCCTACTAATAACGAGTTGGAGGCCCTTCGTCTAGCTAATCAGCGCCTGCTACAACAGAACGAGGAGCTCTTAAAGCTCTTACAATGCCCATAAGGGGGCACGACCGGCCAGGAAGGCCAGAATAACCCCCTTATAGAGAACAACAACACCTTAACCCCCTCAGAGAGGTTAACGAATGAGGGGAGAACAACCAGACCATATGGCAGGATCCCCATCTTCCCCCTAGGAATGGCCACAATGAAGAAGTACAACAGTCAGAATGATGGGGGTGAGAGGAATAATTTCTTCCCTTATCAGCAGGAAAGGAGCGAACAATATTGGGAGCACCGCTTCAAGGATATCCAGCAAGCGCTCGGCCACATGAAGGAGGCTGTGAGAAGCAAGACTCCGGTTACAATGGATGTCCTGGTGCAACAGATTGAATCCCCATTCACCACCGGCATGCTGCACTTTTCTCTCCCTCTAAAGTTTAAATGTCACTGATAGAGGCATTTGATGGGATGAAAGACCCTGTGGACTACCTAAATACCTACAAGAACCAGATGGAGTTGCATGGATACCAAGATCCTGTACGTTGTCGAGCCTTTGCCATCACGTTGAAGGGGTCATCCTTAGCATGGTTCAACAAGCTCCCCCCAGCCTCAATCTCCTCCTTTAAGGAGCTTTCCATATCCTTCGTATCTCACTTTATAGGAGCTCGGACCTACAGAAAGCAGAACTATCACCTACTGAATGTGAAGCAGGGACCCCAAGAGAACCTCAGATCCTATGTTCAAAGGTTCAATTCGGAGTCAGTAAAGGTAGATGTCCCAGACGAAAAGTTCATCATTAATGTTTTCATAGCTGGTTTGGGAGTGCAATCCAAGGATTTAATGTTTTTTATATCAAAGAATCCTCAGGAAAACATGGTTGAGGTGCTGGCTAAGGCAGAAAAGTATATAAACAGCGAGGAAGCACTCCTCTCAAAGGTAGGAAGCTCATCCACACAGAAAGATAGAGGGAAAGAAGAGAAAAAAAGGGACCAAAGTCCCAAAAGAGAAAAAGGACGAGATAGGTCTCCGAAAAGAGACAAAGATCGCTCTCGTAAAAGAAGGGGAGATGTCAGAGATCGCATAGGTCCTTCACAGCCAGAGTTATAACCTATGAAGCACGGATATAGATACGGGATACAGATACGATACGATACGGATACGGCGATACGTCAAAACTAAAAAAAATAGGATACGGGTACTACTAGGATACGTCCATAAAATATATATATTTTAAAATTTTATTATTATATTTAATGTAATAATTATGATTTATAAAGTAAATCACACATCTACCAAAGATATATAATAATAACTAACCATTCTATCATTCATTCTATATCACATACATATTGCATAATATCAAGTTCATACTTAAACAACACATACATATTGCATAGTATCAAGTCCATTCTTAAACAACACATACATATTGCATAATATCAAGTCCATGTTTAAACAAAAGAAACAAAAAGTTTGCAATTTGGAATATTATCCTATTACAAGTCAAGCAACAAAACAGTCTCTCTTGTTACTAAGACGGTTCCCCCAAATTATCTTCATTTCTATCCCCTTCATCTTGGAATAACATAGCTTCCATCTCTGGCTCATCAAGTGAAAGACTTGCAACTTCAAGCAACCCAGCACCCTCCAATGAATCAAATGCATTTCCACCAATGTCCCATAGCTTGGTATCTCCTTCCATGTATTGTTTACTCCTCCTCGATAAGAGACAAAGATTGTTGTGTACAAAAACTAAATCTTGGGCATGACGTGGTGTCATTTTGTTCCTTTTCATGGAAGTAATGAAATAGTAAGTACTCCAATTTCTTTCACTACAAGATGAGGAACAAGGTTGACAAAGTAATTTCAATGCTAAAGATTGAAGCATTGGTGCAGGAGACCCATGAGAAAACCACCATATGAGAGGGTCCATTAATCCTCGATGTACTCTTAAGTCAGTCTCTCCAAATTGATCCAAAAAACCAGAGAACTTAGCATACTCAGTATTAGCCTTCATTCTCTCTAGTGGATCCGGGAAGTATCTTTGAAAGCATTTATTTCTCATAGATGAAATATCTTCGTCCATGTGAGGAGGAACACGACTGGTATTTTCATCTAGCCATTGTGCACTATAATACCTATATTGTAAAATTAGAAGTTATCAAAACCAACTCGATAAGCAAAAAAAAAAAAGTAATTTAAGAGTAAAAACTAAAAAGAAAGTTGTCACCTTGGATTTAAAGAATGTGCAAGACAATGAAGAGGTGTGTTACTTTTAGCCCATCTCTCAATTAGAACTTGATGTACCACATCATAAAAGATTGACCTTGCATTATCTGGCTTCCCTTCATGCCTATATATAGTTGTCTTCACCTTGTCAATCATTGTGTCCCACACTTCATAAACCAAATGAAGACATGGTATGTCTGTATTGCAAACCCTCAACATCTCATAAATGGGCAATGTGAAAGAAAGTATATAATCTATCTTATCCCACCAAATGTCACTCAAGATGTTTTCCTTCACAAATGCCGCTTTCACAACATCATCTTCTTTGTAGGAAGACCATTTCTCACTAATTACCATTGCTTGAAGACCACGTTTGATGAGTTTAAATCTTTTCATCGTTATAATAGCAAATGCAAAACGAGTGTCTGCAACAGCAAGCAACTTCAAATGCACAAACTCATTGAAGATAAACAATCTCAAAGAATGATTCATGATGAAATTTTTGATAGTTACTAAATCTCTAACAACTTTTGTAATCCAGTGACATTCCTCATAAGTAACTGCATTCTTCTCAAGATTTTTTGCTGCACAAATATTCTTAAGGGCAAGATTCAATGTGTGCACTACACATAGGGGTCCAAAAGATATGTTGGAACTCATTTTGAATGATTAATACGGCAGAAGAACAAACAGGAGCATTATCAGTAATTACTTGAACCACATTTTGTGGCCCAACTTTTGTAATTACTTGATTGATTAAGTTCGCAATAAAAAAACTTATCTTTGATCTCACCCTCGCAGTTGACAGCTTTTAAGAACATTGCCACAGATTCTGATGCAGCCATGAAATTGATAAGAGGTCTTCTTTGTGAATCAGTCCATCCATCTGTAACAATGCTCACTCCCTTTTCCTTCCATGACAATTTAGTTGGCTCTAACAATCTTTCTACATGTGCCCTTTCCTTTTGAAGTAGCATGGTCCTCAATGTATTGTAACCAGGTGATATACAACCAGTAATCAAATTAGTGGCAGCAAATGTATAAGAACTCACATAATATGGGTTCCTAGCTAAATGAAAAGGCAAGCCACCTGAATAACACATTCGTGTAATGTGAGAGTGCAATTCTTCCCGAGTACCCAAGTTAAAAGCTTTCTCCAAAGCACTAGTTTCAGTCGCCTTCTTTTTTCTTGGTTCAAAATCTTCCATTCAAAATGTTCCAATTTCTGATATCCCCATACTCCTAGTTATAGGGGCCTCGAAAGAGGAAGGTGGCAATTGAACTTTCTTTGGCATAGTCATTTTAACCCTATTATCTGCTTCTTCAATTAACCTTTGCATCTCAATAAGTTTTTGGGGAGTCACTTTAGAGCACACTTTAACCCCTTGACCAGTAACTTTCAATAAATGTGCCTTCACACGAAAATATGATCCACTATACTCATTCCGACATAAATTGCATTGGAATCTATAATTTCCACCTCCTTCCCCCCTTTTTTCTAATTTAGCAACAAAAGCCCAAAGTGGAGAATTATCATCTTGAGTGGCGCTTCCACTGCCACTTCCATCAGTTGAGCCCATACTTTTCGTACCCGTACTCATTCTCCTATAATTATTATTTATTAATTTAATAAAATAAATCAGCAGTGTAGTAAAATTTAAATACAGTAAAATTCAAAGGTGGTCAATGACATACTACTAGGCGTATCCCAATCTGATTTACTACTTGAAGATGTTTTAAAGATGTTTTCCTTCACTCAAGATTCAGACTATAATAGTGTAAAAATTTGGTAAATAAATTTAAAAGTGTTGTAATTTAGTAATTTTATTTAAAAATTACCATAGATTGGTCATTCATATTGAAACTTTTGAGACTGAAAACTTGATCAAGAATAGCTCAGTGGTTGTGTTCATTTAAAACCCTTTTTTTTTTAAATCAAACGATATAAAGATATACAAAAATGAAGATATTTGATATTTGAACTTAGTTTTTTTTCATAAAAGAAAAGAAAAAGAAAAGATACTGAAAAAAATAGTCAAATTTTGTCCAGTGTTGAAAATCTGAGATTGAAATTGAAAACGTGGTTATGTCTTCACTACATTTTCTTGCAAACCAAACAAGAATTGTTGGAATTGTTATGAGGAAATCAAGAAAACTAGGAATTGAGTGAACCTTTGAATTGGACCTATATTTGTGAAAATCTTCAACTGTCTTTGGATGATTACAATCTGAATCTTGAGTGATGGAAAACATCTTTAAAACATCTAATTACAAATATCCTAATTCAAGGCCCCAAAAAATCCCCTAAATTGCAAACCCTAATTTAAGGCTCAAAATTGAGAGACATAAAAATAGAGAGAGACAGAAAAATAAAGAGAGGAGAGCTTACCCGTCGTCGAGAGATGTTGTCGAGGTCAACGTCGATCGGTGTCAAATATAGTCAATCGATCGTTAGTGTGTGTATGTGTGTGTGTGAGAGAGAGAGAGAGAGAGAGAGAGACGATCGTCGATCGTCGACTGAAGGGGCTGTTCGGCTGTGGAATAAAAGCAGATAGGGTTTTTGAGTTTTGCTTTGCATAATATATATTTTTTTGCAAAGAAGGGCCTAAAAATATTTGTTCTTGTGCCCCTATACTTTTTTAAAATTCGAGTAATACCCCGCCGTATCCTAGGCGTATCCCAAATGTATCCAAAACGTATCCGAAATTCAAATTTTTTTTTAGGATACTTTGCAGACGTATCCGGTACGTATCCGACGCGTATCCAACGCGTATCCGTATCCTAAAGTATCCGATACGGATACCTTGACCCTTTTGAAGTATTCGTGCTTCATAGGTTATAACTGAGGTACGCACCTCGACAGCTTCCTCTTCTCACCACAACAATATCACAGATCTTATATGAAGTACAAAACGAGAAGTTCTTGAGGTGGTCATCCTGGATGAAGGCAAATCCAGCAAAGAGAGATCCCATAAGGTATTGTGAGTACAACAAGGACCACGACCACCACACAGATGATTGCATCCAACTGAAAAAGAGATTGAATTCCTGATCCAACGAGGGTATTTACACCGCTCTGTTGCCCATGATAATCAGAACCGAGCTCCACCGCCTCCACCCTTTAACAGCAAGCCCCTATGCAGCATCAGCATCCTTTGGGAGAGATCAGAGTAATACTCGAGGGATTCAGAGGAAGTGAGGAGTCCAGCGCAGTGAAAAAGGCACATTTGCGCCGAATTAGAGCTGGCAAAGCACGGGAGGTGCACACTATGTCCAAGGCACCACGCTAAGCACAGCCATCACCTTCTCAGACTCAGAATTGGAAGGTTGCCAACATCCCCACGATGACCCGTTGAAGGTAAGGGCTGTCGTGGCCAATAGAACAATTCATCGAGTTCTGATTGACAACGGCAGTTCCGTAGACATCATTTTTGGGTCTGCATTCGACAAGATGGACGTAGGAAGGGAAAAACTTAAGCTTGTAAGTGTTCACTTGTTGGGCTTCTCAAGAGAAAGGGTGTTGCCTATGGGAGCAATCCAGCTCGTGCTCACCCTAGGCGACCTGTCTTGCCAAATAACTGTAACTATAAGGTTCTTAGTGGTTGATGCACCTTTTGTATACAACATGCTGCTCGGGAGGCCCTCGCTCAACTCCATGAGGGTTATCCCTTCTGCCTATCACCTCGTAGTGAAGTTTCCGATAGAAAATGAGGTCGAAGTGGTCCGAGGAGACCATCGGATAGCATGAGAATGCTACATGGCTTCTATGAAGAAGAATGAGGTTGAGAACATCCAACTGGATGAACTCAACATGAGAGACGAACTGGAAACCAGACCAATATCGTCAGAAGAGCTAGAGCATGTTCAGCTTGATGAAAAGCCGGAGCACCTCGTTTACGTGGGGTCTAAACTAAGTAAGAAAATCAAATAACTCCTCATTCGTTTCTTAAGAGAGAATTTGGAGGTCTTTGCCTGGAAATAAGAAGATGTGAAAGGAATCAATCCCTCAGTCATCACTCACAAGCTCAGCGTAAACCCTCTTTGCAAACCCATTAAACAGAAAATGAGTTTTACTCCAGAACGTCAGAAGGCCATCAATCAGGAGGTCAACAAGCTTCTCTATGCCAATGCCATCAGGGATGTAAACTACCTGGTCTGGTTAGTGAATGTGGTCCTTGTCAAGAAGACCAATAGAAAGTGGCGACTCTGCATCGATTTTACCGACCTCAACCAAGCATGCCTTAAAGACTGCTTTCCCTTATCTCGGATTGATCTGATTGTAGATACCACAGCTGGACACGAGCTTCTCAGCTTTATGGACGTCTTTTCTGGATACAATCAGATTAGAATGGATCCTAGTGACCAAGAGAATACCTCTTTTGTGACTGAGCAGGGAACATATTACTACCAAGTCATTCCCTTTGGCTTGAAGAATGCTGGAGCTACTTACCAGCGCCTGGTGAATAGAATGTTCTAAAAGTAGATCTGAACAAACATGGGGGTCTACATTGATGATATGTTGATAAAATCTTTGAGTGCAGAGCTCCACATCGAACACCTAGCAGAGTCATTCCAGGTCCTTAAGGAGTACAAAATGAAGCTTAAGCCCGCCAAGTGTGCCTTCAGGGTGTTTGCGGATGGAATAAACATCGAGTATGCCCTCAGGTTTGGGTTTAAGGCTTCAAACAATGAGGCTGAGTATGAATCTGTCATTGCTGAACTCAATCTTGATCACTCAATGGAGGCAGAGCAGTTGGAGATCTGCAATAATTTTTAGCTCGTAGTAAAGCAGATAGATGAGTCTTGTGAGAAAATGATCCTTTACCTCAGAAAGGTGTAGGAATTGATCAAGAGGTTCATACAAGTCAAGATAAGGCACGTTTCTAGCTCTGAGAATTCACGAGTAGATGCTTTGGAAAGACTGGCAACTGCTTCGCAAGAGAACTTGGATAGGCTAATACCAGTGGAGCATCTAGCGGAGCCATCAGTAAGTGCTGAGGAGGAAGAAGTGCTCCCTGTTTTGACAAAACCGAGTTGGATGGACCCCATCATAGGGTATCTGCAGAACGGAACCTTGCCACGAGATCCCAAGAAAACTGCAAAGCTAAGAACCAGGTCAGCCAGGTTTTATATTTTGTAAGGGAACCTATACAAGCAAGGTTTCTGAACACCTCTCGTTAAATACGTGGGAGATGAAGATGTCAACTACATACTCAGAGAAACCCATGAAGGAGTCTGGGGTAATCACATCGGAGCTTTGGCTTTGGCAGGTAAAGCATTAAGGCAGGGGTCCTATTGGCTCACTATGCTCAAAGATGCCACAAATCTGATCAAAATATGTAAGGTATGTCAGATACAAGCCAATGTTCCCCATTACCCACTAGAGCTCTTGACTTCAGTAGTAAGCCCTTGGCCTTTCCAACAATGAGATTTGGACATACTTGGACCCTTTCCTATTGGTGTTGGACAGTGCAAGTTCACCATCATTGGTGTAAACTATTTCATCAAATGGGCAGAGGTGGAGCCCTTTGTGACAATCACAGAGCAGAAGGTTTAGAATTTTACGTGAAAATCAATAATCTGCAGGTTTGGGGTTCACAGGGAAATCATCTCTGACAACGGGAAGCAATTCGACAACCCTAAGTTAAAAAAAAATTGTGCTGAGCTCGAGATAAAGAATTACTTTATAGTCTCAGCTCATCCTCAGTCCAATGGACAAGCAGAGGCCACCATCAGAACCATCAAAGCAGCTCTGAAGACAAAGCTTGAAGCTCTGAAAGAAAAATGGATAGAACATATCCCAAAAGTACTATGGGCTTATAGGACAATAGCAAGATCGGCAACTCAGGAAATACCATTTGTTTTAGCCTTCGGAACTGAGACAGTGGCACCTGTAGAGATTAGAATCACATCTCGCATGGCTGAATTCACTGAACCTGAGCACAACAACGAGTCACTTCTATTGAACCTCGATTTCCTGGATAAAAAGAGAGACAGAGCTCTGCATCACGTCCAGAGTTATCAGAGGAAGACAACAAGGTATTACGATAGGAAGGTCAGACATAGAAGTTTCAAGGTTGGGGATCTGGTACTCAAAAAGCTCCTGCTTACAAGAAAGGACCCCTCCCATGGGAAATTGGGTCCTAATTGGGAAGGCCCTTTCATCGTCTCCAGGGTAATCAGACCGAAAAACTACAAGTTGCAGATCGAAGAAGGGAAAATCCTACCTCATTCCTGGAATGCAGAGCATCTCAAAAGGTTTTTTCAATGAGTCACTTTTTTAAGAAAACTCTTAACAATAAAACAACGAGTTTTTCGTTTATTTCAGCAAGATTCTGCTAAGTAGTCAAGAAGCTATCGATGAGCCACATAGCTCAAGATGAACTATTCAATTCATAAAATAAAAAGGAGCCACGTAGCTCAAGATGAACTATTCAGCTCATAAAATTAAAAAGAGCCTTGTAGCTCAAGATGAACTATTCAGTTCGTAAAATAAAAAGGAGTCATATAGCTCTAGATGAACTATTCAATTCATAAGGGACCCCGTAGCTCAATATGAATTATTCAGTTCATAAAATAAAAAAGAGTCACGTAGCTCAAGACGAACTATTCAGTTCATAAAATAAAAAGGAGTCACGTAGCTCAAGATGAACTATTCAGTTCATAAAATAAAAAGGGGCCCCGTAGCCCAAGATGATCTCTTCAATTCGTGAAATGAAGACAAACCCATCAGTTCGCAAAACCAAGATGGGCCCCTCAACTCATATAGGTCAGATGAGCTAGTCAGCTCGTGAGATGCGTAAAACAAAAAGATGAACTCGTCAGTCCACGATTTACAAGCATACATAAGGAACAAGCATTCAACAAAAAGGGTGAATATCGATTTATATTCATTCAAGTTGACGGGATAACAAAAAGAAAAAAACATGGGAAAGCTCCTAACTACCTCTAAGCCGTCTCTTCAATTCGTTGACCTCTCCCCTCAAGCGTGCATTCTCCTTTTGCAGCTCGTCACTCTTCTTTTCCGCCCTTGACAACATATTAAGAAGCTTACTCCTAGCAGAGGAGAGCAAAACTGCTCCAAAAAAGGTGTCAGACAAAGAAGAGGGGTCGTCAAAGCCACTTCTCTTGCATTTTCTTGGAGACTTCCCAGAATCTTCATCTGACTCAAGGATGGAAGAAGCAGGAGAATCCGAAAAGGAAACGAAATCCAAAGCAGCCGCTGCAGCACTGAATAAGAAGAGATTATCTGATGTCATTAACTCAGAAAAGAACATAGGCTCTGCCTGGGCTATCTGCTCAACTTTTATCGACTCCACTAGGTCTAGGTCAGGTGCACCTGTGCAACAACAGAATGATAAGGGTAAGTCATTAAAGACTTTTAAACAAAATGAGGCGCTCAACACACTTACCAGTGTGAGAATAACTCCCCCAGGATCGAGGAATCCTGCACTCCCTATATCCAGCTCAGAAGATCTCCAGGAATCCCCAGAAACAAAGAAAAAAAGCTTAGCCCACCCTTCAGGAGAGGAGGGATGGTCGTAAACCAAAGGGCGTAAACAAGAATGCCTCCACCTAAAGCAGCTGAAGCTGGGGACCTCATCATCCTCTAGTTTATAAAAATAAAGGAATTCCGCGACTGTGGGGAATTCATTATTGCCTTGTAATTTTCATAAGATAAAGAAGCTAATTATGGCACCCCATCCTATGGGGGAAAGACGATATGGGCACAATCATTAGTAAGCCAAGATCCACCCAATAGAATGATGGATAGGGAGATGATGGCCCATCTCCAGGGCACCTTCAAAGAAGCAAACCTCCCCTCGAGGGAAATAGTTGCAAGGTTCGTCAAAGATCAGGACTCTCAGAGGCAAGTCCAAACTAGGGAAGAATCGTCGTCTAACCATATCCAAGTCCGAAGGTGTAATCATAGAGGGGGATAAGTAATTAGACTGCCACTTCCAGTCGATCCCTAAGGAGGTTCGTACCTTGAACAAGGAGGAAAGGGGGGCAGCCATCAGAAACTCAAAGGAAAGAAATAGCAAGGAACGCAAAATCTCCAAGATTCAAGAAGAGGCTCCAAAGTTCAGGAATAAGAGAATCCTATAAATTATAGAAAGTTCAAAGGGACCCTAGGATTTAAGGAGCCAAGAAATGCGCAAAAAGTAAAGTCGGTGGTCCCTTGGGTTTCCAAATTAAGATGGCAGTTATAGCTTTTAGAAAGTAAGTAAGCATTAGCAAAAATGGAAAGATGTGGTATTTAACCTTGCCAATTAGATCCTGTTAACCAAGACTATTTTGAGAATATCTCTATGCATAATCAACACAGACCTATGCCAGCTCGAACAAGAAGATTTTTAGCTCAGCCAGGGGGGAGCTCAGTCACATGACATTTGTCTTTGGGATAGGCTTCTGGCGCTTCTAGGAAGCTTCTCAAATTTCTTTGGGTTGAGGTCATCTTGGACCTTCTGGTATACCTCTTCAAGGAAGCTTCTCAAATTTCTTTTGGTTGAGGTCAGCTCGGACCTTCTGGTATACCTCCTTAAGGAAATTTCTTAGATTTCTTTGAGATGAGTACAACTCAAGTGGCTATATGGACCTTCTAGGATGTCTACCTCGAGACCCTTCTCAGGCTCATCTTCCATCAAAGTTCTCATGTACTCGGCAGCATAACATCCATAGACATACATGGGAGAGACCTCAACATAGGCCTTTCCTCTCTTACTTCAGCTACGAGAAGACTCAGCATTAGCCTTTCAGCTTCCCCAAACTCAGCAACTTTGCTTTAAGGATAATTGAAGTACTCCTCGAAGCAAGGGGCAAGGGGTAAGGGGAATATAAACAAAGGAAAATAGAAGTTGAATTTCAGAGTACGAAATCCAAGTTACACCAAAAAAAAAAGAGTCATAATTTTCTGAAGAAGGAGTAAGTAAAGGAATCTGTAATTCAGTAGAAGAGGCCTCAACACCAGGAGCAGGAGAAGAGCCCGGCAGCTCAGCAGAAAGGGTCCCAAAGGGCAAAAGAGGAGAATCCTCAGGGGTGCTAGTCATAAGGACCTCTACACCTACTGTTGGCGAATTCTGAGCAAGGGCCTCACTCACGAGGTCGGTATAGAAGGGTGTAATGGTAGGAACAGTAGCCGGGATAACTGGAAGCTCGGTATTTACAGGAACAGAAGTTGTCCCAGAAGGGAAAGCTGCATAAACGACAACATAAAGGGGTACACCTTGAGCCAAGGCCCCAATAGAAGGAGTGGACATCTCAGCACCTTCTGGAGCCACATTAGAAGTAGAAATAACCGAGGTGCCATCCTCGCCCTCTGTATCGGTCTCCTCCAACCCCTCCTCAGCTGGGATAGCAAAGTCAAAATCGAAGTCTGGATAGGTCTTCTCAACTTTGCATCGAAAGGCAAGTCATCCAGTGGCCCACTTGGTGGTGACGTCATCTTTAAGCTCAACAATTATATTGTCCTTTTGCTTGATAATGGTCTTCTGTACCTCGAGCTCACTACAGATGGTACCATTTTCCTCTAACAGAATGACGTACTCCTTTTTTAGGCTCTTAAGGGAGCTCTGGGCATCAAAAGCTTCCTGGCTGGCTTTGACCCAGGCATCGGTTTTAAGTTTTAGCTCCTCCCTGGCCATTCTTAGCTCATCGCTGGCTTTCTTTTCTCCTTCCTCAGCCCTATCTTGTGCAGCCTGTAAGCCCTTGAAGGTAGAAGTCTGCTTCTCCATTTTTTCTTGAAGATCTTGCACTTGAGCTCAGAGGTCATCATTGTCAAAGGACAACTCGGCCACCTTAAGCTCATATGCCTTTATAGCTTTAACAGAGTCATCCGAAGACCAGATCCTACTCATCAAGCCCTTCACATGGATAGCCAACTGGAGACAAAAAGGAAAGCAAGTGAAGGTTAGCATAAAGTTATAACATAAGTCTAAACGGGAGTGTAAAAATACAGGGACTTACAACAGTTGTTCCTAGGAGAACTGAGCTGATAAAGGCCTCAAAAGGCATGGAAAAGGTCTTTTGAACATCAAAATCAGGAAGAATAGAGGAAATGGCCTCTTCAGCAAGCTCAATGTTGTCAAAAAAGGAGCCCTCACGCTTCTCTACATTTGGATGTTTCCCTTTGTTAATCCTAGAGCTCATCAGAGATAATTCAAGGACCTTTTCAGATGGCCCATAACAGGTAAAAACCGTTTGAAGACAAGGGATTAGGCCCAAATCCTTCTCAACCTCAGATGAGGTAGGAGAGGCCAACCCTAGCTCAAGAGCTTGTCCAGAAACAGGTCGGACCCCTTGGAGCAAGGAGGTCTCTGTAACTTGGGGAGTGCTCGATGATGGGGCCAGGGTCTTTGCAGTCGAAATAGGAGAAGAGGGTGACACCCCCAGCCTCTGGACCTTAGCCCGGGTAATGGGGCTGCTTCCAGAGCCGACCACAACCTTTTGTTCGCCATCCTTCATGCTCTTCTTTAACTAATCGACTTTAGCCTGGAGTTCTTCTAGGGTAGACTTCATTGTGGAAGAACCTAAAAACTTGAAATGAGCAAGTCAAAAGGAAAAAGAAGAGCCCAGAACGGGAAGGCTAACGAAGAAAGTCTCACTTGCTACTTCCTCAGCACTAATAATAGAAAAAGGGATCGAGGCCTCTACTATTACCTCTGGAAGGCTGAACCCTTGCTTTACAAGAACCCAAGGCCTGATGAGCTCATAATATTTTTCTGGATCACACTTCTCCAATCTTAGCAGCGTCCGTCTGTCCTCAACATTGAGTTCGGGTCGAATACCTAAAAAATAATACAAGCCAAGCCATGCCAAGTAGGTAAGGCAATTCCCCGAATCTAATCTTGGTAAGCTCAACCAAAGACTCACCCCGGTTGTCAGGGATAGACCAGGCTTTAGGGATTGGAAGAGTGTCTGTCCTATCTGTAGGATTGTACTCCTACTGACTGCCCCACATGAAGAAGAAAAGTTTTTTCCAGTTCTTATAGGAGCTCGGGAGGTCTGAGATAATTACTTTGGCTTTGGTCTGTTTGGAAATATACATAAAACCTTCGGTGGAAATATGTTTAACATTGAAAAGTTCCATAAGCAAGGAAATGCTAGGGACCCTAAGCTTATGTTTCTTGAAGAAAACGAGAAGACCAACAAGGACGCCCTAGAAGTTAGGGGAATTTTGAGCAGGGTACACATTAAAATATTGAAGCACAGACTTGATGAAAGGATGGATAGGTGATCTAAGTCCATTCTCAAAGGCAACCACAAAGAAACAGACTTTCTTATGAACTTGGTAAACGTATGGGGTGAATGCATCTGGACACCCCTGGAGGGAAACCATAATGAGCACTGAGGACCTTCATGAGAGGAGAAGTGGCTTTACTAGAACCCACGAACTCGGCATGTCTAAAATCAGCCCCTATGCCCGCAGCACTACCAGAGATTCCCACACCGCTCACCTTGCCTTTGCCTTTGTTAGGGTTTTTAGGCGCATCAGAGGACGTTGAGGGAGGCTCCTCAGTATTCACCTCAACATCGACATAATCAACGCTGGGAAAATGGTCAATCTCCTCACCCATTTCTCCTAGGTTAGTATCTTCTTCGGCAGATCTGCCCCCCAGAAAGGAAACAAAGGAGGGGTGGCCTCAGAAGAAGTAGACTTGATTGGACAAGAGAAAGGTAGGTTGAAAGAAAGGTAGAGAGGAAGAACACTGGTTAAGCACTCCTTAATAACCCTAGGATCAGCGCAATAGCTTCCAATACCAAGGATTCGCACAATAGAACACCAATCCAAAAAGAAGGGAAGAGGAGACAAGCAATAATCTCTATTCCAGAAGTAAGAAAACCGAAAAGCCCAGAAATGGAACAACAACCTTGAACTCGAGGGATCCAGAATGAAGAAACGCTTAAGGGATAGGAGACATACCTAGTCAGGGGTGATTGGTGAACCAGGGCCTGAGACAAAGAATAGAGAACGAGCCTTGCAAATTCGAGGGAGGAGGAGATTCAGCAAAACCCTAAGTTCTCCAGCAAATTGGGGAAAGTTGGAAATGCGAGGAAGAAGAAAGAGGAAAGCTTAGAGAGGGAATACGAAGAGTAAAATGAGTCATTTTTCCTCGGTTTGAATGCATTTAAAGCTAACAGTACGTGGGTCTTTAAAATGCAGAACGAGCGCGAGAAATGAGGGCATAAATGATTGCCAGTAACCGTCAAAAACCTATTCATGCACTTATCGAGGTCATCAGTCGCAGGTCTACCTTGACTCAACTTCAGCTCAGCCCATGTCCAAGCCTGCTTGAACCAAGGGCTGGGGGGCAACTGATGATACCTAGGAAGAAATTCAACCAAGAATGAGCTCGGGCTCTGAGCTCAGACCAAGAGGTCAGACAAAACATGCAAAGATCAGAGGACCAGAGTAAGAGCTCCCTCGGAGACTGATAATAACGGGAATGATAATGGAACAACTAGATGACAGCAGACACCCCCGAAGCCATAGAAAGCTAAATTCAAGACACAAGATCATCAGTCAATCGAGATCCTCTCCTAAAATCAAGGAGGATCACACGGGTAGAATGCAAGGATCTCGGTGCAGATCCCACAGAACAGGCAACAGCCTTATAAATACTTTACAGTGCCTCCAAGACGAAGAGAAGAAAAAAAGAAAAAAAAAACCTTAGACGCAAAAGAGACATTCCACTTACCATTAATAAGACAAAGGGAGCAAAAGTCTCCATTAAATAGTGGACTAGCCGAGCTCCCGAGTCGGTGAACCACTATATCCCCATTGTGCAAACCCTGTAACCCCCAAAAGTTCTTTACAGTAATCCACTCGAGCTTGGTAGCTCAGATCCGTATTACCTAATATAATCAATACATTACCACCATTCGCATCTTCTGCTCATCCATGTAAATTTACGCCATCAAAATATGTTTTAATGTGGTCCCTCAAGCAGACAAAATCTAAATTGCTGATATTTTTTTATCATAAACTTGTCACGTGATTACCTAAATATTGACAAAAAATAATTTGGGCAGTTCTTGACCAAAATTTGAGCAACTCTTGACTAAAAATGTGTGATATAGATAACTCTTGACTAAAATTTAGATAGGTAATAATCAAAACTGTATAATTTGAGTAGTTTTTTGACTAAAATTTGGTCAACAATTATCCAAGAGATATTATATAACAAATTTATAATAAAAAATTGTTAGTAATCTGAACGTTATCTACTTAAAGGACCACATAAAAATAAATTGAATACTTCAAGAATTAAAATAATACAACTTAAACATTGTAGATCAAAATGAGACAACCCCCATATTTTGGGACGTCCGGTGCAATTAACGCCAAAAATTGAAGGTGAAAAATTATAAACAAATTATCCACGTAATAAAACATCAGTACCAAATTCAAATATTATCAACCATACATAAAATTAATACACAATAGTGTGTGTTCAATCAAAGGTATTAAATCCGTACATATCTTTTCAATTCAATCTTTACTCCTTAGGCCGAAGCTCAATGCCCTCGACAATGAGGCCAATCTTCTCATAAAGCTGTTGGGTCTGCTTTAATTGCATCTCCACTTCACCATCATCTCCGTGATCATTAAAAAACTGCCCGATCTCAATCTCCATCCACTCATCCCCTCTCTTCTGTGGAAGCCGACCATTAGGTTGTCTAGCTGCATTAGGTTGTCTAGTTGCACGCCTACGCAATCCTCGTAAATACTTAGATCTGTCTGTCGCCAATTTCAGGTAAACTGTATCGTTCGAATCTTCGGCCCTATCTTAGCTTTCTGCAACAAATCTAACTGAAGCCTTTACAGGCACTTCAAGGCCACTGGTATTTTCGACTAGCTTAAAGACAAGGTAAGCTGCATAAGTAGTGAAAGGGTCGATAAATTCTGATCATCATCTGACAATTAGATTGGGACATGTGGTAAGATGCATGTGCTAAAAAGAGTTATTTGCAATGACTGTTGTGACCAAGCAAGTAGCTAGGCTATCTGGGTCGAGCTAAAGTTGGCCCGACCTAGCAGAGCAGATAGCTAGGCTATTCGGGCCAAGCTAAAGTTGGTCCGACTAACAGAGCAAATAGCTAGGCTATCCGGGCCAAGCTAAAGTTGGTTTGACCTAGCAGAGCAGATAGCTAGGCTATTCGGGCCGAGCTAAAGCTGGTCCGACCTAGCAGAGCAGATAGCTAGGCTATCCGAGCCCAACTAAAGTTGGTCCGACCTAGCAGAGCAGATAGCTAGGCTATCTGGACCGAGCAGAGGTTGGTCCGACCTAGCAGAACAAGTAGCTAGGCTATCCGGACCGAGCTAAAATTGGTCAGACCTAGCAGAGGATAAAATTCGACCGAACAAATAGCTAGGGTATCCTGGCCGAGCAGAGGATAAAATTCGACCGACCTGTCATCAAATAGCAACCGAACTGATCAGAAAGCTCGGAAAGGAAGAAATGAGTTTGATGCTCGTCATGACCGAACTGTTACGATCGAGCTATTTAAACAGGGAACGTGGTGCTAAAAAGACGTCTATAACTTAGGCATTGAGATAAACGAACCAACAAAATTGAAGATATCAGAAGAAATTATTGGAGAAATATCAGCAACTTCCCAAACTAAATCACTGAATTGAAGGAAGGTGTGCCACCTTGAACCAAAAATCATGAAAACCCTAAGGGGATAATGATCTATAAAAGGCAGAAGAGACTAAGGTGAAAGGTACGCTAAACTCTCCTTGTCTTCTTCCAATCAAATCGATATCATTACTGACTTAAGCATCGGAGTGCCTTCGATCGAAGCACTTCGATCTTGGACAGTTTGTTTGTTTTACAGGAAAAGAGGATTGGGAGATCAAGTTCAGAAATACACTTTACTTGGAACATCAAGTCAAATTCTTTGTAGGAGGTATCGTCTAATTTTTGCCTCATACATTTTGGCGCCGTCCGTGGGAAACGATGATCAAGTTTCCGTGAATTGTAAATATATAAGTACTCGATCGATCTTTCCCTATAATATGACGAGCCTTGTCGATAAATTTGTATGTGCAACAATCGAGATCGCGAACATTGCGTACGAGAGCTAGTTCATCATGATTTTTGGTATTTCTGCCTTGCGTGATGGACGTTGTATCATAAAGCAGAATTATTCATCCTCTAGAAGCACAAACTGTTGGTTGTGTTACTTCCCTTCTATGGAATTTGTTTTTAGAACAAAGTCAGTTGCCCTTTATTTGGGCCCCATGCGACCAGCATAAAGGTTACATGTGTTGAAAATAATTGTTTGGAACGACTAAAACTTGACTGAGCAGATAGCTAGGCTATTCGTGCTGAGCTAAAGTTGGTCTGACCTAGCAGAGCAGATAGCTAGGCTATTCGGGCTGAGCTAAAGTTGGTCCGACCTAGCAGAGCAAGTAGCTAGGCTATCCGGCCTAGCTAAAGTTGGTCCGACCTAGCAGAGCAAGTAGCTCTGACCTAGCAGAGCAAGTAGCTAGGCTATCTGGGCCGAGCTAAAGTTGGTCCGACCTAGCAGAGCAAGTGGCTAGGCTATCCGGCCGAGCTAAAGTTGGTCCGACCTAGCAAAGGGCAAGATCCGACCGAACAGATAGCTAGGCTATCCTAGCCGACCTAAAACTTAGTCTGGACGAGCAGAGGATAGCGTATAAGAGCGAGGAGAACGTGCATTTGGAACATTCATCATGGTTTTCCGTATTTCTGCCTTGCGTGACGGATGTCGTCTCTTGAAGTAAGAAAACTTATTCATCTTCCAGAAGCATAAACTGTTGGATGTGGTATTTCACTTCCATGGAATTTGTTTTTACAACAAAGTTTGTTGCCCTTTATTTGGGCTCCATGTGACCAATGCAAATAGACAAGTCTGAGACTTTCTAGTATGTCTTGGATGCCAAAGAATACTTTAAAAGTTAGTTTTACCTATAATATGAGACTAGCTAATATGTGATTGTCCTAAAATATGATATATAATGTCTTTAACATAATTGAACCATCTTGACCGTAAAAAAGAAAAAAAAAACCAAAAAGGGTCAATTACCTAATTGATATTCAACCGAAGAGGTTAATCAATAAGAATTATACAAGATGACTATAAAGAGGGATCCAAGTGTGCCACTTGATTCCTTGATTCCTAGTAGACGTGACATACATAAATAGAGACTAACTCTCTACCAAACTGGTGGTTTTGATATTGAACCAAGTACTCACAAGCTGCATAAGAAATTAGTGGAGTATGGCTCCCTCGTTAGAATAAGTAATAAATACCACAAGGATGGTTGTGATCAAAATCTACTATTTGTTAGACATCTATGGAGATAAAAGACAGATGGATCTCTTCATATAAGCCCTACGCAGCTGCCCCATGGCATGAGAAGCCTTTGATTTTGTTTTGCATGTTTGACATACTCGTAATTTGAGTATACATGTGTGATGAATATGTGACCCATAATCTGGCACGCTTTGATATGTAAGAGATAAGAGAAAAATATGATTTTTTTCGGAGATAATTCGATTGTCATGATATTTGATTTTTTCCATTTTGCTATATTATGTTTTGGAGATAACTCTATTATTTACGCTGTAAATAATGACATATGGAGTCTTTGAGATGATCCAATTTTTACAATGGAGTTAGCTAATGAGAAAGAGAACCAAGAAGATATAAAAATCGATACGACAGAGATCCAAGAGGATCAATTACTTGATACCGAAAGAAATTTAAGAGGGTCAATTGGATGATATTCGACTTGAAGTGCCAACCAATAAGAATTAAATTCTATGAATTCGATGCAAAGTAAAGTGTACCACTCAATTCCTAATATGAAGGATCTACATGAGTAGAAATTAACTCTCTATGGACATCGGCGAAACTCTCTATGGACATTGGTGAGACTCAAGAATTTAACTACACATGATCTCGTTGGAATTAAGCAGCGTCCACTGTCGGTGTAGTGTGCCATTATGCCCGATGAACATTGGCTTAAGATCAAGCTTCTCCTAAGTGGAATATTACTCAAGTTACAAATCTGTGGAGATACCTTGTTATGTGGTTCAACCTTTTCAAATAAACTCTATTGTGGCTTCAAGGGTCCAAAGTGTCTTCTCTTAGCCTACCGAATTATGAACTATGAAAGATCCTTAGAAAGCTTTGGTTTGATTATCTATGTGAGCTTACATCAAACATGAATCTTAGGTCAGAATCTCATAACAGATTTATTAAAGTTATCTGCTTATCACGATGACAAAGGAGGTTAATCAGTTAGAAAAAGACACCCCAGGGATACAATATTTGATAGGACAAAGTGATCAAAGATGCTGAGAAGTATAATACAGACATGATTTATCTTGACTTCATCAAAAAATATACGACTCGAGAGGTCATCTTACTAAACACGTCCACAATGGTTAATTATGTGATACTTGAGAAAGAGACCTAAGAAAGTCAATTACTTAATTGACATTTGACATCCACGAAGAGGAATTGTTCCTTCAGGCATTTGATTGAACATCACAAAAGCTCCCAAAGTTTCTAAACTATCATCCACTACACTGAGATCTGCTTGTAAAACTTTTAGGTTATCAACCATTTGAAAATCAACAGCAAAGCGACCGACAAATATGATTGGTCTCGCCTCAGAACCACTACATAGTGGTCGGTCTGTTCTCAGCTTGCCCTGCCCAAGAGAACTATTTGGTCCTTCAATCAAGCACCGGATTCACATTAAGGGATTCAAATTCTAACTCCCTTGTAGTCTCGGTCAATGATCAATGTACATCTCTACTTGGGTTCTACAACAATAGCGTCGACGTCCTCGGCGTTCACTAGAGTTTTAAGAAAAAATGGGGGTCTTAGACTAAAGAACGTTGTTCATTCCCCATGCGATGGGTTTGGAATCACCTAGGAAAGCCACGATGATGGCCTTTCACCTCGATCAAGTAACGGAGCTCGAGCTCTTTTATATCATCTATTACAGACTGACGCAGGATGGGATAACTCAGAAAAAGCCAAAGCCGAATGACATCCTAATTCTACCCATCTCCTACAGACATGGCGATGACCCCATATGATTTCAAGCTTCATAAAGGACTTACTTTTCTTTGATGTATTGCCCCATTTCGTATGCGTTCTAAAGATCTATCTGCGGAAGCTAGAGCAGACCAAAACCAGAGTTAAAATGAAGGGGGATGAGCTCTTGACCCCTTATTATTTTTTCTCGTCGAGCAACCAAGAACTACTACTGAGTGATATCACAAGCATGATACGGGGGGCACAAACTCAAGGCAAAAACCCTATGTCTATGCGCTCAGTGGGCTCTGAGCCCTGAACACAGAATACACGAAGATCCAAAATGTACCTTGGGAAGCAGCTTGAAAATTCCTTGACGAAAGGAAAAGATCCAAAATAGTAACAAAATCCATGGTGCTTCATCAACATGAACCACAACTATGCATTAAAAAGTCAGACTTGCATGTGCATCCGCAATATAGTAAGCCAAGGTCGAGGAAGATGTGGGACGTACCGAGCTCACCTTCCTTCAAGTCAATACGCTAATTGATAGAAACTACAAGCCGAAATAAGAATCGATATCCTTTTATAAATGATATGCCTAAGCTCTTGAGCTAGGATGACTGATGCTATATCACTTCAGGGGAGTACCTCCCATATGTAGACATGATTGAGCTTTAGAGCTAATCTTTGTGGAGTACCTGTCACATGAAAGACATCTAACAGTGGAGTACCTCCAGCGAGTAAATAAGATTGAGCCTTAGAGCTAATCCTTTTGTGGAGTACCTGCCACATGAAAAGACCTGAGAAGACTCGGGCATAAGATAACCTACTGCTAAGGTAGGGAGGAAAAAATCCTGACAGAGGCAGGGACCTAGCTCAGGTGCAGCCATTCGATCAAACTTAGGGCCACGACTAGGCATGACGGTGTAAGCCAAACGGGTAAAGTTTGAAGACCGATTAGATCGGCGGATCGGTGCAAGGGTCACAATAAGTGACCAATAACTGATGCTCGAACCCTTCAACGAGGCAGGTCTTCTTGGATAGGGGAAGGGGGCCATGATTGAAATTTTTCTTAAGTATTGAACTCCCAAGCCTTTCATTGAGGTGGGACCTCCGTGCTAAGGGAAAGGGACACAAAAAAATGTCTTTTCATAAGGAACAATACGAGGCAATTAATGAGATAAATGATTGTAAAAAGAGAATATTTTCCAGTGTGCCACATGAAAAATATTCTCTGGGGGCAAATGAAGGGGTCGATAAATTCTGATCATCATCTGACAATTAGATTGGGACATGTGGCAAGATGCATGTGCTGAAAAGAGTTATTTGCAATGACTGCTGTGACCAAGCAAGTAGCTAGGCTATCTAGGTCGGGCTAAAGTTGGTCCGACCTAGCAGAGTAGATAGGTAGGCTATCCGGACCGAGCTAAAGTGGGTCCGACCTAGCAGAGCAGATAGCTAGGCTATTTGGACCGAGTAGAGGTTGGTCTGACCTAGCAGAGCAAGTAGCTAGGCTATCCGGACCGAGCTAAAATTGGTCCGTCCTAGCAGAGGATAAAATTCGACCGACCTATCATCAAATAGCAACCGAATTGATCAGAAAGCTCGGAAAGGAAGAAATGAGCTTGATGCTCGTCAAGACCGAACTGTTACGATCGAACTGTTTAAACAGGGAACGTGGTGCTAAAAAGACGCCTATAACTTAGGCATTTAGATCAACGAATCAACAAAATTGAAGATATCAGAAGGAATTATTGGAGAAATATCAGCAACTTTTCAAACTAAATCACTGAATTGAAGGAAGGTATGCCACCTTGAACCAAAAACCATGAAAACCCTAAGGGGATAATGATCTATAAAAGGCAGAAGAGACCAAGGTGAAAGGTACGCTAAACTCTCATTGTCTTCTTCCAATCAAATCGATACCATTACTGACTTAAGCATCGGAGTGCCTTCGATCGAAGCACTTCGATCTTGAGCAGTTTGTTTGATTTGCAGGAAGAGAGGATTGGGAGATCAAGTTCAGAAATACACTTTACTTGGAACATCAAGTCAAATTCTTTGTAGGAGGTATCATCTAATTTTTGCCTCTTACAGGTAGTCTTTGGGGACAACATTTGAGTTTGCATCTTGCCACCAATAGCAAGCAAGCACACGAACAGGAGCTCAAGCACCTCAGAAAATCTGGACATTTAGAAATGTATGTACATCAGTCATCAATGCATACACATATAAACAAATAGGTGGACGGGGAGAGAGACCTTGACTCAGACAAAGATGTCCACTTTCAGTACTGGCGACTAAATTTCCATGTAATTGAAAGCTCTCTTGCTTGTATCATATAACATTTTTTGCCGCTCCATTTATTTAGCGCGAAGATTACATTATTAGAAAACAGGTAATATATAAGAAATAAGTTCAGTTGGAAAAAATAAACATCATCATCTCATTTTGGGTTTTGCATTGCTCTATGACTTCAATAGAATGGAAAATTTCTACCATTGTGACGGTTTACTCTTAAAGGACCTCTTGATCGTCAAAGAACTAGAGTAAGCACATCGTAACGACTGAAAATCATTAGATTAACTACAAACAGTTCAGCAGACATAGGTTCCTATTAAGAATCATAATCAAATATACAAGAAACAAAAGTCTGTCTATTATCTCATGTCTCAAGCCAATTTGCATTTGCAATGTGCTCAACTGCAAAAGATGCATTTCTTGATTCTTATAACAAACAACAGTGTATACCACATAGTGCATAAATCGCCTTGAACCACCAACGCCACCGGCCATCTAAAACACAAATAATAGCATGGCCTGCTTCGGCCTAAACCTAGTGGGTCCGGTTCTCTACCAAATTTATATTTTATCAAACTTTAGTCAACCTAAATCAACAATCCGCTCATTAGAATGCCACACCAGTGGGTTCCTATGGTCCTACGGATATTCATAGGGAACAACTAACATCACTTGCAAAATTATTTCCCCAGTCATTGAACACCTGATATGATCTGATCGAATTTCTCGAATTCAGATTTTGTCAAATATTTGCCAATTTTAGTTAAGTTCAATCTTCCACCCCTAATTTCAGCCCCATTAACAATCAATTAGCATCGGGAATCAACCTCCTAAAAAGGTGAACCTGGAAAGTGAATCTTCAAATACAATTTTTTTGGACTTTTGTGGAGACTAGTTTTGTTTTTTATCTGGATGGTGACCCGACTAGGTATAATGTTGCGTGGTTTTTAATGGAAAATTTTCTGAGGCCTAGTCCATGAAGCAGAAGCAACGCCCCCGGGGAAAATTTTTGGGCCTGTTTTGTGGCCTGGTGTGAAGGACATATAAAACTCGTTATTTTTGTGATTAGGGTGTGTGGTGGATTGTAAAGCCGTTCTTGTAACTCTCTCTCTCAATAATAAAATTTCTGCAACTTCGTTGATGTAGGTAAATTGTCAAACCACGTAAAATCTTTGTGTCTTGTTCTTTCTTGTTTCTCATTGTTTTATGTTCTAGATTTATTATTCGATTGTGTGTATTTGTCTGTGGATTTAAAACGTATTAAATCACAACAAATTCAATTGAGATTTGGAATACAAGTCACACACAATAAATCTGGAAGGTGAACCTTGTTATTTAATAACATTGCTCTTATTAAATTATAATTTTGCCTTACTGGATTCTAACTTTTGTCATTATAGTTTATTTTTTCATTTCCTTCTCACCAAAATATCAAAGTTTCCATCAAGGTTAAATCATCAGTTAATTAGAAAGACTTTGTCATGGGGCTTCTTGCCTCATCCCATGAGCTTGATTCATTTTAACAACCATTCATAAGCATTGGGTCTGCATTTTTTTCTTGTGTATCACTACTTACTAACAAAGAACATGGATTTGTTTACCAAAATTTAACTATCACCATGACCACACATAGTATATACACCCAGAGACAAAGAGGGGTTAGGGGTAAGGGCAGGTGGGGTGCTAGTGGGGGGTATCACTGTTAATTTGGATATCTTAATGATGGTGTCTCGGATTTAACGGCCCAAGTCTGGTAGTTAATGGGGGGATTACCGGGTTTGACAGGGTATTTGTGAGTGAACAGCTGAATGGAATTTAAAGAAGACGCAGGAGTTAAGTGGTTCCTCCCAGCCAATGGACTGGGGATACATCCACTGTAATGGAGTCTCTTTCTCATTTGAGGTGTATATTGATTTCCGATGGCTACCGAAAAAAGGGGAGAACGGTCACGAGCCTTTTACAGTGAGTTGGATAACATGTTTGCTCCTCAAGCTATGAAGGTGTAGCGCGCAGGATCCAGTCCCTGTCTTCGGTAAGATAATACTGTTCTATTTATATGAGCCCTTGGTCTAGGGTTTCTACCGGCTCCTCCTAACCGCTTCTTGATTCTGTGGGGACCTTTCGTTCTCATCCTGCAAGAAAACTACACTAGCCAGCTCCACGGCAGCCACTGTTCCTGGGACGATCCGCACCACCATTCTCAGCAGGCGGGTTTGTCTGTCCTTGATTGCAGAGGTGATCCCCCTATCCTTTGGGACGCGTGGCATGGTGGGATACGTCCAGATGTTAGGGTTTGACTTCCCCTCCTATAGCTATCTTTTGGCTTGGGTTGAGCTGTTGGTTCTTCAGGGCTTTTCCCAATCCTTTGGACAAGGATGCTTTCCTTGGGCCAGAAAAAGGGGATCTGAGTGTCCTGGGTTTGTTGGGCTTTTCGTCCGAGGGCGGCCCATGTCCAAAATTCTGTCCCAATCACTTAACTAAAACCTATTTTATGAATTGATAATAAGATTATCATACACTATTTTCAGAATATAAAAAAGTAGTTGGGAACAATCGCAAATGTATTGAAAGTATTACAAACCAATGTTAAATTTTTGGTATAATTTGTTGGTTTTACACAACAAAAATCAACATTGATACCATAAGTTGCAAGATAGGAATTTAAGATAAAAAAAAATTAAAACACAAAACACAAAAATATAATGTGATTCAATACAATGTACCTATGTCATACACCATACCTTCATTTACGACCTGAAAAAGCTACATTCTGAAAACCGTCACCTGATAATTGATTACATAGGATAAAATAATGTAACACAAACCAATTCAAATACAACTTAATCTCTATATTTGTTCTCACATGTCTAATATACTTATTCATACTCTATTCAAAATCTTCTAATTTATTTTCTATTTGATTTGATTACTAATAAATATATTTTAGAAATATGGATTCTCACATGTGGTGTCTCAAATTGAATCACACTTTTCGTCCACACACACTTACACTCTCAAGTTCTATGTGTGAATTTGTGAGTTGAGACTGAATTCATCATAAATTTGTGAATTAATACAAATAAATACATAAATTTTAATATATTATAATTAAAAGAACTGTACCACTAAAATTTTGAACTCCATTACTTGGATTGCTAGTTAGGGGTGTTAACTTTGACCTGTTAATACGAACTCGACACGAACGATCATAACATTAACACGATTATTAAATACGCATAATAAATAGTCTAGACAAATATTTAATACTCAGAACACACTAAATAGATTTTTTTTCGTGGGTATTGATACGAACATGATACGAATAATAATAATACAATACGAATAACATGAGATGTGGACATATTACACAAACACGACACGTTTAACACCCCTATTGCCAGTTATACTCACCTTTATTAATGGATTTGCAGCCAGCAGCCACGTTAGAAAGCTGAAGAGAGATGGAAAGAACTACTGCCTTTTCTAGGCCTGTGGAGCTCTCTCTTTTTCATTCAAGCCAAAGGCATTGAAATGCCTCAATTCACTCTTCCTTTTCTTTTTCTTTTTTTTGAATCAAGATTTTTTTTTACTCATTTATAATATATTTTTATAAAATATAAATTAACTCTATTTACAAAATAAAATAGAAAATGCTAAATTGTCTTAAAAAAATACTAAATAAACTTAAAAAACTGACTTAAAAACTTAACTTGATGAATCACTATCATTAAATAGATAATAAGTCCTAATAAATATTGAGATCTATAGTTAAATAATAACAAATAAAACAAGTACATCATCAAGTCAAATTTTTAAGCTTGTGTATCATATATATAAAATTTAACTTTTTAAAACACGACACTCTCAAATCTCGCTCTCAAATATTTTTGAATTTTGTTGTTTTTACGCTCTCGCCCTCGCTTTACACTTTGGGTGATCTAGGTCTCAACATATATTATTGATTAAATATTTTATTTTGTTATTATAAAAAATAATTTACCATATAGTAAACTTCTTGCTCCACTCTTCAAGAAGTTCGCGAGATGGATGATGCGGAGAAAGTAGGCTACAATAGAGCATTGGTGGGTGAAAGTATATGTATTTGTAGTTTCTACGTATGTCAACATGCGGAGAGAAAGACAAGTTGAATAAGAAAACGCATGTCTCTTGATAGGAATATAATTATTCTTTTCTTTTTTTTTTGCACAGGTAAGTTAGGGTCCTACTGTGTGTTCTGAGCGTTAAAAAGTAAGTTTAACCCCAATGAGCTACCGTAACTATGGAGACTTAAACTCAAACATTAAGTAAGAAAATCTGAGTTTTTACTCATTAGACCAACTGCTCATTGGTATAGGAATATAATTATTCAAGAGTAAGTTAGGTTGGACTGATTTTACATAAGTATTTATATAACTATAATTATACGTATTTCATGTTATGTGATAGTCCTTACTTTTTGTACATGAAAAATGTTATTTGGACCAAAGTAATACTATAGAGACCTGATTTGGGTATCTAATCAAGGACATAATTCAATCCATCTATTGGGTTAGTTGTAAGTTCTAATGTTAAATGAAATATGCTTTCAATCCAATTGCTGCATTGAATTAGGTCCAAAAAATATTTGGGTTTTTTGTTGTAGGTACAATTTTTTAGACTTAGTTGTTTACTCTATTAAGTTCAATTTTGATAAAATATATTGTGTTTAGGTACAAAATTCAAATGAAATCAAATTTTTTTTACCTAAGTACTCTCTCTTAAATTATGTATTTTTTATTGCAGTTTTATATATAATCAAATATGTAAAGATTTTATTAGACTCTCTCCCCTATTTTTTCTCCATCTCTCTCTCCCCTGTTACTTTCCCCATCTCTCTACTATTTTCTCTCTCTATCTATCATTGATAATTTATTTTCTTTTTAAATATATAAAGATTTGATTTATTTTTTCATCTCTCTCTCCCCCCTATTTTCTCTCTCTCTATTTATATCTACATTACAACAACACAATTATATAATTAGTTACACCAATCAGTTTTAATTGTCCTATAATATTTCAAACAGTTATTCGTGTGTTCTAATAAACAAAACAATTGTACCAAATAATTACACAAAATTATGATACCAACCCAATTTGGCATTCAGCTGTTTACATAAACTAAATAGTTGCATCATTTAGTATTGCGACATCGTTACACCAATTATATATACCAAATTTAGTATAATGGTAAAGTCTTTTGTGTAATTATAAACTCAATTTTGTGTATATAATTGGTGTAACCATTTCGTGATATTATATTACGTAACTCTTTGATTTATGTAAATAATTGAATAACAAATTGGGTTGGTGTTGTAATTTCGTATAATTGTTTAGTGTAACTCTTTGGTTTATTAGAATACATGAGTAACTGTTTAGTGTATTATAAGGTAATTATAACTAATTGATGTAACTGATTAGCGTAATTGTGTTGTTATAATGTTGATATAAAGGGAGAGAGAGAGAGAAAGAAAGAAGAGAGAATAAGGAAATAAAGGGAGAGGGAGTGAGAGAAAGATGAAAAAATTAAATCAAATCTTTACATATTTTACAAAAAAATTATCAATGTGAGAGAAAGAGAGAGAAAGAGAAATAGATAGAGAAAAAATAGGAAAGAGAGAGTGAGAGAGTAATGGAATAATAAATGGTCTTTTAGTTTTTTTTTCAAAAAAAATGTACTTAGGGCCAAATAAGTTTTCTTAATGTAATTTAGCTCAAATAAATCTAAATTTTTGCACCAACTTTCAAATCACCCAAAACTATTTTCATTTGAATCTAATTTAAGGACTTAATCTATTTAGCCTAATCATTTACAACTGTCAGATTGATAGTGGGTTATATCTAATCTTAGAGCTCATGAGTAATCAAACGGCTGTGATGAATTAGATTCCCAAATTAAGTCTGTTGTTTGTACATTATAGCTATTGTAGGCATTCAACTCTTCACTTTTTTGGTAATAAAAAATCATATTGTTTTCATATTTTTATTTATTCTAAATAATTTGAAATTAACTGAATGAGAATAAATGTTCATTAAAGTGGACATGCCACCTAGGCCTATGTTATAAGATTGGCCCAAGAGCTGGGCTGAGAATAGGTAAATCTGGCCCCAATTTGGACATGGCCCAATTTAAAATTGTGTAATCATATAGAATGGCCCGGCCTAAATCTGGCCAGCCGTAAATCCATTATCTCTTTTAACAGTAAAGGTAATTTATAATTTATACCCTTAAAGTATGCATATAATTTATATTTGGTCCATAAAGTTTTAATTGATGCAATTACATATTTGAAGTTTTATTTGAGTTTCAATTCAGTTCTTCCATCCAGATCTACTAATTTATTCCAATAGAAATATGGCACAGAACTTGCTCACAAGGCTATATTTGTCCAACAATCTTTTTTTTTTTGATTTTCTTATCTGCTTTTTATTCAAAAAATAAAATAAAATAAGATTTCTTGCCTACACATAACATATTTTTCACCAGACAAATATATCTCCTTACCTAAGTCATGTATTGGTCACATAAGACCATATTGTCATAATAAATTGATAATTTTTGATGTAAAAACAAAGTTGAAATTTAATTAAAACACTAAAGATTTGCATGTTACAATTGAAACTTAAAGGACCAAATAGAAGTAAAGTGCATACTTTAAAAGACGAGAGGATGTCCAAATTTACAAGCATTAGAATATAGTAGATTTAATTTTACATGAGGTGATTTTTTTTTTTTTTTGTTGATTATGAAAGGGGAGGGGGCAAGGAAGAGCTTCCAGTGACCACCCCGTTAAGCCTCACCAGTGGGATCATAAGACCGTTGACCTCACCTAGAATTTAACTTTAAACATCTAAAACTCCTTGTCCCAGAGCCAAACAGTTTCAATGCCCACAAGACTGTCAGAAGGGTGACTTCAAAGTTCAAAATCTCTCTCTCTCTCTCTCTCTCTCTCCATGCCCAAGTTGGAGCGGGGAATCCTTCACCACCTCCAGTTCAAACCTTGAGTTTATCCTAGGATCTTGGACAATTTGTGTGCCCTTCACTAGTTTTATAGGCAATGGGGGGAGTCAACAAATTATGTTTGTATGGGAATTAATGATTAAAAGATTAAACACTCTAACAAGTTTTAAGTTTTTTTTTTTGGGGGGGGGGGACATTTCTGTCAAGTGGGTCCACCAGTCTCACTTCCAATAAATGACTTGACAAAATATCACAAATGAGACCCTTAATGGCAGGTAATGAGTGTTTTTAGTAGGTTAGCATGTGCCTACCTCCCTACGTTGATAGTTGTACAATACGGAATGGCAGGTAGCTCTCTAATCCTCTTGATATAAATATGGTTGAAGGCCCAAAAAAGAGGGGGCCCTGGAGGAAGAGCACATCGGCTCTATACTTCACACACACACACACTTATACTATTTTGCTAGTTTTACACATTGGCTTATTGAGGTATTGATAGTAGTACTAACTTAAGAATCGGATGAGCCTCCCCCTGGCTCAGAATCGGGGGTCCTTCTAACCTTTCTCTGCCTTGTAGCTCATGGGTTGGATGATACTCGAAGACTAGGGCATTCCTTGAGATATTTCAACGATTGGCGGATTTTTTTCCATGCAATTTGGCGCCCTCTATGGTAAAGGAAGCATGTGTGTCCCCTAGGTCTACGTACCATCTGACTCGTGAGCCCGACCCAAGCTTGAGATCAATGATGTATCTCATTCCATCGCATCTGTTCAAACTTTGGAGTTTAGTCTTTCTTGAAACAGAACTATAGCGCTCGACCTTTCTTTCAAAACCATAGAGATACAAAAAACTATGATATTGTTGCAAGGCCCACCGTGGAAGTCTTCACAAGAACCTTACCATTCTTGTTATTAGTATTTTATTATGATCAAGTATTCTGTAGCCTTTTCTTCTATTTTATCTAAAAGTGGGGGTTTTCTACTAGTTGGTCACCTATAACAAAGCAGCAGTTCGGCCTCCTTCTCTCTCTCGTTTGTTTAAGTCCATTTCGTGTTAAGCCCGAGGGGGCTCGCCATTGGCAGCTATTGGAGAAATTGTAAAACAAAGAGGAGATGTCCAAGTAGCCAGAGCATACCTTTATCAAATATCATCCACACCAATGAGGACAATTGGCAACGCAGTCGAGCCGACGGAGATGGCGATCTTACAGTCTCCACTTAGGTATATTGGCGTTGGGAAAGCATAAGAGCTAATTGTATATCACCCACCGTAATTGTTTATTGAGCTCGGGGTGTCTCCATTTTCTATGGATGGGTTTCGGAAAACAAAGATAAGTGTTCTTCTCCCATAATTCAACCAAGATCGGATAATATGTTTTCCATTATCATGTGATGCAAATAAGTATTCTCTATTATTTGTTCATAAGAATTTTTGTACGTGTTGTAAATGGTTCGAAGCATGCGAGTCATCTACCCAAAGTCATTATTGCTTCCTTTGGCCTTAGAAATAAACCAAGTAGACTCTCTCCCATATTACTAGAACAAGTAAAATGCACTCGGCACTGACCTGGCTCTGTCTATATTGTCCTATCTCTTGTGCAGCTCAGCCCCCCTTGCCATCTTATAAGCATGAAATCAACTAGCATATAAGTCTCTTGAAATGCAAATGATGAGTCTGAAATTAACTGGGTCAGGCCCAATGAATCAAGAGAGACCTACGTCATCTCAGATCCTAAGTCAACAAGTGAAGGAGGAGCCCTAAGGGGAAGTCAAGGTCAAGGAGAAGTCCAAGGGGCTCCACCCAAGGAGGCCACCCCAAGGGGACCCCTCATCTCTTTTGTTCCATACTCCCTCTCCTTCACTTTGCCGCTCCTACTCAAATCTAAGCTCAAGATCAAGTCCAACCTAGCTCAAGATCCTCTACGACGAAATAGGAGCATGAGGAGAAAATATAGGAATACGCACAGAGATCTAATCCTACCTAAATTGTACTTACCAAAATAGTGGAAGTCATCTCCCTCACGTCACTGCCTCACCGCCTCATCACATTTATATAATGTAAGCTCTCTCTACAATGAGAGACATCTTGGCATCACCTTTTTTAGGCCTCTACACCTTGAGATCCCTACACACTATACCTCCCTACACACATTGTTCTCTCTCTCTCCCCTTCTCTTTCCTAAGCACTGTAATACCCTTGGAGAATACTCTCTTGGTGACTTTTGCTCATTAATAGTGGAGTATACTCTCTTCGGCCACCGTCGTCGTTCCAGATAGTGGAGTATGTCACCCAGACCAAACCACTATAAATCTTTGTGTTGACTCATTATTTACTGTTTTGTCATTGATTGTTTTATTTATTGCTCATTCATTGCACCCATTCATATACTTGACTGTTGATCTTGCGCAATACCGATTTATGTATCATCAGCAAATGTACTGGTTTTAGTCAAAGACAAGTCTCTACACATGGCTCTTTTTGTGAGGGCCACGTGCTAGGGTTAAATTATCAAAGCAAGTTTTGCTAACTACACTTGTCCACCTGATGAACTTATGCATGCAAACACAAGCAAACAAAAGGCAAAAAATCATGGCATTTGCCTATTATGACTAATAGGAAGCGAGGCTTCCTTAATATCATTGTCTTTGCCATTTCAGTGTTGTAGGACCGACTTCTAAGTGTAGAACTCGGCTAGTCAGTCTCGCTACCATCAGTCTAGGCTAGAGATGGCCAAAAAGTTCTGAAAATCAGTCTCACCACTAGAAAGAGTATGGTGCCATCATGAAAGTCTGACCTCTCTCAAAGTCCTGTAAATTACATAATAACCTTGACACAAGGTTTTTAGGCTCTCATCAAGAAGAAATCATTCAAAGGAGGTGGTCGTTGCATTATCTTGAATGTAGATTGATCTACTAGTGACTCACTCTCACTTAAGGAGTTGTTCCTTTGGGCATTCGATCAAACATCATATCATGCTTATTGCTACATTGCGCCCAACATAGCTACAAGTTTATAGATGGACGCCGTCCAATCACAATTTGTTCAGCATTATAGAAATCCATTCGGAGTTCTATTTCTCCTGCCACAAGTTCCTCTCTACTGGGGCTAAAAGTGCAAAATACTCATGAAGCTCGGAGTGTCTCTCTGCCATGTTGACAGCGAGAATTTCGACAGATTCAAAGAAACATTCTACCCTCAAATTATGGACCAGTTCAGGACTAAATGACACGATACTTGTCTATGGCACAGAAGAAAGTTAGTGATCAGGGAATCACTCAAACTTCTCTTGGGTTCTAAGGAAAGTAATCGGTGGTATCACTTGCAAACAGTATATCATTTGGCAACAAAGAAACAAGTCCATAAACCTATGTGTTTGATGCATATCAAATTAGCCTTGACAGAAATTATTATGCTCTTATTTGAACTCGGCGTCAACAAGCATCATACGTCAAGAGTTGAACCGAAGGAATTTCTTCTCTGCTGCGAGCGTGAGTAAATTGCATACCTGGAAAAGGGACCATGTTCAGTCCCTTTTATTTGAACAATGAAAGCTTCGAGAAGATTTCTAAATGATATTCGACATCGACGATAAGCTTTGTCCAACAAGCTTCATTGGAGGAGCTGCCTAATTCATTCACCTGCAATGGAAAGATGCAATAGTTATTGGGTCTTCATAATTAAGTGCCTAATTACAAATTGGCCGCCCAGCATAACCAAAGCTTCCGTTTGGCAAAGGAACCAGCACTTTGGCCAAGCCTCAAATTAGTTGTCGCAGCTCATTCTCGAAGGAAATATTTGTTCGGACATTTGACTGAACATTAATGGTGCGCTCACAGACCATTGTTTAGACTTCAATATCTTCAGTCGGCATGATTAATAGAACTCATGGGAGTCGTTCGGCCTCTCCAATCAGTCGCTTAGGAGTCGGTACTTGCAACCACCTTTCTCGTCCCACTCTCTCCTTAATACCCTTAAGTAGAGGCTTATATCAAAGTATTGTCCAACTTGGGTGAGTCCCATTGATTCTTCACAATAGAAGGGTCTGAAAGGTTGGGCAAGCCACTGTTATGGCATTGGTTCATCGTGTATGACTCGAGAAGACATAAAGCTACATTACTCATTCAATGCAACAGATATTCAAAGACTTCAAAACCCATAAAGATGATCTATCACCGAGATGCTATTTCAGCCAAGAAAATATGCTCAACACCACTTTGAATATGATCGGCACCGCTTAGAATCTACTAGTCATCATTGTAACACCAACCAACAATCATGAGTAGACTTGAGAGACCAAAAGCTTCGCATTACCTAATGATCTTCGAGTAAGAGCAGTAGACACCTTCACTAGCCTTTGATGCTCGGCCTTGTTGAAACAAAGCTCGGCACTCGACGCGAGAAGAACTAGTCGCTTCTTGTAGATCATTGTGGTGTTCAGGGAAATTTCTCTTAACAGTGTATGAGTATGAAAGCAAGTTGGATAGAGCCATGACGTTGCCTCACACAACCTCCTCACAATGGGGGCATATCTCCAGAACCAGTGATACTCGACGTCCATGACTGAGGCGATCGGTATCAAACTCAAAAATATTTTAGAAGTTAGTCTCACTCCCCCGGACACTACTATCAAGCCCTCGGCTGCTAGCCGAGGAAAGAAAGTTCAGCTCCGTTTGGGCACCTACCAGTAACTATAGACTTCGTCAATCAACCTAGGAGGGACTTCAATCAGCATAGCTAGTTGAATCCAAGCTTCTTAAGTGGGCAGCCACTCCTTGGGAGATGGTTAGTCTATCCTTGTGCATCAATGGTGATTGGTTTACCATCAAGAGGTGAATAAGCCACCCCACAAATTCTGCAAGCTTCATGGCGTGGTCCCCAGGTGGATGTCACCATTCTCATCTAGCAAAAGCAGAAATAATAGCCAGCTCTTAGAGGGTTTTTCAATTAAGCACTCTATCAAACACTGCAAAGGCACCGATCAAATGCCAACGTTTCTGCTCAACTCTTATTCGAATATCTATATTCTTGGAGGGCTGGTTGACATCGTTACCCAAACCCAACGAAGAACAGAGCTATACTATGCAATCACAGAAAAATCAGACGGTCAGGCGTTAGTAGAGGTGCTCGATCTGTCACCCAAATGTTCTCGGTCTATCAATAACTTAGAAGTCAAAAGGGCCCATGACATATGCGGTCAAGAGATAGGAAGGATCTCATAATTAATGGGTTCGAAATCAGGAAACCAAACTATCGCAATGGTCTCTTTCACCTTGGCCAGAATCTTCTAATTTGGCTCCTAGCCGCCACGAGAAAAGGGGCAAAGGTGGATGATTTTCTAATTCTACTCTTTTCCTTCTGACATGGCAATGAAACCATGCTATAATTTCAAGCATCAGGAAGGATTTACTTTGCTATGAGAGATTGCCCACTTCCGTATGTATTCTAAAGCTCTGCTTAGGAGCACATCTAAACAAAAATGAAAGTTGAAGTGAGAACGGCCGAGCTCCTGACCCCTCACGGTTTTCTATCGCTGAGCAACCAAGATTTGATGCCAAATGGTATCACAAGCATGAGACTGGGGGGGCACAAACTCAAGATAAAATCACTATATGTCTAGGCACAACGTGGGCTCCGGGCCTAAACACGGGTAAGCCTTTGCTCGGCCAAAGCGATGAAAGCCCTAATGTAGGCATAAAACCTCTCAAGGATGGGTTCAAGAACCTGTACTTGGGAGTACTTGTTTAGGGATAGAATACTAGCATTGGCCTCGGTCATTAGGGGTACGGCCCCGAGGGGTGTAAGACTTCACCCTTGGAGCAACGCCCTCATAGTTTAACTCGAGCATTGGCCTTTAATGAGTCTTGCGCTCAAATCATTAGAGGCACGGCCCCGAAGGATGCATTTTCATGCTTTTATAAGCTTGGAAATTCGATAAGGTACACTTTTATTTATTTTAATTAAATATGAATTGAACATGATAAGAAAGGGCAGGACTCAACGTCTGGTTGATCATCAAACTTGAGACT
>CM042191.1:10249444-10263327 GCA_023539305.1 Ilex asprella
TTCAACAAATATTGGGCATGTTAGGCTTATGAGACATTAGGGTCTTGCTGAGAAAGCAAAACCATTGGCATGCACTTTCATAGTTGCAAAGGTTGACTAGGTCTGAATCTTTATGAGTCTTCCTCATGGTCTTCATGAACTTGAGATGGGAATGTGCACATTTTCAAAGGCTAAAGGAGTTCTAGGAGGCAGCCAGCAGCCTTGTGTGGAAGGTGAGGCCATAATCTGTTGTGTGGCACCCACATTTCTTTAGGGGTACTTGCCCAAAAATCACTTCTTTATGGTGTACTAACCCAAAAAACATTTCTTTATGGGTTCCATGTGCTTAAAAATTAAAATCTAATTATCCAATGAAAAGTGGCAGTGATAAAGGTTTGGAAAAAGTAGATTACTATAGTATTATTCCGCTCATGTACTAGACTAATGTTGAATTTTGAACAAAGTCATCTCTCCACATAAAAGAGTAAATATATGGGTAAATTTTGGTAACCTCTTAAGGTCAGGTCATAAGAGTTTTATCTCTTATGAATATTCGAATTTTCACGTGAATAGTCTGACTTTGATCAGACCGGGGAGAAATTAAGTGCGCATAAACTTGCTTCAACTATGGGTATGGCCCCAAAGGGCTACATTTCATTGGATATTCTAACCCCCAATCTTATCCTTCATGAGAGGTTTATCATGTGTTTGAGACACCACTAGGCTAACTCCTTGGAGTTAACAAATTATATTTGGATCCTAAAATTATGTCTTCTAGTTTATATTATGCCATAAATTATTATGTTTCTCACATTATATATCTAAGTACGAGTATTGACTCTACATTGTTCCAATTACAGACATTGAAATTATGTATTAAAATCAAATCGAATAGTGGAAGAGATGATGTGACAATGGGTAAATGGAATTGGGGGTTATAATTGAATGGGTCAAAGTAGTCTTCTTCCATTGGATTATAAGGAAAGAGTAATGAGTCATGAACTACGCTTTTGAGGTAAAAAAAAATAGACAAAACCGCTAAAGAGAAAAACCAAAAGAGTTACAAAATTCATGAACTAATATACGGTACCGACTCAATAATTTATGGAAAAAACTAGGAGACAAAATATAGTCCATTGGATTGAGTCAAAGGTTTTTTGGAAACAAAAATTAATTACATTAAATCTATTCTTACGTAATAAATTCTGAATACTTACACTTACTCGCTAATAAACAGTGTTAGGCTACCCTAAGAAACACTAGAGAGAGTTGCATCAAAATATTCGAATTTACGGCGGCTCACCGAGACAACTTGTTAGGCTACTCTACTCTTACGGATTCCCCATGAGGTCAAAGCTATAATCCAACCAAGTACAAAATATTGGAGGTGATTTTAACAAATGATGATATTTTTTTCTTTATTTTTTAACTGTTACAACAAATAATGATCGAATGAAGTTTTTTATATTGATTTTATCTCGATTCTATCTAGTTGGAACTTGTCTGTTTGAATCATAGTCTTTGATGCAATATTGCAAAGTTACTGTTTAATACACTACAAGAATAAAGGTCTTTTGTTGACAAATTTTTTATAGCTATTGTATTCGCCGTCACAAAAGGCATGTTTAAGATAATTTTTTTTGCAATGGTTGTATTTCTCATCACAAAAAACGTGTTTGTATTAATATTTTGTTAATATTTGTGGTAATTATTTTGTTTTGTCATAAATAGTGTCATAAATTCAAAAAAAAATTTTATATTTGAGAGAACTATTTTTCTTGTCTCAAATAATATTTCATAAAACATTAAAATGTTATTTTAGATTAAAAAATAATTTATAGGTTAAAGAAGAAAAACTCTAAAAAAAGATTGTATTAGTCACAACTATTTTTTATGTTACAAGTAATATTTTATAAAATTAAGTAGTTTTAAATCAAAAGACAATTTCTAGTTCAAAGAAAAAAAAACTCTACAAAGTCAATTTTTTATATCAAAATTAAGGGTGTCAAAATATGAAACGACCAGTTAACACGACATAAAATTAGTAGGTTGAGTCTTCCTTAAGCCTCCTGTTTAGTAAACAAGTAGACCCGATACGATACGATTATAAACGAATTAGGTATTTGTGAAACCAATTAGAAAAAACATATAGGATATGACTCGTTTATATACCATTTACATAATTGGACAAGTCGTTCAGAGAAATATTGTATAGCCCTCTGTTGATATATATTCTAATTTCTTTTAGTTTTTTATTGTATGTATGTATATAAATATTATTTCAGTATAGTAACAATAATTTTATATTCTTTTTTAGATGTCACTGAGAGAGTAGATGATTCGGGAAGGATGTTCAACTTTTTGAATTAATTTATTGTACTCATAGATCGTTATATTTTATAAAAGTACATATTTTACATTTTGTTTAACTCATGAGATTGTTTATATATATATATATATATATATATATATATATGAAAATATTGTTATATTTTTGGAAATGTTGATTATATTTATTTTTGTGTTTATCTATATATTGAATTGGGTAGTTATACGGATATCAATGGGTCTTTGGTCTAATGATACTCCTTACATTGTGAAAGTTTTATCTTCTTGAGGTCAAGGGATCAAACTCGTTTCCCCTTTCCCCTCTCCATCCAAAAAAAAAAAGTTGTACAGAGTGTATATAAGTACATGATGTATAACATTGGTTACCAACGGTTCATAATAATTTTTATTTTTTTTGTGGCAACATCGTTGTTGTTATAAATATATGTTCTATTTTTTACGATAGTCAATTGTGGTATTTAAGGCAACACTATTGTCGCCGTGATAAAAACAAAAATGTCAAATTTTTTGTGACAATTTATTTGTGACAGGGTCTTGTTGCCGTAAATACTATTTGAGACAGACCGTTACTGTCGTAAAAACCTTTTGAGACCACACTTATTATGACGAGACAATGCCACCACAAAAAATATTTGTGACGACAAATTGACTTTTTATGATAGTATTTACCTCCATAAAAAAAAATTCTTGTAGTGAATATCATAGAAAATCACGAGTACTCATTTTATATATAACGAGTGAAATATATTGCACGGGATAGCTCCTGCAATCACTTTGAAGTAGCAGTCGTCTTGCGGATGAACCCTGAAACAATCACAAGGTTAGGAAAGCGGGCCAGGCGTGCGCCCGGCTTATCCCCTCCGAAGCTTAAGTCAGTAAGAATGGAAGGGTCAAGCTTAGTTCAGTATAGTTTGTGGTTTGAGTTTTCCATACATTTGTTCATTTTTCTGAAGGGTATTTATACCGGGACTTGAAATGATTGTTTTGACACGGATGTCTCCTCAGCATTTAATGCCCTTCAGATCTACCTATGCGCAATGATTAATTTTCACCTGGATTACCGTGTCATTAATGTTCGGTGGACGAGGCCAATCCTCGGGGCCACGCCGAGAACCCCCTGCCACCTCCGAATACCTAAATACCTGCAAACGACGTATGACACCTATTTCATAGCAGTCGGCGTCTAGGGGCCATCACCCCTAGTTCTGTGCTCGGCGTCATAGTCATAAATGCACCCACTCGTGGTTGTCAGCCTGGGTCATCGCAGGTGCTGAGGTACATTAAATGTCCCGTCTGAGTCACTTACGTCGCCATAAATGTTGGGTCACATCGTATTAATTGTTTGTTAGAGGTTGTACTCGGCCTTACGAAAATACCTCCCCTCGGCTTCACCACTCGGTTCTGTTAACTTTCTCGGCCTCAGAACTCGACTTTTGATCATCCATACTTGTACACGTATCGCCTCGGGGGTTGCTAAGCCGCCTAGAGTCCCTTCAACTGCCCCCCAGCCTCTACTCTTTATGCGGCTTGGGACAAGTGGCGCAAGGAGAGTGGAGGCTTACTGAACACGCCTACTTAATGAAGGACGGTTACTTGCACATCTTGAGCCATCTTTTTCAAATCCTCTATGATGGGTGTCTTCTCGATTCCCGTTTTCTCATCTGCCTATAAATAGGGGGAATCTTGGCCATTTGAGGACTTTGCAAACTCGAATTCCCTTCAAGCAATTAGCTCCCGAGCAACCCTGTTCCTTTCTCCAAGAACTCTGTAAGTGCTCCTCACCAATCCCTTTCTTTTCTTCTTCCCCTGTATTGACTCATGGCCAGAAATCGTAGAGGTGAGGTAAGGAATCCTCAACCATCCAGAGCCCGTAAGTTAAAGAAAATCGTAGTGAATGAGGACAACAAAGATGCCTTTAGAGTCAAATACCAGATCCCCGAGCGCGTATTCACCTTCCCTTTTAGTCCCACACAACACAGTAAGGATCGAGGGTGTGTAGAAATGATGCTCTTTTACACCAAGGCCATCATGGAAGGGGGGTTGTCCTTCCCTCTTCCTCCCCTTGTGCTGAAGCTGCTAATGTAGCTGAAGCTGTTCCCCCTGTAGTGGGGGTGAACTTTTTTAGGATAGTTATGGGCGTAATTGCCATTAACGCTTGGCTTAAGGTAGACTTGGGGGTGGGTGAGATTTTATTATGCTATGACTTAAGGCTAGTCTCAGGGGGAAGGTACTATCTCAAAGCAAGGGACCCCTCATTGGTTTTGAGGGCGCGGCTCCAAGGAAGGAGTCTTACACCCCTTGGGACCGTGCCTCTAGCGACCGAGAGCTCGTCTCGTGTTGGTTTTGAGGGCATGGCTCCAAGGGAGGAGTCTTACACCCCTCGGGACCATGCCCCTAGCGACCGAGAGCTCGTCTCGTGTTGGTTTTGAGGGCATGGCTCCAAGGGAAGAGTCTTACACCCCTCGGGACCGTGCCCCTAGCGACCGAGAGTTCGTCTCGTGCTGGTTTTGAGAGCGTGGGGCAAACAGAAACAGAGAATTGAACCTAGCTTAACAAAAATATTTTTTCAGGTTTGATACATTCCAAGGTCGGAGTACATCATTGCCACCCATATCCTGTAGCCTATATGCGCCGGTGCCCCCCACAGAGGTTACTTTGTAAGGGTCTTCCCAATTGGGCCCGAGTTTTCCTTCGGCAGGTTCTTGAGCGGTGCCAACAGCCCTCCTCAGCACCAGGTCTCTAACTTTGAAATCTCTTGTTCGGACCTTCTTTTGATGTTGTCTCGTTAGTTGACCTTGGTACTTGGCCAGCTTGATAGATGCTAGTTCTCTCCTTTCTTTAGCTAAGTCGAGATCCTTTACAAGTATCTGGTCATTGTTTCCCAAATCAAATGCCTAGCTTCGAATCGTCGGGAGCCCCACTTTCAATGGAATGACGGCCTCACCCCCATGTGTTAAGGCGAATGGCGTTTCGCCCGTTGAAGTTCTCGGTGTGGTCTTGTAGGCCCATAGCATGTTGAGCAATTCCTCGGACCACTTCCCTTTTCCTTTCTCAAGCCTTTTCTTGATTCCGGCCAACACAGTCTTGTTGGATACCTCTGCTTGCCCATTACTCTAGGGATAGGCTAGGGTAGAATAATAATTGCGTATTCCAAACCCTAAGAAAAATTCTCTGAATGGGCCACTATTAAACTGAGTCCCGTTGTTTGAGACGATGGCTCTAGGAATTCCAAACCGAGTGATAATGTTTTGTCATATGAATTTCTTTGTCTCGGTATCTCGGATATGGCTCAGGGGCTCGGCTTCGATCCACTTTGTGAAATAATCAGTTGTTACTAATAGGAATTTCTTGCCTAAAAGGGCCTTTGGGAACGACTCGACAATATCAATTCCCCATTGAGAGAACGGTCATGGGCTAGTCAGCAAATTCAGGTCTCCTGCCGGTTACCTGATGATGGGAGCGAATTTCTGACGCTTCTCGCATTTTTGAACGTACTTCTTTGCATCTTTCTGCATGTAGGGCCACCAATATCCTTATGTCATTGCTCGATGCTCCAGGGATCTACCTCCCGTGTGACTCCCGCATACGCTCTCATGGATCTCGTGAAGCAAAGGTTCCACTTTGTCCTCGGGGACACAAAGCAAATGGGGTCCCAAAAAAGATTTCCGGTATAGTTGATGATTGGCGGATATCCAAAACCTGGAAGCCTTCAGCCTGATCTTTATTGCTTCCCTGACATCATTAGGGAGCACGCCTTCCATCAGGTACGCAATAATAGATTCCATCCAACCCGAGGGAGTGGACGGTGTCTCTATCGGCAACACTTGCTTGTAACCTATTTCTTCTATGCTTGGTTTTTCTCGGTTTTCAACAATGATACGCTGAGTTATCTCAGAGGCCAATGTCGAGGCTAAGCAGGCTAACGCATCAGCGTTGTTGTTCTGATCCCTGGAAATCTGGGACACTTCTACCTTTTCTAATTTCTCCATCCTGGATTTCGCCTTTTGGCAGTACGCCTTCATCCTAGTGTCTTAAACCTCAAAATCACCACTAATTTGGCTCACCACTAACTGAGAGTCACAGAAAACCTACAGCTGTTAGACCCCGACCGAGTAGGCTACATCAAGCCCTACCAACAGTGCCTCATACTAGGCTTCGTTATTGGATGCTTTGAACCCCAATTTGATAGCTCGCTCCATTATGAATCCTTCTAAATTAGCCAGTACCACCCCTACTCCTGCCCCCCTTGCGTTCGAGGAACCATCAACGTGAAGATTCCAGACTCCAGAAGTATCAACTTTCGGTGGGACTCGGGCGCAGAGAACTCGGCCACAAAATCAGTGAGGACCTGTCCCTTGATTGAAGTACGAGGTTTGTACCTTATGTTGAATTCTCCGAGCTCCACGGCCCACTTGGCGATCCTTCCCGATAAATCGGCTCTTTGTAGAATAGACCTAAGGGGACGGTCGGTGAATACTTCTATGGTGTGCATCTGGAAATAGTGTCTGAGCTTCCTCGCCGAGATGATTAAGGCCAGTGCCAATTTCTCCATCGGCAAGTATCTCGTCTCTACGTCGAGGAGGGACTTACTCACAAAGTAGATGGCCCTCTGTGCCCCTTCACACTCCCTTACCAGAGCACCACTGACTGTTTCCTCTGAAACGGACATGTACAGGTAGAGAGTCTTCCCTGCTGCTGGTACAGACAAAGTCAGGGGCGCTTAAGGTATTCCTTAATCCCTTCGAGTGCCAGGTCACAGTCCTCGTCCCAGTTACCCTTTGCCACCCCCTTAAGCTTAGCAAAAAATGATTTGCACCTATCAGAGGACTTAGAAATAAATCGGTTAAGGGCGGCGAGCATGCCAGTCAACTTTTGAACACCTTTCATAGTCCTCGGCGCCTGAATGTTTTGCACTGCTTGAATCTGCTCAGGGTTGGCCTCAATGCCCCTGTGAGTCACCAAGTATCCCAGAAATTTCCCTGAGCTTATCCCGAAGGCGCACTTCAAGGCATTAAGCTTCAGACCGTAGCGCCGAAGTATGGAGAACGCGACGCCGAGGTCGCTAATATGATCGTCGCCTTCTTTACTTTTAACAAGCATATCGTCAATGTACACCTCCATGGTTACACCGATCAATGGTTTAAACATCTTGTTCATCAAGCACTGGTAAGTGGCCCCTGCATTCTTCAATCCGATCGGCATTACTATATAACAACAGATCCCTCGAGGTGTAATGAAAGCTGTCTTCTCCTGGTCTACTTCCTCCAACGAAATTTGGTGGTAACCCACCCGCCTGAGCATCCATGAAGGTGATGCGTTTGTGGCCCGCGGTTGCGTCCACCAACTAGTCAACTTTAGGAAGTGGGTACCCATCCTTGGGGCACACTTTATTCAGATCAGTGAAGTCCACGCATACTGGCCATTTCTCTTCCTTCTTTTTAGCACACACTGTGTTGGACAGCCACTCTGGGAACTGGACTTCTCGAATGGAACCCGCGCTCAACAACTTGTCCACCTCTTTGTCCACAACCTTCGCGTGATGCGAAGCTGTTCAGCGTGCCTTCTGCCTCACCGGCTTGTAATTCGGGTTAACATGGAGTCGGTGGGTTTTCACCTCAGGATTGATCCCAGTCATATCGGCCTGGATCCACACAAAGACATCAGAGTTTTGGCACAGGAAAGAAGCCATCTCCGTCCTCCCGGCGTTATCTAGCGAAGATCCTATCAAGAAGTACCTCTCCTCATCACTGGGACTCAAAAGTACCTTTATCAGAGGCTTGGTAGAACGGTCGGCTGGGCCTACTGCCGGGTCATCCACCCCAAGCCGACCGAACTGTGATTGTTATTTAGCGATTACCTCATCGGGGTCACGGTCCCCTGGCATAGTACTACGTCCTGTCTTTATCGCCACATAGAAACAGTTCTTTGCAGTCAATTGGTCTCCCCGGACCTCCATGACGCCGCACAGGGTGGGGAACTTCACTTTCTAATGATAACTGGAGTGGACTGCCTTCATAGCATGCAACCAGTCCCTCCTCATTATGGCGTTGTATGGGGAATCGGAGTCAATTATTAAAAATTCAACCGGAATTGAAACAATCGCTGCTCGTACCATCAAGGTGATTTTGCCGAGCGGAAGGGCACTAGAGCTATTGAAACCAAATAAAGGTGTATGAACGGGCTCTAAATCTGCTCGGGTCAAACCCATCTTTCGGAAGAGGTCGTCATACATTACCTAGGACGAGCTCCCTGAATCTACCAAGATCCTCCTCACATCATACTTGCCAATCCGCAGTGTGATCACAAGTGCGTCATCATGCGACAGGGCCACTCCTCCCAAGTCAGCATCGGAGAAGCTGATAATCTCAAGATCCTGCGGGGGTCTCTTGAAGGACTGCCCTTCCCGTTCTCCTTCTTCTACCCTTAGCGCTTGCGAGACTCGTCTGCGCTCAGCTTGGAGAATGTTGTATGTTGGCCTCTCAACTGCGCAAACATGCATAACGTTGATTACGAGGACGACCTCTCAGGGCGGTTCCGTCTTCTCCTCCATCGTTCTCTGGCGGGGCCTCTGATCAATGAACTACCCAAGATGACCGTCTCGAACCAGCTGTTTGAGAAAAGACTTGTATGCCCTGCAGTCTTCGGTCATGTGGCCCACATCCTTATGATATGAACACCGGGTCGTTGAGTCCCTCGTGGCCGGGTCCCCTAACATCTTCGGGGGCCATCTGAAGTAAGGTCGGTCCTAAATCTTCCTTAACATCCTATAAATAGGTTCCTTAAAAACCATATTGATTCCTTGGAAGGACATCCAGTTTGGTGGTGCGGCAGGCGCGCCTCTCCCAGCCGATGGTTCCCTGTCCCTCTTCTTTGGCATCAGCTCGCGGTCTCTTCCTCTTCTGTTCTCGGGATCGGTGGCCTCGTCCTCGACTTGCGCATATTTATCTATCCGTGCCATCAGGTCCTTCTCAGGAACTTTCTTGGTAAAGGATCTGTAGAGGCCGGTGTCTCGGGGCAACCCAGCCGAAAGGACACTGCTGCCATTGCCTCCGAGCATGCGTCCACCTCGTTAACCTCCTCCCAGTACCTTATTACATACTGCCGAAGGGATTCTCCATTCTTACACTTAAGTGTCAATAAGGCGCCAATGTCTTTCGGCCTCTTGGTGCTAGTAATAAATTATCCTTTGAAGAGCTCCACCATCTGTTTCCAAGACCTGATGCTCTCAGGGGCCAGACAACCTCTGGGAAAGACTCGGCACAACAACCTCTAGTCAATATCATAAATTGATATCAACTGTCTGTAATGCCGAATGTGGCTCTCAGGGTCAGTCCTCCAATCATACACTTTGAATCGAGGGACCGTGAATTTCTTTGGTATTTCAATTTCCCTTATAGACTTCACAAATGGGGAGGAGATTTGATCTTCGTCTACTCCCATGGGGTGCTGTTTCTGGCGTCTACCATCGAGGCACACTCGGGGTTCTCCACCTCCCCTTGGCCTTCTCGCGGTGGACTCTCCTTGAGACTTTGTTGCCAAGGCACCCGGAGAGATCTCCAAATGGTGGTCCCCTCGCAATAGGTCAGTTTGATGGTGGTGTTCCCAAGACCCTCCACCAGGCGCGTACTTTACCCAGCTATGCAGATTCTATCTATCAGTTGAACGCCCGCGCCGATTTCTCTCGGGGGTCCCTGGCCCTGCTCTCCTGGACTCGGCCCGGCCAGGACTTTGTCCCTCTGCTTCTAGGGTCCGCTGACTCGCGTTCGCCGATTTTTCGAACTCCTCGAGCCTACGCCTCACCTTGGCGTTGTCCTTTTCGAGCTCCTTGATGCGCCTCTCCATACGTCTCTCCATCATCTCCACGATGTCACGAGCCGAGGGGCTTTGCCCTCCTAGATCTTGATCCACAGGGAAAGTTTGTTGCGAGGAACGCTCTCCTCCTGTTGACTAACCTTTTGGTCCAAGCTCTGCGACCACTAGGAGGCGGGCAGCCTCCACGTTCCTCATGCGTAAACCCTCTACCCCATCACCTTGGGATCATGTGTTCACCATGATGCGACCGCTACAAAATAAAGGTTTTCAGCTCCCACAGACGGAGCCAAATTACACGAGATAGCTCCTGCAATCACTTTGAGGTAGCAGTCGTCTTGCAGATGAACCCTGAAACAATCACAAGGTTGGGAAAAGGGGCCAGACGTGCGCCCGACTTATCCCCTCCGAAGCTTAAGTCAGTAAGAATGGGAGGGTCAAGCTCAGTTCAGTGTAGTTTGTGGTTTGAGTTTTCCATACATTTGTTCATTTTTCTGAATGGTATTTATACGTGGACTTGAAATGATTGTTCTGACACGGATGTCTCCTCAACATTTAATGCCTTTCAGACCTACCCATGCGTAATGATTGATTTCCACATGGATTACCGTGTCATTAATACTCGGTGGACAAGGCCAGTCCTCAGGGCCACGTCGAGAACCCCCTGCCACCTCTGAATACCTGAATACCTGCGAACGGCGTATGACACCTATTTCATAGCAGTCGGCGTCTAGGGGCCATCACCCCTAGTTCTGTGCTCGGCGTCATAGCCATAAATGCACCCACTCATAGTTGTCAGTCTAGGTCATCGTAGGTGCTGAGACACATTAAATGCCCTGTCTGAGTCACTTACGTCCCCATAAATGCCGAGGCACATCGTATTAATTGTTTGTCAGAGGTTGTACTTGGCCTTACGAAAATACCTCCCCTCGGCTTCACCACTCAGCTCTGTTAACTTTCTCGGCCTCAGAACTCGACTTTTGATCGTCCATACTTGTACACGTGTCGCCTCGGGGGTTGCTAAGCCGCCTAGAGTCCCTTCATATATTTATATGATGATTTTAACAATTCTTAATCCTAATGATAGATTAAGTGATAACAGAAATGAGCTATAAACTTAAACTCTTGACTTTGAATCTTGGCAACCCTTTGAAGTCAAGTTATGAGTTATTTATTCATCACGAATACTCTAGTCTCAGCGTGAACCGAATCGGAAAAGGAATTAATCAAAGTGCATGTAAATTGACTCGGATACTTCTGACCATTGAACCAAAAAAAATAAAATTTAACAACCCTTAACAATGGTCCAATAAACAAGTTTATTCTCTTATAAGCAATCTATCTTAAGTTTGATACTTTCTACATCTCTAAGGATCAATCACTATTATTTATCAAGGTATATGTTCTTAAACTAGTTCGAATTAGATGATCAATCTTAGAATTCAAGAAAGTAATCGTCTCAAGCTTTAACACCCTGTAACAAATAAAAAATTTTTAAAAAAATATGATGATTTTAGCAGACATGTGTAAAAGTTTATGAGATTTGTATGATCTTTTTTTTCTCTCTCTTTGTCTGAATGCTAATTACCAATAATCCAAATAAGTTTTGGTTTTAAAGGAGCAAATTCGTTCCATAAGTTCTCGAGAAATATTTAAGAAAAAATTAAAAGACGTTAAGGGGCAGGGCAATAGTAAATTAGTAAACTCCAAAAATGTTATCTAGGTAGGCCCTGTTTGGTAACGTTTTCGTTTTTCGTTTTTCAAAAACGAAAAAAATGAAAATAAAAACGTTTTATTTGGTTTTTAAAAATTACTCCTTGTTTATAAAACGGTGGTAAAAAAAAATCAGTTACCAAAATGAGTTTTTTTTTCTTGTTTACTCTAAAAATTAAAATTAAAATAAAAAATAAAAACGTTACCAAACAAAGCCTACAATATTAATTTATTAAAGAGAAGACGGTTTTACGCACTCCCTTTTTAACTACACTCAAAAACAAAAAAAAAAAAACTCTACTCAATCTCACCCCCTCATAAACTGTCAATATTACTTCTGGTTTCGTGTAAAATGACACACTGCCTCCCATTTTAACCAATTTAATTGTTTATTTATCTTGAATTTAGATTCCTTACGATACTTTTTTTTATATTCTTTTTTTTTACATCATCCATAATTAATAAATGAGAGATTCATTTATACACAGTGAATTCTATTTAGTCTCATGATAGATGATTAATCAAGAAAAAAAAATAAAGAGAAAATATATTGAAATGATTTTTTTTTTCATTTTTCTCTTCAAATGAGTAATCATGTGTGTGAAACACCTAGTGTGGGAGAAAATGACGCTCCTCTCTTTCTCTAATGGACCAATAGAGGTAGGAAAAAGTTAGAAAACTCAAATTGGTTAAATTATTAGTTGGAAATTGCTGCCCCTCTCTCTTTCTCCCTCACTTTGTGGGGGAGAAAAATTGCATGGTGCATAAAGCCTAGTGTGGGAGAAAATGTGGTAGGTTGGTAAATGTCACCATACTAATCAAAACCCATGCAATTGGGTTTTAAGGATATGTTTATATCCTAAAATTTGATATATTTTTATCAATAATAATAATCTCGTATATGAATATATTATACAATATTAAAAATTGAACTGATTTTACAATATTTGTATTTTAAATAATAATTTAATTTTTTTGAATTACACAATTTAAAATTCAAATGAAGATAGAGGTATGCGTGAATTGATGAGATTGTTTGATATTGAATGTCGAGTTGATTAAATTATTTGACATCGGACATAAATTATAATATCACCTCGGATTGATTTCAATAACCCATGTACGTAGAATTATCTATAATATAAAATATGACAACTTTCAATACATTTATTCGACGATATCAAATAGACTCATCCAATAATTATCAATATTCTTCTTAATATTATTCACATTACACCGTACATTCAGATACGAGCTATCCTCAATTTAAAATAAATGATCGTGAGCTTGGATTTATAATCCCGTCCACAATTTTATTTTATCCAATCAAAGAGTATTTATCCTTCAATCCGATAGAACCAAAACGGTCCTAAAAGGGGTACGTTACTGACCCACCCACTCCCTGCGCTTGCGTGGGGAACCTTTTGTTGTCACCGCTCGTGCAAAATTGCCTTCTTTTTAAACTCCATCAATCGTGTGTCACGTAAATGTATTCGTATTCGATTTTAATAGATTTGTACTAAAAAAATATTTTAATTCATATTTAAAATATAATTTATATATAATACGAACTCGTTGTGACATATTTCGTTAGATATAATAATTAATTAAAATATTATATTTTTTATTTTAAAAAATTATTTTTACAAAGTTACTCTAATCATATTTTATATTTTAGCGAACTATAATTAATATTTTAAGTTAAAAATATTGTATAGCTTGACATATCATTAAAATATAAAATAGTTAGTTCCTTATGCTCCGTTTGGTAAGAAAAAAAAATTGAAGGATATAAAGTTGGAGGAATAGATAAAACATCATATTTGGTTAGGAAGTATAATATGAATGATGAAAAAGTTGATGAATGAACTTTCTTTTCAATTCACTAAAGTTAATTCCTCCAAAATTAAAAAGAAATTGGATGAAATATTGTTAATTATTTGTGTTGAAATTTATCTTATTTGTCTATATATCTTTTGATATATGCATATATTTTATGTATATATTAATTTCATATATAAATAGAATAATAA
>CM042191.1:10283780-10294836 GCA_023539305.1 Ilex asprella
AACCATAATGTTGTGGTTGTAATACCTTAGACCTATAAGAAGTTCCAGTTTTCCTCTTCGTTGACTTCTCATGCCAAGGCTTCAATCGACCCCAACCCTTATAACCACCATCTTTCCTCTTCAAGCCAGCTACTTGTAGAATGTTAGGGTCAACATTTTCTACTCCTTTAGAGAGAGAGAGAATTTCTACTCCTTCATCACCATCATTGTCCTCCTCAGTACCAAGTGATGCATACATCAAATCTACTTGTTTGAACAACTCATCAATACCACGGTTCACCAACTGGTGTGCAGGCTTAAGGTTAGAACAACGAGCTGCTAAATGTACCATTCTAGGACATAGCTATCTGTAACGTGATGCTACCATCAGCTTGGGATCCTCCTCATTTAGTGTGGCACTAGAATAAGTACTTGACCACTTTCTTGCATCTCGCCTCCATCTCTGTATTATGTATTGGTCAAGAATTTGCTTAATGTTCAATCTGGCTAGCACTTTAAGTGCATGACTGTATAATATTCCAATCATTTCAAATTTTCGACAGCTACATAAAATTGTTTGTTCATTCACATTGATCAACACCATGTACTTTCTCTCTTCATCATACAATTCCACCACAAATTCATGACATCCATCGAACACATTACAAGGAGTCGCAATAGCACATTGGAATACATCATATTCATCTTGAAATAAATCAAAAATATGAGGAGTGTAATATTGCGCTGCTTGCACCAACATAGGAGCTCTTTTCAACTTCATTCTAGGCAACTTTTGCCTAGCTTGATATTCCTTCTCTATCTCCTTATATCTCTTATCATTTAAAATCCTGTCAAAATAAGTAAAAAAGCAAACAATATCATGGTTTGGCTTTAAGTACTTTCGTAATGCTGAGTTCAATCTCCACTTAGCTGAGTGCTCCTCATACCAGCTGTGAAAGTCCGCTTCATATACACATGTGCCCATTTCTCTCTTAGTGCCCAAGAAGAATTCATCCAGTTGTTATTGTGCAAATCATACTCATCAAGCAACAATTTCCAAGCATCAACTAACTCATGCTCTTCCTCGTATCCATACATACACTCTTTAAATTGGGCTGGAAATTTTGAACCATCCTTATATATGTTCCCTAAATGCTTTAAATCATTTTGGGAAAGGTTCCAACAGCATAACCCATGATATGTCTCTGGCATCACTATAGATATAGCTTTAGTCATTGCTTAATCTTGGTCAGTGAAAATGGTAACAGGCTTCTTTCCAGACATTGCTTGTAGGAATGTCTCAAACAACCACTGAAATGATGCTGCAGTTTCATCATACAATAATGCCACACCAAATATCACCGTCTCCCTGAACTGGTTGAATCCAATCAAAATGCCTAAGGGTCGATACTCCTTGTTTGTTCGGAATGTTGTGTCAAATGTGACAACATCCCCAAAGTGGCCATAATCAATAATCATCACTGGATCAGCCCAAAAAATACTTGTTATGCGCTCTTCGACATCCAATTGGACTCCATAACAAAATGATGGATTCTTAGCCGTTTCTGCTTGAAATTATTGCAACAAACTACCCGCTTCACCGTATTTCAAGTCTCGCTACCTCCTTTCTCGAATGTAATTTTTTTGGTCTTGATGAGTGAACCCTAAGCTTTCTCTCCCACCTGCTAGGGTACTCAAAAGTTCGTAGGACGCCTTAAGTGATATCCCACAATCCTCAGCAATATCAACATCGATGCCTTGAGCTACAGTAACTTTCCGTTGGGATGGCATCATATGCATACATTCTGTCAAGTGCAAAATGTGATTGTGTTGGTCTTCCCACTTAACAACAACAAATTTTTCAATATCTCCCTTGAGGGATATACACATGTGAGCGGGGCAATTTGTTCAAGTCTCTGCCCGAGCCTTTGTTGTTTTCCAATCCCTTTGATCTTTACTCCTTTGTCCCTGTTTGCAATAAACGTATTTTCTGTAAATTAATACACCATCTTTCATGCTCTTGTTGTGATAATCTTTTCTCACACTGAATCCCACAGTTCTACCATAATTGTTATAGAACCTATAAGCATCTTCTTCCAAGTCAAATTGCATTCCAATACATGGAGTATTGTCTGCATTATCAATATCAATACATTCCATCTCGACTATAGATTATGTCCCCTACATAACCAAATAGTTACACAAATTAAGCATAAGATAAAAAACTACCCATACAAATTTTCAATTGCAAATGGAACAAGTAAATATTTATTTTTTTATGTTCCCTGTGACAATTGTATGCAATAAAGATCATACAATAAAATTAATTTTGATGCAATAAATATGATATAACATAAAATTACCTAAATTTTTTTTTGGAATATGGAGTGGAACAAGAAGATTTTGGTGAGTGAAATTTTTGCTATTGGCGAAGGACTGTGCTGAGCTTGGAGGGACTTTGTGCTTAGAGGGACTGTGTGCTTGGGTTGGTGAAGACGTGGTTGGTGACAACGTGCGATTTTGCTGGAGCATGGATTTAGCGATGGCTTGGCAGGAGAAATAACATGTTGTTTTGGCTTGGTGAGGGACGACATCGTTTTGCTGCTGGGTTCTTTCTTTATTGCTTGGAACGGCACCGTTCCACTAACAGCAAAATTTTCTGTTAGACTACTAACAGTAGAGGAGCTCTACCCCTATTAGAGACAAAGACAAGGACTCTACTGAGGTTATCAACTCGACTGAAGTGATAAGGCAAGACAAGGACTCTATCGAGGTTATAAACTCAACTGAAGTGATAAGCAATATCCTCTCATTTGGTCAAACAATCAGCAGTTCAAGGATCATATCACTTGATCCAGTTACTTGGAGAGATAAGTCAAAGGGATAGGATTTTATATTTGAACTTGTGGATAGAGAATTATTTTTGTAACACTTTGTCTATATATATTGAAGACCTCTCTTCTGTATCGTTAAGTTGTAAAACAGAGGTTCTATATTTTTTTGTATTGTTCAGTTTCTTTATGGTATCAGAGCCAATAAATAACCTATACAAAAAAATGGCCTCTTCTCTCACTCTTGAAAATATCCCTCAGCTCTTAGCCATGATCAACGTCAAACTCACAGCAAGAAACTATCGCATTTGGACAAGCCAAATTCTTGACCTTGTAATTGGAGTTGATCTTCATGATCACTTGAGTATTGAGGTGCAACACCCAAAGCCGGTGATAACAACTGAAGAAGGAAAGGAAGCTTGCAATCCAGAATACAAAGCATGGAGATGAAATAATCGTTTGTTGAAAAGCTTAATCTCTGGAATAGTATCCGAAAAAATACTCAGTCATGTAATTGGTATGAATTTCGCACTTGAGGTATGGTCTTTCTTAGAACAGAGCTTTGCTTCCACCTCTGAAAAAAGAGAATTCAATCTGATGGTGCTTTTTGATCACAGATGAGTAGTGCGGAGGGTGACAAACATGCAAAGCGAAACGTGATAATTAGAATTATACGGCTCGTCCCAGGGAATGACTGTTAAGAGGGAAAAATGGGAAAGGGGTGGTATGTTCAGTGGAACTATAGTGGTTCATCGGCTGGAGAGCTCGGCTAGTCCACTCTTTAATAGAGGCTCTTGTTCCTCGGGTCTATATTCCTTTCCAGAATGATTTCTACAAGACGCTTTTGGTACAAATAGGGTTATCTCTCTCCCCTCGATGGAGGCATCACACAATATTTATAATACAATTCCTAATCTCTAAGGAATATTTAGCGAGATTTCTGCCCTTCACCCGTGGGATTTTCCTTGATTTAAGGGGAGGATTTTGGTTGGTTGAGATTTCATGCCTTGATTGTAGTTTCCTACTGATTTTGGTGCACTTGCTATTAGCCAGCTGTTCACTCCACGTGGTCTCTATCACCTTGCCTGGGGTGAGTTCTAGGTCAGCACCACTGAGCTCAGGATACCCCATCTGACCTCCATCCTAGGCTGACCTCTTTGTCTGAGCTGGTACTTAGAATATTTTCTTAGTATCATCAGTTGCCCCCCAGCCCTTGCCTCAGGCGAGCATGGGCAAGGGCTGAGCTGTTACAGACCGAGCTAGACTCGCACGTGGCAGATCTTAGCTTGTCCGCGTATGACATATCTTTGACGGTTTCAGGCAATCATGAGTCCCTCGGTTCCCGTGCACGTTTCAGTTCGTGTCCCCCTAACTTTAAATGTTCAAATGGCTAATAAAATTGCTCTCTTACTGTTCATCTTCTTTCTCCGTTCCCTGATTTCTTCCCCTCTTCGCGATTTCAGATCCTTCTGTGACTGTGTATTCTTCGACTCCTTTTGCGAGACTGTGCTTTTTGTGCTTGATTCGACCGTTCGTAGCGCTTTTTTCCCTCGATTTGGCTTTAGGGTTCTCGTTCGTTGCTTCCTCGTAGCTAGGTACGTCTTCCTCCCTCTTTTCATCTTCACTTGTCCTGGATCCCTCAAGTTCGAGGTGGTTGTTGCATTTCTGGGCTTACCGTTTTTTTTTTATTTTTGGAACTGTGATCTCTGTTTGTCCCCTCTGCCTTATTTCGTGACCTGGAGTTCCATTGTGAGGATCCTTAGCGTCGACATTTTCTGTGCTAGCCCCCTAGTTATTAAGGAGTGCCTGGTTAGAGTCCCCTTTCCCTATTGCCTCTATAATCTCTCTTTTTCTTGCCCTCTCATTTCTACTTCTTGCAGGGCTGCTCGGCCCTCTACGAGTCCTCTAGGTGATAGGTCTGTCGAAGAGGATGTCGAATTAGGAGAAGTGGGTGAGGAGATTGATAACTTTCCAGGTGTCGATGCCCTTAACCCTGAAGTTGAAGCAGGAGAGCTTCCTTCATCATCTGCCTCTATACCCCCCAAGCCTAGCAAAGGCAAGGGGAAGGTCAGTGGTGCTGGGCTCTCTAGTGGCTCATCGTACTTAGGGGTTGTTCTTAGGCAAGCCGAGTTCGTAGGACCCAGTAAGGTTAACCCCTCACTCCTTAGGATTTTCAGTGGTCGCTACGGTTTTCCTCTCGATGTCCAGCCCTCGTGTCCAGAAAGTTCTACCCCGTACGTCGCTGAAGTCCACAAAAAGGTCTACTTCTTTAAGGCTGCCTTTGAAAATGATCTTCGTTTTCCTCTGCACCCTTTCCTGAAAGTTGTTCTCCAGTACTTCAATGTGTGCCCCTCTCAGCTTTCTCCTAATTGTTGGGGTGTCTTAGTGGGCCTTTTGGTTCTCTTTAAGGATTTAAAATTCGGGGTTCCTTCTCTTCCTCTATTCCTGAACTATTTCAATGTCAAGCTAACCTCGGCGGAAGGCTTCTTGTATGCTTCGAAGCGAGCCAATGCCAAATAGCTTATTTTTAACATTCCCACCTCCCACAAGCACTGGAAGGAATATTTCTTCTTTGTCGGGGGCACAGGTTGGGAGTACGATCCTTCTGATAGGTCGGATACCCTTGGTATCCCTAGGGCTTGGTCCTATCCCGAGAATTTGGGTGAGTCATGGTTTGAATCAACCGAGTTTTGCTCTGAGACATGCAAGTTTTTGAATCTTGTTGTTGTCGCTTTTCAGGTACCAGGCTCGAGCTCAGCAAAGAAGACGAGGAGGTGAAACTGAAACTGTCTGAGTGTGCTCTGAGGAGATATTCTGAGCTTATCCAGTTTCAGGTCCTGGTTGCAAGGGGACTTAGCCTTCTCGAGGTGACGATTGAAGCTCCGTCTCCGCTCACAGTAGTTAGACCCGAGGAAGTACCAGGTGATTTCCTCACTTTTTGAGTTTTTAGCATCCCCCTTCTTCTTTACTTGACCTGATTAATTGTTGTGGTTAAAACCTTCCAGGACCCTCCACAATGAAGCTATCTTCAGAGAAGCTTGAAGCCAAGATTGCTAAGCTGTAAAAAGGGGGGAAAGGCAATAAAAGGAAGGCCGATGTCGTGTCTGGTGGCAGCCCTTCAACCCGAGCTAAGGCTCAAAAGTTAGGGGGGACTTCCTCCTCTCCAATTTTGGTTGAAGGTAGGCAAGTTTCCCCCTCAGTCATTTCTCAAGGCGTCGGGGTCTCCTCTTCTTTGCAGCCTCAGCTTGATCCGCTCAGGCCCGATCAGCCAGGCGAAGCCTCTCCTACTCCATCTGAAGTCGAGAGGGCTTGGGAGTTAGTTTCTCGGGTCCAGTCTGAGACAATTGTGTTCAGCCCTTCTGGCAAGATCATCGAACCATCTCTGGTGAAGTTTGAGGCTGACAAGGGCAAAAAGGTCGAGGAGATTCTTTTTTTGAGAACGCTGAGCTCGCTGCTGGGGCCATGGCATCCATCCTCCCTGAATCTGATGTTGCGAGGGCTTGCTTCATGCCTCTAGAAGAGGCTATCACCTCAGCTCTCCAGGGGGCCACCATCGTAAGTCTTTATGTTTTGATGTTCCTTCCTAGCCTCTGCTAGTCCTTGGTGCTGATCTTTTCTTTTACTCCTGTTCCTTAGATGGCTCTCCATGTAAAGGGTCTGCTTGGTCGAATCCGCTCTGTGGAGGATTCAGTCAAAGCTTTGAAGGCTTATGAACTTAAGGTTGCTGAACTTTTTCTTCAGAATGAGGATCTCAAAGCTCAGGTGAGTAGCCTTCAGGATAAGGCGGAGAAGCAAGCATCAGAGCTCCAGGACCTTCAAAGGGCTAAGTCCAAGGCTGAGGAGGGTGAGAAGAAGGCTTGAGATGAGCTAAGGATTACAGGGGATGAGTTGAAGCACAAGACTGAGCTCTGGTCCAAGGCCAATCAGGATGCCTTTGATGTCTGCTGCTCTCTTGATACCCTGAAGCAAGATCATGAGGTCATCTGCGAGGCGAACGAGGCCCTTCATGAGGAGCTCAAGGAGAAAAATGACCTGATTGCCGAGTTGGAGGATGGCGTTACCTTCAGCGAAAAGCCTCCAAGACCTTCAAGGATTTGGACTTTGATTTTTCTGTCCCTACTGAGGAGGAGTTAGAAGAGTCTGACTCTGATGTCGAGAAAGATCCCCTGACTCTTCCTTCCGAAGTATCAGAGCAGGAGGTGCATGTTCCTCCGGCCATGTCTAGAGCTGCTTCCTTTTCCGCTGGCCTTGTGAACGAGGCTCTTGCTCAAGATCCTTTCACAGATAAGGCTGGGGTTCCTGAAGCTAGTATCCTTGAAAACCCAGCTACCCCAGCCTCTGGTTTCATGCCTTCTGAGCCACCGGGATCTGGTCCTTCAGCCGAGGCTGCATCTGCTTTGTCACAGGGTTTCCTGTCTACTCCTTCTTCATAAAATTAGGATTTTATACTTTCTGTGGACATCAGTTGTAGTTTTTATGCTTGAAAAACATTTTATCACTCGAACTTTTGAGCTATTTGCTGACGTCATGATGCTGATGTCAATATACATATTTTGAGCTTGGATCTTATGTATCTTCTTGTAGATTTGCGCGTTTTCTTGTTCTGCTTGATTTGTGCTTGATGTGTTCCTCTTGACTGCTTTATACCTTTATGCACTCTCCTTATCTCCTTGTTGCCCCCCTTTTTTTTTTGCTGAGCTCATTTTCTTGAGCTCTGTAAGTGCTTAGTTCTTTTCCTCAGCTTGGAGGGGGTGAATAAGTTTTCTTGGGAACAAACTTACGTAGTTTGTAAGGCTTTAGAAGGTCTAGTGTTGCTCCGATCTGAAGGGGTCCAACCTGTTTTCCCAAATCGCATGGGTCTAGAGAGTGCTCTAAGAGAGGTTCATGGCCTTCATCAAGGCTCAAAGTTGGAAGTTTATACTAGGACTCACTTGATTGATCAAGATAAGAACATATACCGGTTGCCTTCCTATTAGCTCGCCATATGTGTGAGTTAGCTAGGATGTAATTGCATCAATCACATCTCTTAGCGTTGTCAGAGGTCTGATGAGCCTCCTCGTTGTGGGTTTTGGTTCACCCATCAAATAAGAGCTGCAGCTTATTGTACTGGATCTCTATTCTTTGTGTTCTGCCTGAAGGTCTAGAAGTTTGTCCAAGCCCCCATTGTGCCGGAGGGTCAGACCCTTCAGGTTGGATGTTCTTGATTTTTTTTTTATCGTTCGAGGAAGACGACGATGCGTGAGCACTGCTCCTTGTGCCTTTTTATTTAAGTTTCTGCCGGCTCTAATTGTTTAGGAGATTCTCCACGTGTAGACGCGAGTTTATTATGAGCTACTGTGTTTTTTTTATTTACAAGCGTGAGTTTACCATGAGCTACTGGGCTCTTCTGGTGAGCTCTTTGAGATCTCCCGCGAGTTTCTTGGCTCTAAGGATGAGCCATTTAGCTCTGGCGTGAGCTACTTGGCCCTATGGATGAGCTTTTTAAGCTTTGGCGTGAGCTACTTGGCTCTGTAGATAAGCTATTTAAGCTTTACTGAGCATCGTGGCTCGTATTAGGAACTGAGGAGTCCCCTTTGCGGGCAACATGGCCCATATCATGGATTTTAGAGTTCATTGCTCTAGGAATGTTTAGATAACTATGTGAACCAAAAATCTGCTGCTTTATTGAATCAACTATGGGAATCAAAAAAAATCTTTTGCTACAAGGGTGACTTACTGAAAAACCTTTTAAGGTGCTCTGCATTCCAAGAGTGAGGTAGGATCCTTCCTTCCTCGGTTTGTAGTTCGTAATTTTCAAGTCTGATTACCCTAGAAATGATGTATGGCCCTTCCCAATTTGGTCCTAGCTTTCCATGAGTGGGATCCTTTTTGGCAAGTAGGAGCTTTTTAAGCACCAAGTCTCCGGCTTTAAAACTTCTGTGCCTAACTCTTCGGTCATAATACCTTGCGGTTTTTCTCTGGTAGTCTTGAGTGTGACGTAGTGCTATGTCTCTCTTCTCATCCAGGAGGTCGAGGTTCAGCAGGAGAGATTCACCATTATGCTCAGCATTGGAGAATTCGACCCTAGGAGAAGGGAGCCCCACCTCCACTGGTGCCACTGCTTCGGTTCCAAAAGCTAGAGAAAAAGGAGTTTCCTGAGTTGCCGACCTGGTGGTGGTCCTATAGGCCCATAACACTTCAGGGAGACATTCTACCCATTTTCCTTTCAGGTTTTCTAGCTTGGTCTTCAGGGCAGCCTTTAGGGTTCTGATGGTGACTTCTGCTTGCCCATTGGACTGGGGATGTGCTGGAGCTGAAAAATAGTTCTTTATTCCAAGCTCGGCACAGAACCCTCTGAACTTTGCGTTTTCAAACTGTCTTCCGTTGTCAGATACAATTGCCCTGGGAACTCCGAACCTGCAAATTATGGATTTTCAAACAAAGTTTTGTACCTTTTGCTCGGTTATTGTTGCCAAGGCTTCAGCTTCTGCCCATTTAGTGAAGTAGTCCACCCCCACAATAGCGAACTTACACTGCCCCACGCTAGTGGGAAGGGGTCCAAGTATATCCAACCCCCATTGTTGAAAGGGCCAAGGGCTTACCACTGAAGTCAACAGCTCAGGTGGGCAGTGGGAGATGTTGGCGTGTTCTTGGCAAGTCTTGCATCTCTTCACCAATTCAGTGGCATCCCTGAGCATGGTGGGCCAATAGTATCCCTGCCTTAACGCCTTCCCTGCCAAGGCCCGCGCTCCGATGTGATTGCCGCAGACTCCCTCATGCACCTCTCTGAGTATATAGTTGGCCTCTTCATCACCCACGCACTTAAGAAGAGGTGCTGAAAAGCCTCGCTTGTACAGGCTTCCCTGCAATAAAGAAAACCTGGCTGACCTGGCCTTTAGCTTGGAAGCCTCCTTAGGGTCGCTAGGTAAAGCTCTATTCTGCAGATACTCCATGATGGGATCCATCCAACTCGGCTGAGTTGAGATGGTTAGTGCACGGGATTGATCCTGCAATTGTCTCGAGACAGCGATCGCGTGGCTGGTGAACCCTGAAATGGAAAAGGTCAGGAAAAGGGAGCCAGGCGTCTGCCCGGCTTATCCCCTCCAAAGCTTAAGTTAGCAAGGGAAGGAGGATGAAACTCTCATTCTTCGATTTTTGGATCTGATCTTGCGTACCTTTGTTCATTTTTCTGAAGGGTATTTATACCTGGGCTCGAAATGATTGCTCTGACACAGAAGTCCTCCCAGTAATTAATGCTCTCCGGACTTGTTCAGGCGTAATGATTGATTTTTCACTTGCATTCCCATCTCATCAATGCTCGGCGCCTAGGACCCGACTTCGGGGCCACGCCGAGCAGTCGAGTACCTACGAACGGCGTCGGACACATATTTCATAGCAGTCGGCGTCATGAAGGCTATTATTTATAGGCATGTGCCTGGCTTCTAGCCATTAATGCGCCCATTCTTGGTTGTCAGTCTGAGCCGCGGCAGGTACAGAGGCTCATTAAATGCCCTGTCTCAGTCATTTGCATCGCCATAAATGCTAGGTCAAATCGCATTTATTGTCCGTCAGAGGCTGTACTCGGCTCCGCGAAAATACCCATCCTCGGCTTATTTGCTCGGCTACGTTAATGTCCTCGGCCTTATGCCTCGGCTCTCCGCTACTTGCCCCAGTCCACGTGTCGTCCCGGGGGTTGCTGAATCTATCGTGAGTCCCTTCAACTGCCCCCAGCCTTCATTCTTCATGCGGCGTGGGACACTTGGCGCAAGAAGAGTGGGGGCTTACTGAACGCGCCCGCTTTACGAGGGGCGGTTACTTGCACGCCTCAAGCCGCATTTTTTCAAATCCCTTAATGATGAGTGTCTTCTCGATTCCCGCTCTCTTGTTTACCTATAAATAGGAGAAATTTCAGCCATTTGAGAACTTTGCAAATCTGAGTCTCTTTCAAGCAATTCAGCTCCCGAGCACTGTCATTTCTTCTCCCGAGAGCTCTGCGAAGAACACCCTGTAAGTCCCCTTTGTTCTATTTTCCCATTCTCCTCTTTTTTTTTTTTTTTATCTTCATCCATGGCTAGAGGTCGTAGGAGTGAGGCGAGAGATCCTCAACCATCCAGGGCACGCAAGCTTAAGAAAACTGTAGTGAATGAGGACAATATAGGTGCCTTTAGGGCCAAGTATCAGATCCCCGAGTCTGTTTTCACCTTCCCATTCAACCCTACACACCATACTAGAGACAGGGGATGTGTAGAGATGATGCCCTTTTACAC
>CM042191.1:10295236-10333217 GCA_023539305.1 Ilex asprella
CTGCAGACCTCCAGCTGTTCAGCTTCCATAGAGTGAGCAAGATTAAGCCCGGCTATAATAGCTTCATATTCAGCCTCGTTATTTGAAGCCTTGAACCCAAACCTGAGGGCATAATCGACATCTATTCCATCTGGAGAAATCAGGATTAAACCTGTGCCACTTCCTTGAGCATTAGCTGCTCCATCCACTGAAAGCTTCCATATAGGGAGGTCGGGGGCTAGCTCTATGATCTCCGTTGATACCGCTGCCGTGAATTCTACAATAAATTCTGCCAAAATCTGCCCTTTGACGGCGGTTCTTGGCTTATACATGATATCAACTCACTAAGCTCTATTGCACACTTAACCAGCCTTCCAGAAGATTTCGGCTTATGCAACACTTGTCTCATCGGCTGATCTGTTGGAACTTCGATGGTATGAGCCTGAAAATAGGGCCTGAGTCTCCTAGCTGTTGTAACCAAGGCTAGAAAAAGTTTCTCCATCTTTGGGTGTCTCTCCTCTGCTCCCCTCAGAGCTCTGCTGCAATAGTAGACCGGATGCTGAGCTCTGTCTCGCTCCCTAACCAGTGTCGCGCTAGTTGAGAAATTCGAAACAGCTAGGTAGAGGGTCAAGGCCTCTCCTTCTAACGGACTTATCAAGACCGGTGACGAGCTCAGGTATCTCTTCAATGCTTTGAACGCTTCTTCGCACTGTGTGTCCCACTGAAATGCCTTCCTCAAGACGTGAAAGAATGGCTGACACTTATCGCTTGACCTAGAGACAAAACGGCTTAGGGCAGCTATTCTGCCTGTCAAGCGTTGCACCTCCCTGGTGTTGGATGGTGGCTGCATATCTAGCACTGCTTTAACTTTCTCCGGTTAGCTTCAATTCCTCTGCTGTTACCTATGAAGCCCAGGAACTTCCCAGCTGAGACCCCGAACGCACATTTCGCCGGGTTGAGCTTCATTTTGTACTCCTTGAGGATTTGGAAAGACTCAGCCAGGTGCGTGATGTGGAGTTCTGCCTTTAGGGATTTTACCAACATGTCATCAATATAGACTTTCATGGATGTCCCTATCTATTTTTGGAACATTCTGTTCACCGACCTCTGGTAAGTGACTCCAGCGTTTTTCAAACCAAAGGGCATGACTTGGTAGCAATACGTTCCCTGATCCGTAATGAAAGAAGTTTTCTCCTGGTCGCTGGGGTTCATTCTGATTTGATTATAACCTGAAAAGGCATCCATGAAGTTGAGGAGCTCGTGGCCAGCAGTGGCATCTACTATGAGGTCAATCCGAGGTAGAGGAAAGCTGTCCTTCGGGCATGTTCGGTTGAGATTAGTGAAGTCAATACAGAGCTGCCACTTGCCATTGGTCTTTTTGACTAGCACCACATTGGCTAGCCAGACGGGATAGTCCACTTCCCTGATGGCTTTGGCGTGGAGGAGCTTGCTGACCTACACATTGATTGCCTTCTGTCTCTCTGAGGCAAAGCTTCTCCTTTTTTGTTTAATGGGCTTGCAGGTGGGATTCACACTTAATTTGTGTGTGATAACAGAAGGGTCGATGCCCTCCATGTCCTCCTGTTTCCATGCAAATACGTCTGTGCTTTCCCTCAGGAACTGTATAAGTCGATCCTTAATCTCCCTGCTTAACTTAGATCCGACGTAGAGGAGGTGTTCTGGCTCCTCGTCAAGCTGGACAGGTTCGAGCTCTTCTGATGGAGTTGGTCTGATTCCCAGCTCATCTCTCATATCAAGCTCGTCCAGTTGTATGCTTTCAACCTCTTTCTGCTTCATAGAAGCGACATAGCATTCCCTCGCGATACGTTGGTCTCCTTGGACCATTCCAACTCCATTTTCCGTTGGAAACTTCACAACCAAATGATAGGCAGAGGGGATGGCTTTCATTGCATTGAGTGATGGTCTTCCCAGTAGCATATTGTATGCGGAGAGAGCCTCCACCACTAGGAATTTCACCGTCGCAGTGGCCTGACATGACGGGTCTCCCATCGTGAGCGCAAGCTGAATAGACCCTAGTGGCAGTACTCTTTCCCCGGAGAATCCCAACAGGTGAGCACTCACTGGCTCTAGCTTTTCCCTTCCTATGTCCATCTTGTCAAAAGGTGAGGCAAAGATGACATCTGCAGAACTTCCGTTGTCAATTAGGACTCGGTGAACCGTTCTATTTGCCACAACGACCCTTACTACCAACGGGTCGTCATGGGGGTGCTGGCAACCTTTCATATCCGAGTCTAAGAAGGTAATGGTGTTATCCAGCCGAGGTGCCTTGGACATAGTATTTACCTCCAGTGGTTCTCCTGCTCTGATTCTTCGTAAATGAGCCTTTCTAGCTGTGCTGGATTCTCCACCTCCGGCAAATCCTCCCGAAATCACCCTGATTTTCCCCAGGGGTTATTGATGTTGGGCATGGGCCTGCTGTCGAGGAGGCGGAGGTGGAAGAGCCTGGTTTTGGCTGTCTTAGGCAATGTATCGGCGCAAATGCCTCCGTTGGATTAAGATTTCAATCTCCTTCTTGAGTTGAATACAATCGTCAGTGTGGTGGCCATGATTTCTATGGTACTCGCAGTATTTAGTGGGGTCTCTCTTGGTTGGGTCAGCTTTCATCCGAGATGGCCACCTCAAGAATTTCTCGTTTTGTACCTTAGACACAATTTGTGAAATTGTTGCGGTGAGTTGGGGCCACGGCCGAGGTGCGTATCTAGGCTGCAGTTCGGGCTGTGGAGGACCTAAGCGATCTCTGACATCTCCCCTTCTTTTGGGGGAACGATCCCTGTTTCTCCTGGGAGACTTGTCACTCCCTTTCTCTCTCTCTCTCTTCTGGGAATTCGGTCCCTCTTCTTCTCTTCTTTCTCTTTATCCTTTTGCACCGCCGAACTCCCAACCTTAGAGAAAAGAGCCTCTTCACCGTTAATGTACTTTTCTGCCTTTGCAAGGACCTCTGCCATGCTTGCTTGCGGGTTTTTTGAGATGGAAAACATTAAGTCTTTGGATTGCACCCCCAATCCAGCTATAAAAGCTGTGATGGCAAACTTTTCGTCCGAGACGTCTACTTTCAACGATTCTGAATTGAATCTCTGAATGTAAGACCTCAGGTTCTCTTGAGGCCCTTGCCTCACGTTCAATAGGTGATAGCTCGGCTTTCTATATATTCGGGCCCCTATAAAATGAGATAAGAAAGCTATGGAGATCTCTTTGAAGGATAAGATAGAGGCTGGGGGAAGTCTGTTGAACCATGCTAGGGCTGAGCCTTTCAAGGTGATAGCAAAGGCCCTACAGCGCACTGGATCTTGGTACCCGTGCAACTCCATCTGGTTTTTGTAGGTGTTGAGATGATCTACGGGGTCCTTTGTTCCGTCGAAGACCTCTACCTGTGGCATTCTGAACTTTGGTGGGAGAGGAAAACGTAGCACTCCCGTGGTGAATGGGGATTCAGTCTGCTGCACGAGGGCGTCCATTGTTATCGGGGTCCTGCTCTTTACGGCCTCCTTCATATGGCTGAGCTCTTGCTGGATGCCCTTGAAACATTGCTCCCAATATTGCTCCATTCTTTCCTGCTGATAAGGGAAGAAGTCGTCTCTTTCTCCTCCATCGTTCTGGCTATTTTCTTCATTGTGGCCATTCCTAATGGGTTGGGGGGGATTTCCCCCATGGCTTGGCTATCCTCCCCCTTTCCTCGGCTTCCCTGAGGGGGTCGAGGTGTTGTTGCTCCCTCGGGGGATTATACTGGCCTTCTTGGGCCCGTTGTGCCTCTTGTGGGCGTTGAAGAAGCTTCATGAGCTCCTCGTTCTGTTGCACCAAGCGTTCATTGGCTTGGCGAAGAGCAGCCAATTCGTCGTTGATGGGGGGATCCCTTATATGGGGATCTATCTCCGGGGCGTTTTCGTATTGTCTGTCATTGTTAGCATCACGTTGACCTATCACCTGAGGCGGATTTGCTTGACTTCTACTCATATTGCGAGTCGAGACTATCAATCACTGAAGAATCAGCTTTTTTGTAACAGGAACAGTCGTTCCCACAGATGGCACCAAAGTGATGGTGCTTTTTTATCACAGATGAGTAGTGCGGAGGGTGACAAACATGCAAAGCGAAACGTGATAATCAGAATTATACGGCTCGGCCCAGGGAATGACTGTTAAGAGGGAAAAATGGGAAAGGGGTGGTATGTTCAGTGGAACTATAGTGGTTCACCGGCTGGAGAGCTCGGCTAGTCCACTCTTTAATGGAGGCTCTTGTTCCTCGGGTCTATATTCCTTTCCAGAATGATTTCTACAAGACGCTTTTGGTACAAATAGGGTTATCTCTCTCCCCTCGATGGAGGCATCACACAATATTTATAATGCAATTCCTAATCTCTAAGGAATATTTAACGAGATCTCTGCCCTTCACCCGTGGAATTTTCCTTGATTTAAGGGGAGGATTTTGGTTGGTTGAGATTTCATGCCTTGATTGTAGTTTCCTACTGATTTTGGTGCACTTGCTATTAGCCAGCTGTTCACTCCACGTGGTCTCTATCACCTTGCCGGGGGTGAGTTCTAGGTCAGCACCACTGAGCTCAGGATACACCATCTGACCTCCCTCCTAGGCTGACCTCTTTGTCTAAGCTCGTACTTAGAATATTTTCTTGGTATCATCACAATCTACATCATGATCTTCAACGGATTCGTAAGGAAAATAACGAATCTATAACAAATTTTTTGTCTTGATTTAAACAAATTTTTTATGAACTTTCTGGTATCAAAAATATTCTGACTGGTTCTGATAAAGTAATGTGGGCAATGAACAGACTCGAGCCAAAATTTGACCCTCTTGTCAATGCCATTATGGAAAAACTTCCCTTCCCATCTTACTCACAATTCATTCAGTCATTGATAGGGTATGAAACCAAGAACAAATTGTATCCAAACAATGACACACTTAATGATTTTCAAGCTCTAGTGATGCAGAAACATCGAAGTGGACATGGAGGTTCTCACAGTTCACAAAAGTATAAGGGAAAAAATGTCCCTTTTAATTCTAAGGGTCGTAGATTCACACAAGCAACACAAGATCGGACTCAAGGAGTCAAGATCTTCGGCCCTTCTACTGTTGTTGCCAAAATCAATCCCAATCATGGATCCTTGCAAGCAAACAGTTGCCAGATTTGCAGCAAGGCAAATGATTCCACTCCAAATTGCTATCGGATTCCATGTCAAATTTGTAACAAACAAGGACATAATGCCTTGAACTGTTACAATAGATATTATCATGCTTTTTAATCCAATGAAATTCCACAAACTCTTTTTGCTATGCAAGTTACTAATCCTAGCTATCCCGGGTGGATACCAGACACAAGAACAACATCACATATGACTGGTAATGCAGGTATATTTGATGAGCACATAATATTGCACATTTCATGGCCTCATTACATTCATTATAACTCAACTTTTGCATTTAATTACTTAGCGTTAGCCTATTTTATGAATAATGTTGAATTATCGATGTTGCATGTTTTGATAGCTTAAATGTTGGATTTTAGGACCTTGCAACTATGTTGGATGTGTGTTAATGGCATGGACACAATACATGAAGAATTGGAGGCTTAAAAGTGAAGAAATCAAGTAGGTATTGGTGTTTTGGAACAAAGACACCAGCTGCCACATCACTAGGAAGCACTGCCTCGGTTGTCCTCCAGTTTGACCATGATCTACTCAGAATCTGGAAAAGTTCAAAACATGAAAGTTATAGATCTGGATGTCTTATGTATCGTGTCAAAATTTCAAATCAATTAAATGGTTAGATCAAGATTTATGCCATTTCTACCGAAGGTGGTCCAGTACAGAAAAACAGTACCGATACTCGGTACCAGTACCACACCGGTACCACGAATCTTCTGGCCAAAAAATAGCCTGTAACTCAACTTTGAGGCTTGGGGGTCCCACCTACACTTCTCCCACTTTTCTCCAACATTTCCTTACACAAGAGCAGGCATCCCTTACACATTTGGATGACTTGGGCGGCTTGAGTATTAATGAGGATGTGAGGAGAAAGGGGCTGCCATGTGGGTGGCAGGCTAAGCTCCTCCTAGCCTGTGTAACCCATCCAAATCACCTGCCATTGATAGGAGGTCTGATCTCACAGCTAGGGGACCCTCATGGACGAAAATTGAAGACACACACTCCATATATCTCAGTATTATTCAACATTGCAAAGGGTGGTTACCTAAGCTTAGGAGTAGAAAAAGAAGATGAATAGTGCTAGAAGTTTATATTTTTGCATTTGCTTCATTCCAATGTCTTGTAATCTCTTGTAAGGATCTTCTAAACTTTGTTTAAAGTCTTTAATGTCATTTATTGTAAGTTCATTTCTAGTTTAATCCTCTACTTTACCTTTCACCATTGTTGTTTAAACTTTTCTTCATTTCTTAGCTTAAAATAGGTATTGAATGTTTTTCTTCATAATTTAAGATTTCTTGCTTTGAGTTAAGTTTCATGCTCCATTTCATCCTTGTATCTTTACATTATGAATGTCTTGCGTTTAATATGAGTAGTTAAGATTTAAGTTGGTTAATCCAAGGGAAGACCTCCTCTTGGGGATTCCATTTCAACTCTTCTTCAATCCTCCCTTTTGAGTCAAATGGTTCGGTTTGACGGGGTTGAGAGTGGATGAGTTAGTGAGCCTTTGATATCCCGTAGGCCTAGTCACGGGTTATGCTTAGATACTCACCAATCTCGTCCCTAGCTTCTCCCGAATCAATCGTTCATTCATGCTCAATCGGAGGAAGGCTTTGAGTTGATTTGGTATTCTCATTGGAATGAATCCTTTGGATTAGCCAACACTTGTTTTGTTGCATTTTCATTTACAAACACAACCCCAAAACATAAACAAAAGATTTTACATTTTCTTTACCTTTTTGCAAAATCACTTTCACAAAACTCCCTTTCCTTCCCTGAGGAGACGACCTTGGAATACTTTCCAAGTAAAACACCGACAACGAAAGACTCTTTGCGATTGGGGAGCACTTTTGTGCACATTCCACTTTTCATTTCACATATTTTGTTCATTCATTTCCCACCATTCACATTCGTTGTTGCCTAATCTCTTGCATCAGCCCTAGGGAGAGTGACACTCCCTTAGTCCTATAAGCCATACACACATTTGAGGGTGGTGTTGAGAGGTTAGGAATGACACCGTTATCAATCAATCAATATTGCACAATCTTGAACCCTATAATGGTCATGATTCAGTAACAGTAGGAAATAGAGAAAGTCTACCTATTACTCACATTAGTTCTTCTTCTATAACTACAAATCTTGGGAAGTTAAGAATTATTGATTTGTTATTGGTTCCAAACCTCACCCAAAATATGTTATCTGTTGGTCAATTTACTAATGAATCTCCTTGTACCTTTGCCATCTCTTCAAATGGTTTTGTCGTCAAGAACAAATTGACGGGGAGGACAATGGCAATTGGAACTAGAGCAGGAGGATTGTATGCTTTGGGAAGCAATAAGACGACCATCTTCTCAGTCCAACAAAAGAAAATTTTTGAAGGGATTTGGCATCAACCTCTTGGTCATCCACATCAGAGAATTTTATCTCATCTTTCTAGAAATAATAAGATTGATATTACTTCTTGGAATAAGACACTTGATATTTTTGAAAGTTGTCAACTTGGACAAAGTTGCAAACTACCCTTTGTCAATAGTAATTTGAGATCTTCTCCTTTTGATAAAATTCATTGTGACTTATGGGGTCCAACTCTTGTAAACTCAATGCAAAATTTCAAATATTATACTCTTTTTTGTGGATGATTATATGCGGTTTGTATGGCTTTATCCTCTCGAATATAAATCTAAGTTTTTTTACTGTTTCAAGCAATTTATTGCAATAGTCAACACACAGTTTGAGAAGCAAATTAAAATATTTTAGTGTGCCAGTGGAGATGAATTCCAAGATCGTGATTTCTTGCTCTATCTATCAACTCATGGGATCATTCGTCAACTTTCTTGTCCCAAAACACCTGAGCAAAATGGTGTTGCTGAGAGGAAGCATCGCAATATTTGTGAATTAGTCATAACTATGCTTTTTCACTCAGGTCTGAGCAAACGCTTGTGGATAGAGGCTTTCACTACTGCAGTCTTTCTTATCAATAGATTGCCTTCAACCACTCTCAACATGGAAACACCATTTCAGCTTCTTTTTCTTAAAGATCCCGATTATTCTTCATTACGCTCTTTTGGTTGTAGGTGTTATCCATATCTCATGAAATATGAAAAAAAAAATTCTCAGAGAAAACTTTTCCCTGTATTTTTTTTTACTATAGCACAATTCACAAAGGGTATCGTTGCCTACATTCCCAAGTGGCAAAATTTATATTTCTAGGCATGTGATTTTTAATGAATCAACTTTCCCTCTTTTGCCCATTATTGATAAAACCACTTCCACAGTGCCACTTTCCACTAAGTTTAGTCATTTTTGAGACTGGGATGATGAAGTTTCTCCTCCACCTGCCTTGTTTTTGCCTGTTGCATTGCATTCTGTTACACCAACTTCATCGCAACTTCCTACACAGGATACCACAGATGTCGTTATTCTCCCTAATTTTGCTGCTTCGTCCATATCTGCATCATCATCTGATGTATCTCCCTCACTAGTCCTTCATCCCACAACAGTCACAGATCTTACTCTGTCATCTCTGTCCACAAAATCACCTACTACTTTCTTATTGCCAGCTGCCTCATCAGGTTCCGAAGTTGAACTACCTATGTTCATTGCTCCCGGTACTCACTCTTCTGCAAGTGATTCAGGAGATCTTACTGCTGCACAAATACCTTTTCACACTGGCCAATTGTATGTTGATTTGGGTTGTTCTTCTACACCTACAACTTTCCAAGATAATTCCTGATGGAACATTATTTGTCAGATGGGTTCACCAGCCCCACTCCCAAGGAAAAAGTATAAATGACTTAACAAATATCATAAGTGGGACCTACTACAATAAATATATGGCAAGTAATGAGTATTTTTTAGTAGGCTACTCATGTCTATCTTCCTAGATGGGCGGCTGCACAGTAAGTAGCTGGTAGCTGCACAGTACAGCCTGGTAAGTGACTATATAATCTTCTCTTTATGTATGGGTGAAGACCCAAAGAAGAGGGGGCCTCAAATATGAGCGCTTTGGCTCTATACTTCACACACACACACCTGTATTATTTTTTCGAGTTTATACACTCGCTTATTTAGGTATTGATCGGAATACTAACTTAGGCATCGGAGGGGCCTCCCCTGGCTCAATGCCGGAGGTCCCTCTAATATTTTTCTGTCTCACAGCTCATGGATTAGGTGATACTCGAAGATTAGGGGCTCATCTCAACTCATTTCAGTGATTGTGCGAATTTTTACCCTAACAATTTGGCGTCGTCTGTGGGAAACGAGCAAGTACGTCTTCAAAATCTTCGCATCATTCAGTGCATGAGATCTGCTCGACCTTTGGAGTCGCCAGAGTACCACTTTCTATTGGGTCATGTTGAAATCTTCGTCTTTGTTCAGTGAGAATGGTGGCAAATGCTCGGCACTAGAGGGTTGTTGTCAGACCCCACTCCACAGAATCTACACTTTATTGGCCATGACTTCACATATTGGCTGCTGGTCATCAACAATTAACCTCATGAAGAAACTTGCCCAATACACCCAGGCATTATTATAATACATGGGGGTAGCTCCCAGCAACCAACACCACCCTCCATTGCAAAATTATTCTGGAGCTGTGGAGTTCGGCGTATCGTTGTTATTATCCCGCACGTTTATGGTGACCGGGACATCTCCTTATCACATATTTCCATGCATGGAGTTCGGCAGCAAATATAAAGGTAAGATATTTGTTTTATCACACACCTCTCAACCAAGATTATAGTTGCACATTGTTAGGTGGTGCATATAGCTACTGTCCGCTATTTGTTTATAAAACATGTCTATGTATGCCATAAAGAATTCATTTGGAACACGATTCGACATCATATCTACCCCGTAGTCGAACTCATGAATGCTATCGTAAAATATATGGGTCATTGCTCAAAGTAGTCCTTGTTATTATCTTTGTTAGATGATCTTTCTCTCCCCACCATTAGCACGAGTAAAATGAAGGTTCAAAAGAAAGGGACCTTGCTCGGTCTTTTTATTTTGTATGACGTTTGCGTATCTCGGCCCCTCTTAGTGTCAACTTACTGTGCGCACAGGAGAAATAATGGTGTTCTCCTGAAGTGCAAAAGTACAAACTAAGCCGAGAGCCAAGTGCCAAGTTCCTTGTTTTGGATGTCATTTCGTGGTTTGGCCCCTATTTACATGTTATAGTGTTATGCACGGGGCAGAGAGAACCAAAATTTCTTGAGGTGTAAAAAGTATAAGCTAAGTCATGATCAAGTCCATGCTCCACTTCACTTTGTGGGACCACATTCCATTGTGTAGACAACTTTCACTATAGACAAGGCCACTATGTCTGCCGTGTTTTGCTCTTGAGAATAGCTACACCACGTGTAGTAATGCATGTATACTTAAAGATTGGCAGTATCACATGTTATACCTAATAGGAGAAAGAGTTCTCATATTAGAAGCGTGCCTCTGTCTGTGTAGCAGAACTTACTTTTTAAAATAAAAAAAAATGTTGAACTCAGCTGATTTTTGCCTCTCCACGATCGGTGCAACCTTAAGGTGGTAGGCAAACATGAGTAGATTATGGGCTGGCATTAGATCTCGTCGTCATCCAAAAGCTCGCAATATCTTTGGGATCTCACCAGCAAATGGTTATTACATTTCCTGATCATCCCCAAGGTGGTTGGTCGGCCCACAGCTCGGCCTTTCTCAAGTAACTATTTATGTGGGTATCCTATTGAGCACCAATAGTGCCCAATTCAACGGTCATTCTGTTGAGACATGAAATTCCTCTTTGGACTCAAGTATATGCGAATCGAGACTAATCACTAGATCGCTCAGACTTCATCCTTCAAGAGATATTTTGTAATGCGACATCTTCCCAACATCCCCGAGGAAACAAACGTGCTCGGCGTGGCCTAGATGGTGGTCAAGGTCATCGTAACACTAGCATCATTGCCAATTAGATGCATCAGCTATGTGGGTGCTCAGAGTACCCAAGGTGTAGACCTATCTCGGCACAACTCAAATGTTGATCGGCACTAATACATCGGTGCCAAGCAGGACACACAGGCCAACCTCTGATCGGCCTATCTTCACTCAGGCTTCTACTAAGAATTCGTTTGAAGTATGGCACCTGCTCCACATCTCCTAAGGAACGGGCATGCTCGGCGCATAAAATAATCAATCCGTCGGCAATCGGCATTCTTCCTCGCCAAATGGGTAGGAGACCTTGCTCGGCCTAACACCCACCGGTGTTTAGGCTCGATTCTCACTTCCCGGACACTACTACAAACCAACTCAAAGGCCAAAGGTGACGTACTTTATACAAGAGTTTTCAGTCGGCACCACTTACCCAAGAAGAGAATGAAGCTCTCAGCCCGTAAAGATGATGGGGTGTTGGAAGAGCACACCCACGTCACAAAGGTGGTCGGCACACACGAGTAGATCATGGGGTGGTGTTCGGTCTCGTCATCACCCAAAGGCTTGCAGTGTCTTCGGACTCTCACCAAGATATGGTTATTACATCACCCAGAGTATGGTCATTAAACTATCCCCAAGGAGGTTGGTCAGCCCATAGCTCGGCCTCACTTTCAGTCGGTGTATATACCCAGTTCTTTTCTCGAAAAGAAAGCCAGAACAAGTAAAAATGTTCCACAAATGCCTAGAATTAAAGCTAGTCGCTCCTCTATAATGCTTGGCAATCATAACTATAATCAAACTTCTTTTGACCCGCATATGGTCAGCACTATCATGCAAATTGTCGGTATGTCTGTGCGTGCAATTTACGCACAATGTATATGGAAACAGACTTCTCCCTTGGAGAACACGAGTCAGTCGAGGATCTGGTAGTTTGTTTCACCTGGAATAGATTGAGGGGGCCGAAAGGGGCCTAAGGAGTGGTGATGAATTGTTCTTGGGGTCGCCTGACCAGTCCTGGAAGAATGCTAACAGGACCTGAACCACAGAAAAAAGGGGGTTAGAAGGGCGCCGGAGTGTTTTCCGGCTTATCCCCTCCGACGATCAAGTCAGTATTTGTGAGAGGAAGAAGAAAACAGTGTATGGTTATCGTGGTGAGGTTTCGCATACCGTTGCTTCATGTTCTTGTGGAGTATTTATACCTCTGAATGCTCATCATTGCTAGTGATTTGATTAATAGGTATTGTCAGGAATGGGACAGCGTGCCCATGATTTGTCGCAGGAAATCACCAGGTATTAATCGCTCGGCCTGCCAAGGGCATAACAGTCCCCGCTCGGCGCAATGCCTCATAAATGCCCTGAGGAGGAGTATTTAATGCTCCTCCCTCGGTACTGAGGTATTAAATGTCCTGGTGAAGGAGCATTTAATACCATTACCCCTCGGCCCCCAAAGCCCATCACGGGGTCCCATCAGAAGAGGGATTCATTAAATGTTTGCGCATGTCAGTGTTGTTTCGGCAGACTCTGCAACCTTCATTATCACCATCTCTGACACTTGATGCCACGTGTTGGCATCCCGTAGGTCTACTGTCTCACTCTTCTGACTCACCTGACTCGTCTGAACAAAAACCTATGCATCATGATTGGATTGTCAAATCCTCCAGTCATCAGTTGTCCTTTAGGAGTCAGAAGGCACAGGCTGTCTTCCATCAGGACCGAGGGACACGTGCCTGGCTCTCAGGACTTGGGATTTCCTGCCTTCGACATGTTGATACCGAGAACACGTGTCCTAATCCCCGATGTCTAGAAATGGTACCCCCGAGGACACGTGTCGTGACTCCCAGGGACTAAAGGTGCCTTGTCCCCGAGATGATGGTACCGTGGACACGTGTCATGATCCCGATGTCTCTTTCAAAGCTCCCCGAGGACACGTGTCGTGGTCACCGAGGTCCCACTAAATAGTCCCATCAATGTCATTAAGACCATCTCAACAAATTACTTCTGCCATCATTTGTGGAAGCAAAGAACTCAGAAGGTCGACGACACTGTCAGATACCATAGCTTGACATCTCTATCCTTAGGCATTCATATATTTATAAAAGATAGTAAGCATCTCCAGTGATACTCGGCGCCGATGACCAAGGCGACAGGCATCACCGATCGAACTCGGGAGTGTTTTTGGGTCGGTCTTGCTCCTCGGGCACTACTATAAAGCTCCCAGCCGCTGAGGATCACTCACCCACCATGACCAACACCATGAACTCATGCTCGTTGATTAGTCAGAAGGTCGACGAGTATACTCGAATCAAGTGGAGTGCGTATAAGGTCTCGGCATCACCAGACCCATTATGTTTTGGATGGTCATCTCATCATAAAATAATGGTAGACATCGTCTCTGGATGAGATACCTTGTTGGGTTTCCTCTCTTGAATGTCTCTCTGCAATTGGCGACACTATTTCAACCTTGGTATCAGTTGAACGAAGGTGCTCAGCTTCACATCTAGCAGCAGGTTATGGTTTGTCCTCGGGCTCAAGGATTCTCTTGGGCTATTGAAGTCAAGCAAATGATAGATGGCGCCATGTGAACGGTTTGTCCTACCAAGGTACTCAGTCTCCTCCATCGGCACTGATGGTCAGTCCCACATGGTTGGTTCCTCACCTAGATTAGTCTGAGAAATCATTTAGTGATCCCTTCTTTCGGATTATCATTCTTTTCATCAAAGAATGATGGGAATAACAAACCACCCCATGTAGATTTTCGTTTGGATATGTGTTCAAACACCATAGCTCGCCCATCATGGTACCCTTCCTGGCCCTAGTGTAATCTTGCAGGCCAAATGCATTTGGGAGTTCTCAGTCGATGCTATTAATGAAACTCATGGAAATTATTCGGCATCTTCGAATAAGCACATAGTAGTAAGTGCTCGCAAACATCTTGCTTGTCTCTCTCTCTTCTTGATGCGACCAACCAAGTTTTATCATACTTGGGCAAAGACCATTTCCTCTTCACAATCGATGGGTGTGAAAATATCGAGCAAGCTACTCTTATAGCATCGGTTCACTGCTTATGGCTCAATGGGAAAAATTTCCCAATTGATGGGTCCAAATCCAGGAAAACAAGCTTCCATGGGGGTCTTTCACCTCGACTAGGTGATGGCGACCTATTAACCCCAAGGGGGCAATTTCGCCAACAAAGGCTGAAGAATAATCGATCTATCTCCAAAAGTTTGGTCTACATGAAGGGTTCCCCCTAGCACTCAAAGAACATGGTCATGACCTGCATAGTCAAGGGTTATTATATTAATAAGAAATTCCTCTTGTCAGCATTATCAAAAAAGTGGTTGCTCCCACCACTGAATATCACTCCCAGAAGACAGAGCTTTTTGTATCTCCTTCTTTGATATCTCTGAGCCCATAGTCAAGTAAATTGAATTTGCCACCTAATTACCTGGTCAGCATAACATTAGGCACTTGAAAGACGATCGACCTCACACAAGAGCTGTCGGCCTATCAATCCCTAGTTGGTTAATCCATCAAGTGCTAAAGATGACCAGTCTATCACCCCAAAGGACTCAATCAGTAACATCCATCAATACCCAGAGAACTTATGACATACACAATAGAGAGACATTGCAGTTGCTCGGCATCTCTGAATGAAATCAATGATCGGTGTTAGCAAAGAAACTAATTGGCATCATCTCCAATTAAATCCAGTGGGGAGCAAGAATAAACACACATGAATTGACAAGGCTTGGGCTAAACAAAAATTCTTCTATCACTACTTTGGTGAAATCTCAAGAAATGGGAGGAAGGTCTTTGTGCACCTGAGACTCAGTGGGATCTGGGCCCTAGAAAGGGTAAGCCTTTGCTTTGTCAAAGCACCAAAAGTCCTAATGTTGGCATAAAACCTCTCGGGGACAAGTTCAAGGACTTGGAATCGGGAGTACTCCTTGTTGAAGGAGGTGACATGAGACTCGGGGTTAGTCCCTTAAAGTTTAACACAAGCATTAGCCTCGGTCGTTAGGGGCACGACCCCGAGGGGTATAAGACTCCACCCTTGGAGCAACGCCCTAAAAGTTTAACAAGCATTGGCCTCGGTTGTTAGGAGCATGGCCCCTAAGGGTATAAGACTCCATCATTGGAGCAACGCTCTCAAAATTTAACACAAGCATTTGTATCGGTAGTTAGGGGAACGGCCCCGAGGAGTATAAGACTCTATCCTTAGAGCAATGCCCTTAAACACGGGAAGGTGATGAGGCTCTGGGTGGAACCCTTGATATGATGGCATACAGTTATGAAGAAAAGAACTGGCCCAACGTCAATTTGCATGATCAGAGGTCAGATGAAAATATTCTCGCAAGCAGAATCTGAGAGAACCTTGGATCATCCAACACCGAACTCAGTACGTTCATGTCTCAATTTCACAAGATACGCTTTTTATTTAAATGTTACTTGAACATGACAGAAAAATACAACTCAATTGTCAATTGTCGAGTTCATCACCAACTCGAGATTATCGAGGCCAAGGGACATATATGTTCGGACCTTCTCTTATGACCTAGGTGGTCTAGGTTTACTCGAGTTTTCTCTAAATAGACAAATTTATTTGAGCCATTCCTAAGGGCCAGTAGATGGGTTTCCCTCAGACAACTCCCGACGACCTTTTGTTGGGATTTAGTTTTTGTCTTTCTTGGGATACCAATATTATTATTTTCTTTGGATAGGATTGAGGTCTAGATTGTCCTGTTCAGGACTTGACTCTTTCTAGTGGCTTGTTATGGTTATATTTGGTATTCCATTACTCAACCACTAAACAAGGCACTTCATTATTGCTCGGCCTCAAGAAACACATCTGAGACCTCCATATTCGGTCTCTCTTCTAGAAATCTATGTGTTCGGTCCTTCAGGGGCCAGATTTATTCGGGCCTATTGGGTTACTCTTCGGAGGCTGAGCTCAAGTGGTCTTTGTTCAAAGGATCAGTGACATATGTTATTAGCGTTTCTCGTCAGATTTATTCGCCTTGGAAGGCGCCTCATGATTGTCTCATTCGTGACTCAGCTATTGTTATCCTTCTCAGGATTCTATTATGAGTGTATTTGTCAGGATTCAGTTATCTTCATCCTTCAGATTTGGCCTTATTATAGACTATTCGAGCTACGCGCTTATTGATCTTGGTACTCTTATCTCCCTCAAGTTGCACCCCGCCAAGAAAGGGTGTGTATATTATCTCCTAAGACGTGAGTATTCTATATAGCTTTCATCTCCTTCTCGGTATTCAAAGAAAATAAAAGCTGGGGGACAATTGATGGAACATTATTTTTCAGATGGGTTCACCAGCCCCACTCCCAAGGAAGAAGTATAAATGACTTAACAAATATCACAAGTAGGACCTACTACAATAAATATATGACAAGTAATGAGTATTTTTTAGTACGCTACCCATGTCTATCTTCCTAGATGGCCGGCTGCACAATAAGTAGTAATACAGCCTGGTAAGTGACTCTCTAATCTTCTTTATATATATGGGTGAAGACCCAAAGAAGAAGTGGCCTCAAGTATGAGCACCTTGGCTCTATACTTCACACACACACACCTGTATTGTTTTTTCCAGTTTATACACTCGTTTATTCAGGTATTAATTGGAATACTTACTTAGGCAGTAGAGGGGCCTTCCCTGGCTCAACGCTAGGGGTCCCTCTAACATTTTTTTATCTCGCAGCTCATGGATTGGGTGATACTCGAAGCTTAGGGGTGCATCTCAACTCATTTCAGTGATTGTGCGAATTTTTCCCGAACAATACCCATTCCATGCGATCAAGAGGAAAGACAAAACTTGGTTTTCTTCATGTTACCAAATCTCCTAAATTTGACGCCTTGCCTAGTGAGCCTAAATCAGTTAAGACTGCTTTAGCCCATCCTTAGTGGTTCGCTACTATAAAAGATGAGCCTCAGGCTTTTGATCATAACAGGACTTGGACACTTGTTCCTCCTCATGCACACATGAATGTTGTTGGCTGTAAATGGGTATTCAAAACCAAGCAACATGCCGATGGGACTCTTGATCGACTTAAAGCTCGTTTGGTGGCAAAGGGACTTCATCAAATTTCTCACATTGATTTTGCTGATACATACAACCTAGTTGTTCGTCCTCAAACAATTCATATTGTGCTCACGATAGTTCTTTCTCACAGTTGAAAAATTTGTCAATTGAATATCAAGAACACATTTTTACAAGGCCATCTGAAGGATGTTGTTCATATGGATCAACATCAACCCCCCAATTTTATTAATTCTACCTTCCCTAATCATGTGTGTAAACTCTCTCGAGCTATCTATGGTCTCAAACAAGCACCTCGGGCTAGGTTCGAAAGATTTAGTCAATTCCTTCTCTCATTGGGTTTTGTCTGTTCTCAACCTGATCCTTCTCTATTTTATCTCCACAGTTCTCATGATAGCCCTATATTGCTTCTCTATGTGGATGATATCATAGTCACTAGTGATACTAATCAGCTGCTTGATAAATTTATTCATTGTATTCATCAAACTTTTGCTATCAAGGATTTGGGCTCTCTCCACTACTTTCTCAGTATTGAAGTTATTCCTACCTCACATGGTCTCATTCTTTCTCAACATAAATATATCTTAGATATCTTGATTCGAGCTTGAATGGACAGTTGTAAGCCTATCTCGACACCCTTGGCTATGAAACCAATTTGTGATAGTTCTATTGTTACTGACCCATGTCTCTTCCGTAGTCTAGTATGCATCCTTCAACATCTCACCTTGACTAGGCCCGATATTACTTATTCTATCAATCTTGTGAGCCAATATATGCATAATCCTACCACGTTCCATATGGTTCTAGTCAAGCATATTCTTCGTTATCTCCAAGCTACTTCCCACTTTGGTCTTCACTTATTATGGAAAAATGCACTTCAACTCTATGTTTTTTCTGATGCCGATTGGGCTGGGTGTCCTCTTACTCAATGATCTACTAGTGGTTATCCTATCTTCCTTGGGTTTAATCTTGTGTCTTGGGGTGCCAAAAAGCAACCTACAGTTGCTCGCTCTAGTACTGAACTTGAACACCACGCACTAGCTGTCACAACAGCTAAACTTATTAGGGTAACTTACAATCTTGGTGCTCTTGGTATTAATCTCCCACGTCCAACTATATTATTTGGTGACAATGTGGATGCTCTTCATTTATCCATTAATCCCATTTTCCATGCTCGAACCAAACATATCGAATTGGACTACCATTTTGTTTGGGAAAAGGTTGCTCAGGGAACCACTGTTACACAATTTGTTCACTCTTCCAATCAACTCAGTGATATTTTCACCAAACGATTATCCCGCAAATTGTCCTGTTCATTGCGTAGCAAGTTGGGTGTGTTATCTTCCTTCCACCTTAACTTGAGGGTGAGTATTAGAGATAAAGACAAGGACTCTACCGAGGTTATCAACTCGACTGAAGTGATCAGGCAAGACAAGGACTCTATCGAGGATATCAACTTGGCTAAAGTGATAAGGCAATCTCCTCTCATTTGGTCAAACAATCAGCAGTTCAAGGATCATATCACTTGATCTAGTTAGTTGGAGAGATAATTCAAATGGATAGGATTTTATATTTAAACTTGTGGATAGAAAATTATTATTGTAACACTTTGTCTATGTATATCGAAAACCTCACCTCTGTATCGTTAAGTTGTAAAACAGAGGTTCTATATTTTTTTGTATTGTTCAGTTTCTGTAATTACAACATAATTGGACAAGCTACTTGACATGGAAGAGGTTCATTGACATCAATAGTCTAGAATTCAATGGTTACATGAGGGAGATAGAAATTCAACATTTTGTCATGCTTGGACATCTCAAAGGAGTACAAGGAATACAATCACTAAGTTAAAAAATGATCATGAGGTTTGGTGTGAGACCAAAGCCGAGACAGAACAAGTTGTTGTAGGAAATTTCAAATCATTATTTTCATCTATTAGAAAGAAAAAAAAACCAAGATTTGGAGGTGGTTTTAGGCAAACTGAATTGCAAGGTCATATGAAATGAATTCAATACTCTTGCAGAATTTTTTCAGGTTGATGATAACTATAACTATTTCCCAAATGTATCCTACAAAGTCCCCTGAGCCTAATGGTATGCCACCTCTTTTTGTTTTCCCAGAACTACTGGCATATAGTCGAGTATGATGTTCTAAATTGTTTCTTGGCTTTTCTTAATGTTGGCCAGTTTCCTTTCAAAATTAATTGCACTCATATTTTTCTTATTTCCAAGTGTGAAAATCCTGATTCCTTACCTCAATTTTTTCCAATTAGTCTTTGTCATTCTGTTTATAAAATCATTTCCAAAGTTCTAGCAAACCGTTTAAAAGTCATTTTGCCCTTGGTCATATCTGATACTCAAAGTGTTTTCCCTCCGAGAAGACCCATTATCAATAATGTATTGGTGGCATTCGAAATTAATCACTTTATTAAATGTAAGAATTTGGGGAACATGGGCCTTGTTTATTTGGAAAAAAAATAATAGCTACTCTTGGGTTTGATCAGAGAGGGTCTCTTTGATAATGTAATGTGTTACAACTGTCTCATATGCCCTTATTTTGAATAATGAGCAATTTGGTTTCTTCCATCCTAAAAAGGATCTTCGTCAAGGAGACCCTTTGTCACCATTAAGTGTTTCTTATATGTGCAAAAGGTCTGACTACTCTCCTGCGTGATACGAAAATGAATGGTTTGATTACTGGAGTTTCAGGAGCAAGAGGAAGTCCAAGGATTTCTCATTTCCTGTTCACTGATGATAACCTCTTATCCATGAATGCATCACAATCTGAGGTATGAGCAGTGAAATAAATCATTGAGTTATATAAAGCTGCTTTACGCAACAAGTCAACCTAGACAAATCGATTGTGGTTTTTAGTAGTAACACATCACATGTGCAGGTAACCCAAGTTCAAGAAATTTTGGGAGTAATCTGTATCCACCTATATGACAAATACTTGACTCTTCTAACAGTGATGGGAAAATCCAAGAAGTATGTCTTCAATTTTATAAAAGAACGAGTTTGGAAGAAGCTACAAGGGTGGAAAGAACAACTTTTGTCAAGAGCTGGCCAAAAAATTTTGATAAGGGCGGTAGCTCAATTTATACCCACATATGCAATGGGGATGTTTCAAATTCCCAGATTAATTTTGTGATCAACTGGAAGCCCTCTCTGCTAATTTTTGTTGGGGTCAGCATCAAGGTGAAAGGAAGATTCATGGGATTAGCTGGAGTAGGACACGTACAAGGAAAGACAAGGGCAGTATAAGTTTTAGGGACTTAAAAGCTTTGAATTTGGTGTTGCTCACAAAACAGGCCTAGAGAATTAACTCAGGGAGTAATTATACCCTCCATCAAGTGCTGAAGGCAAGGTATTTTCCTTCAACTACTTTTATGGAAGCAGAGTTAGGGTATAAACCCTCTTACACGTGTTGGAGTATTCTAGCAGCAAGAAAAGTTGTTGAAGCTAGGTCAAGATGGAGAATTGGTCCAGGGCTCCAAAGTTAAATTTTGGTAAGATAGATGGATGCCCTCCCCAGTCACTTTTAAGCATGTCTGTACCAAAAGAATTTTAGGTACTTTGGCCACTATTAATGAACTCTTTGATTCGCAGACTCAAAGCTAGAAAGGTCAATTGGTAGTTGAGACGTTCCTACCTCAGTAGGCACTTGTGATGAAGAGCATTCCACTGAGTATCAATCCCATGGAAGATCAATTGATATACCTGGGAGGTTTTCGGTTCATAGTGCGTACCACATTATCATGGAGAAAAATCTAACGCATGAGGGTTCATATGATCTAGCTCCATCTTATCATAAAATTCCAAACAAAATTAAAAAAAAAAAAATTCATGGCGTATTTTTTCCAATGCATTACCAACTTTGGATAATCTTAGGCATAGGAAAAGAAAGTGACTGATTATTGTGGAGTGCGTCAAGAAACATAGGAGTCTTTGATTGGTGGTCTCAAAGAGTGTTCCTGGGCAAAAACAGCATGGAACTTGACGTTTATGTTCATGCAACACTATCTGTTGTACCAAATATTTCATATAACAAAATGGAAGAGTGTTGTCAGTACTTGCATGTCACAACTGTGATTCGACTTTGATTCTATCATAATTTTCTCACTTTGTTATGTACATACTATGCTTTTGTATTTATTTCTTGAAATATTTTTAATATTCAACAATACAGATTAAACCTACACTTTTCAGTGTGACAAGTGTGCTCGCAAATTATGCTTTCAATTTAGATCAAAAAAAAATTATTCTTTCAATAGAAATCCTTAAACACAAGTTGTGCAAGTATATTTTTACATTTAAAAAAAAATCAATCCAAATCATGTTTTTATTCAAATAATTGCAACTTTATGAATAAGATACATCATGATCAAAAGGGATGTAAGTCGGAAACTGAAATAATTTATGAAAGACAAGACAAGTCTCGTAACATCATGACTTCTTTGTAATTGTATCTCCTTGTTTACTCCAATAATAATATGACAAGTACAAAAACTTTTACTTTAGACCGCACTTTACTTTCTTATTTTCAAAGTCAAGGATCGCGAATAAGTTAACATCAAATTTATGGCAGAAAATTATGTATTATTTCCATATCGACAAGCACTTTTTGCCACCATAATCTTATTCTATTTTGATAGGGCCATTTTATAGTACCCTACACTAAAGTCAAAGAGGATTTTTCACAATTACACTTGACTCTTGCAACAACATTCATGTGGAACGAAATATGGGTGGAGCCAAGAGTTCTCTTCTAGATACGTTAATTGTAAGTTTTAATTAATTTTAATGGACAAAATGTAGATGATTGAATTATTTTTAGTTACATAAAGGTTAATCGTAAACCAATCAATTATATATCAATAGCAAATAATTTTGCATTTGAAATAAGAATACCAATCAAAAAGAGCCATCAATATGTCAATCAATGTTCACTGCAGAAAGCTTTTGTACAATAAGAAGCACAAAACACATAATTATAGCCATAAATATACCAATCAATGTCCTGTGTTTGTATCCGTATTTCTTACATGCTCACAAAACACATTTTCGATAGAAAACCAATGAGTTTTGTAATTAAGTTTTCACATTAAAAAACATGAATTTAAATCATAATTTCACAAAAAATATTAGGAACTTAATGATGATTAAGTTATAACTCATGATCAAAAGAGATATAAGTCAAAAATTGACATAATTTATGGAAAAAAGAAGAAGAATGAGTCTCATAACTACTATGTGATTCTGTTTGGTGTATTTTCAGATTGTAGGAGTGTCAAGTTCGATTAGACTTACAATTCAAACACGTATGACCTTACTTATTCAAACTGACGTGGGGTTCTAAAATCATGACTATTTTGATGATTGTAACAAAGCGTAAGGCTACTTATAGGTTCTTTTCATAGCCTTGGAAGTGAATGACTTAATTAATTTTCAACTAGCAACGTAATGTACTGAAATGTAGAAAAATTACTAGAATTGCAAGTAATATAAAGAATAAAGATTGATAAAGGTAAACGTGAAAACTAATGTACTTGGCATTAAATGAAAAGGAAGGTCATTGTAGTGAAAGATTACAAGGTAAAGGAAATTTTCAAGGAAATAAACTAAGTATAGGAGAAACTGGCTCTGTGTGTAGTTGTTGTATTGATCGAGGGATCCCTCCTTGTAGCCTCTCTTTCGGTATTTATTGGGGATGGCCTCCAATTGTTGAAATCATCTTTCTAGCCATGACTTCAATCATGGCCTCCTCTCCCTGGTACTCTTAGACATGCATTGAATCGTCTCTAATTGGAGGCTCGTGATGTCACATCTCCTCGTTTCCCGGGATTCTAAGAGTTTTACGTCCTTAACTGTCTTGTGATACTTGGATTCTCATTGACTTTCTCCTGACCGTTGGATCCTTACTACATGTTATTCTCATATTTTAATATTTTGGGTGGAAACATTCCCCCCCCCCCTCACTAAAAGAATGATAGGAATGAATGCTTCACAATTGTAGCATCATTTAGGCTCTTCAAATTTGAATGGTTGCCGCTAAAGTCGCTTTTACAGAGCTTCCTTCAGATGAAGTTTGTCACATCTATCCCGCCCCACATATCTCTCTTTAATTCAAGTACAAAGACCCCTATTCATTGGTCGAATTGTACTTTTAGCACTCCAATTGGTGTATGGAAGTCTCTTACTTCAGACTGGGTCTCGTGGGTTGCTCATGTCAGAGCAGCCAAAGGAAAGAGATGGCATCGACTTTGTATTTACAATGCCATAGACCTTAGCACCATCTAGATACCTATTGACATGTCATTATCAGCACTGGTCTTATCTTTTGGCCCATAGTGAACAATGCCTTCCATTTTCGCTTTGGAATGATAGCTCGACAGTTTATGTCATGTTTGCACTTCTCGACCTTCCTCCTTTTGGAGCTATGTCTAACGTCCTATTATCTCATACTGACACGGTCTATCGTCTACCAACCGAAGCACAAAATAAACCAATTTTTGCCTCTTCCCTTTTCATCATGGCTGGGGCAATTCTGATGTATCGAATAGAGAACATATTTTATTTATTCTTTATTGGCACAAATCATTTCTTTTTATATGCCTTGTCCTGCAAAATCACCAAAGAGTGCATCTCATTGGCCGTCAAGCTGGACGTGTGAGCTTCTTACGCTTTTGGCCATGTTACGCTTGACCTCCTCTTTCATGGGATGTGGGAAACAGTAGCGACGAAAATACAGAGAGGCACAAGACCTCTTTGGGTTCTTCAACTGTGGCTTCATGCATACTTCTCAGAGCTTTCAATTCTTCCTGTTGATAATCCATCTGTTTCTTATAACCATTTGTTTGCTTTGGCCCCTCCCCAAGAACAAACCTTCTTAGTGTGCTACTTTTCTTTTTTATATAACTTGGCTGACCCATAGCCTAACTAGATGCCTTTTTCTCACAGTCGAGCTCTTGAATGGTTCCTTTACCAACCTAGGAATGCTTCATCCTGTGAATCTTCTACGTATGCGAATGTCTAGTTCTCCTACCTTTTTCCTAGGTACCTGCATTATCGCTTGGGGCCAACTTTAGGGTCCTAATGCTCACTACAACATTGAGGTTTACATGCCCTAATAATTTGCATGTCAATTTGGTTCGATGCAACAAAGTCCTTATCCCTTCGCCGACACCCTTAATACTGACCTTACCAATTAGTCCACACAAGCCGATATTAACATTTAGGAAGTGGCATGCCATCACTCTTTTACTAGCTAATCATTCCACATGAATTCTATTACATAAGCATTAGACACCCTAAAGGTCTTCAAATTCTGGTGGAAACGTTGTGTGTCCTGGCAATTTAAGGATGACACGACCTTTATTCTTTGGTGGCTAAACTTTCCTCTACGTACTCAACCTTCTCCAAGGGTGAGCTCAATTGAGATCTCTCCTTCATCCTTAACTTAGCCTCAGGCTCTTGATCAACCCTGCTGCCACTGTGGACTTGACCACTTCAACCAGCCCCCTTCTCCTCATGTCTCTCATCGCTGAAAAAAATGACGATGATCTAACAAGTGTTCCTCGTCAACCGATGGTAAATCCCTAGGTCAATGAGGATCAGGATGCTAATGATTCCCCCCTTATTTGTCGTTTTTGCCAATATGATGGAGCTTCTTCTTTTGCCTTTATTTCTATCAGTGTAAATCCTCCACATGAGATGATTTTTGGATGGTAGTTTTGATCCCCTTGGGCTAGCCAACGTTACTATTTTAGTGGCCTCCTATATGGTCGCTATAGCCTTAGTTCCACTAACGCCTTGTTTAAAAGACATGCCCACTGACACGACAAACGTTGAAATCATGGTCAATGACCTATACCCTCAATAGGAACTCCTCGACTCGTCAACAGGCCTTCATACTTTCTAGGACGTTGTACCAAATCAAATCGCAATCCCAATTTCAAATGTTGTGCTAGCGTCAACCGTTAGCCCTACATCGAACACTAGTCTGTCATCGATTATAGGTTCTTTGAGGGCTCGACTCTCCTTTGTTCTTGTTCTTTCCTAAAGCTTAGGATTGATTCTAGATCATAGTTTTGAGAACCATCGTGAAAAAATGATGCTAATTGTTGTAGCCACCCGGACCCCTTGATAGGAGAGTCAATCCTCCTCGAGGCCCGCTTAAATCAATTAGAGAGCTAGCTGTTTTTCCTTTGATTGTTTAAGAAAACCACCAAGCATTGTCACGTCTTGTTAATGAACTCCCAACACTTCTGGAGGAAGCTAACCCACTGCATAAGAAGTGTCATGACTGTCTAGCTATTGTCCACACCCAATGGGATCACCTAGTTGATTTTACAAAAAATGCATTTACCTGTGTTTCAGCCGTTCCTGTCATCATGCTTCGCTTCATGAGAATAGAATTGAGATTGGTTATCAAATTACTAAGCTAGAACCCATCGTGTGACCCTGCTAGAGGAGGCCACATTATATAATGAATACCTTAAAGAGCTGAAAGCCGCAGCTCAAGATGTCGCGACCTATCTAGACAATGGTTCCGATCTAGGGAACTTGCCTGGGTCGAAATCAAGGCCGCTAATAGCTTTTTGAACAAATTAGAGGCCAAATTTTCTAGCCTTGTATGGTCTCTTGAAATATAATAAATAAAGATAGACTTATTTTACCCTTTTTCCTTTATTTACTTCTATCATTTCATTTCCCACTTGACACTTGATATGAATATGACTTAACTGACATTTATTGTCATTTAAACCACCCATTTGTCATTTGAACTCCGTGCATGAATGCAGACACCGTATCTACCTTGAAAGATGATGCGTTACTCTCCCATCCATAAATTGCCATGAATGTTGATAGTTTTTTAGGTGAAGCCACTAATGCATTCAAACCTCTCTTAGCCTATAAATACCCCCGAATACTTCATTCTTTAGTGCAAGCCAAAACCTCCCAAGGCTGTGTCAAATATTGAGAAATCCCTCTGCTCCTCTTGACCCAGAAAAGAGAGTAAGGGAAGATGACTTTTTGAATCTTTAGCCCTTTTTCTCATTTGGTCTTAACCAAAGTTGTTACTTTATGCCTCCTTCCTAACATCAACAGTTGGCTTTACCAACTTACTTCACAATCCTCTGAAGGATGGTGCCTTATTGCATTTGCAATCTTCAGTCACAATAGGGGCCCTAGATTTGGGATCGGACGATATGGGTCGATAGGTTATATTTGGAGAAGTTGGAAGAAGATCTTTCATCTGGATTTTGATGCATCTTATGGCTCTATGACATATTTTCCCTATTTTGGTCTTTAGCTGGCCATAGGTTAAGTTCTTCTGCACTTATCTGGATTGAGATATGGGAAAAATCTTGACGGGGAAGGCTTGTATTTGAGGACATAATCATCCTCATACACCCAAGCTTTCTCATCCTTTTGCTCCCTTTTTTATCTTTAACGTTCAAGTTGTCATATTCAAACTGGGATATGCATCTAGAGCAGGCTATATCGGCGCATCATTTTGTCTTATTTTATGTTTACAAATTGTATCCACAGAAATTGTTCAAAGATTTCATGAACTTGTAACACCCCTTGATAGTGAAATTTAATATTATAAACCCCTATTAATAATGATGGTTTGCCGATCGAGCCAGTTGGACATATGAAAAGACCAATTTGCCCTTATTATAACCCAACCAAAATAAAACTCTCTAGTCTTCAAAAATTTGACTATTTATATAATAGCAAAAATTAGGCATAACTCCATCTAGATGTTCTTTTTAGTCTTTTAGTCCAGGCATTGTAATTTTATGGAATTAAGTCCACATTAATGTTCTTTTTTGTCTTGTATTCCAATCTAATTTTTTCTTTTTGTTATATGATTAGCGTACCTTTTAGTATCATCTCTTATTTTTTTATCTGTACTCTCTCTCTCTCTCTCTCTCTCTCTCTCTCATTACATTGTATATTTGTGAATCGTAACCTTGGTGGCTTCATTGGACACTTCTTTCTTCTCATCAAGGAAGTAGAAGTAACACAAAGAACACATCTAATTAAGTCATCAAACATTTGAAGAATCTCCCAATATTGCATAGAACACCAACAACCAAGGTAATTGTTAAGAGAACCCGTTGAAGAATTTTAGTATATATGTGGGGAAACTATGGCCATCTTTAGACCAGGCAACGTCGGGGCAGTCATCGGCGCTGGTTGGTGGTTCTGGGTCGATGCAATCATTTGCAGCCCCTTTAAGCTCTCCTTCCTCATCTCACCTTCAAAAGCATAAAATTAAGTCCCAATTTTAACGCCAAATAAATTAGGTAAAATTAAATTCCAATTTCACTTGCCAAAACAGTAAAATAAAATTTTTATCGTCTTTGACATTAATATTAGATGAAATTCCCAATTTAAAATTTTGCATATTTTAATGACAAGCAAAATAGGTAAATTAAGTCTCAATTTCATTGACCGAAACAAAGAAATAAATCAATTTTTATCGTTCTAAACATTAAAATTAGATATATTTAACTATGTCAAATTTGTTGTATTAATTGAAATTGGGTAGTATGATATGGTCAACTTTTTTTAAGTTCAGTAAATTTTCACTGTTTTTGAGTTTACTATTTTTCTATTTTTGAATTCACTATTTTTGTGTTCAGTAAATTTTCACTATTTCTTTACTATTTTTGAAATCAGTAATTTTTCAATATTTTTTAGTTCAATAATTTTTCACTTTTTTTTAGTTTAGTAATTTTTCATTGTTTTTGAGTTCACTATTTTTCACAATTTTTAGTTCACTAATTTTTTATTATTTTTTAGTTTGACTTGTTTTTTACTGTTTTGGGTGGTGGGTGGTGGTGTTTGGTAGCAATGGTGGGAGGTGGTGGCGACGACAATGCATGGTGGTGGGATAAATTTTCATTGTTTTTGGGTGGTGGGGGTGGTAGGTGGGGTTGATAGTGATATTGGTAGTGGTAGTGAGCGGTGATGGTGGTTGGCGGCAAAGTTGGATGGTGGGTTAGTTTTTTACTATTTTGGGTGGTGGATAAAGGTGGTTGGCAGTGATGGTGGATGGTGGATAAAGGTGGTTGGCAGTGATGGTGCGTGGTGATGGATGGTTGGCTAGTTTTTTACTGTTTTGGGTGATGGGTGGCGATAGTGGCGACAATGATGGGTGGTGGTTGGCAACCATGGTGGGTGGTGGTGGTGACGAAGGGTGGGAGGTGCTGGACTAGTTTTTTACTATTTTAGATGGTGGGCGTTGGTGGTTGGCAATGATGATGTGTGGTGGTGGGTGTGCTTGAAGTTGTTTTCCCTAACTTCCAACTCAAACCCAATTGTGTGTATATGACTTATAGAGATTGGTGAGTGTCACTCTCCCTCAAGTTCAATGCAAAAAGTGAAAAATTATGTGTAGATAAACAAAAATGTGTGTGTGTAAAAGTGTTCCCCAAGCGTAGAGAGACTCTCAATGTCGTGTTTTACTTGGAATGAGTATTCCAAGTTCGTCCCCTCAGGGAAGGCCAGGTCGGGTGTTTGAAGAGTGATTTGTGAAAAAATGAAAATTGAAAAATATTGTGATTTGAAGTTTGGTGGGTTGTGAATTAAGAAAATATGTAAGAAAGTAAGGTTGGCTAATCGATAGAGGTCATTCCAATGAAAATGCCAAATCGACTAATTTCATTCAACCAATGGTGTCTCAGTGTTTGATTATTTGTAGGAAGTGGGGAATTAATGTAGTTGTGTTGGACAAGAGCATACCTCATGACAAGTCTACAGTGTATCAAAAGTCCACAATCACGTCCGCACTCAACCTAGTCAAACCAAATACTTTACACTACGAGGAAGAATGAAAGAGAGTCGATTGCACATACCCAAGAGGAAGTCCCTCTTGGATTAGCCAACTAAAAGTTTAGCTATTTATGATAAAAGCAAGAACAAACATGAAATAGAGAAACATGGTAGTGAAATCAAACATGAACTTGTATTAATGTAAGAAGGAGTTTAAACTACAAGAGAAAAGACATTCATACTCAAAGTGTAAAGCTTGAAGGAAATAGGACCCAAATATGAAAATAAACCACAAGAAACTTAGCTAAGCTTAATTACAACTTGAAAAAAAAATATTAAAGTGCAAAAGGGAAAGATTACATGTGAAATGGAGATTACTACAATGAAAATGGTGAAGAAAAATATAACCCAGCCTTCTCTCTTTAGAACTTCATCTTCTACCTTAGAACATCTCTCTCTAAAAGTATGATAATCTACAAATATGTGTAGGAACTCTCTATTTTCGTCCATCCCCCTCTCTCAAAGCATGAGTGGCTGACTTGGAGTGATTGGAGAAAGATTGTCCTCAAAAGTTTCCAAAATTAGTCAAAGAGTGGTCCTCCCATATTTTTTAACCACTCCCTCTCTCTGTTTTGGCTCCCCACTCCCTCATGCTTCAAATCTAAATATGGGGGTTAGGAGATCATCATGGGGTGTTAGAGATGTCAGAGCATGGATTAGATGACAAAAAGGTGGGGGCCTATAGTTGGTAGAGTTGTTTGGAGAATGGTTTGGGCTTTCATGGCATCATCTACAGGTAGCTCGTAGGTGACCTACCGGTAGGTTATGTAAGGGGCACTGGTAGTTGTTTTCCAGTAGGTCTTACATGGCTTCTACCAGTAGGTCTTCCCTTGTCTTGGAATTTTTAGTTCCTTGAGCTCCCGAGCGATCCGTCATGAGGTCTTTTCTTCCCCATTGACCTTGATCACTTGATGGGGTGCTTTATGCCTACCCTTTCCAACCTATCCCCTACAATCAAGTCAATCTCCATTAATTATCAATTTGAATCCAATAGGTCTTGGTGGCGATGGTGGGTGGGTGATGGTAGACTAGTTTTTTACTACTTTGGTGATGGGTGGCGGTGATGGTGGGTGGTGGTGGTTGGTAACGATGATATGCGGTGGTGGGTGGTTGGCTAGTTTTTCACTGTTTTTGGGTGATGGGTAGTGGTGGTTGGCTATTTTTTCACTGTTTTTTGGTAATGAGTAGTGGTGGTTGGCAACAATGATGGGTGGTGCTGCAGGCAATGGTTGGTGGTGTTGTCGATGACATGTGTAGTGGTGGGTTAGTTTTTCACTATCTTGGGTGATGGGTGGTGGGTGATAGGTTAGTTTGTTATTGTTACGGGTGGTGGGTGGCAACTATGGTGGGTGGTGGTGAGTTTTGGATAGTAGTAGTTGGTAATGATGGGTGGTGGTAGGCTAGTTTTTCACTGTTTTAGGTGGTGGTTGGTGTTTGTTAGCAACGATGGTAGGTGGTGGTGATTGGCGGCGATGGTGGGTAATGGTTGGCAGCGGGTGGTGTTGGGTGTAGGTGGTGGTGGTGGTTGGCAGGTAGAGGTAATGTGCGGCAATGGTGGTTGGGGGTTGAGGGTGGTGCATGGAGGTGGTGGGTGGTGGCGATTAGTGGTTGTGGTGGCGGGTGGTGGCAATAGGTGGTTATTGGTGACAATGGTGGGTGGTGGTAGTTGCCAGTGGTGGTGGTGGGTGTTGTTGGCAATGGTGGTGATAGTTGTGGTGGTGGTGGTTGTCGGAGATAGTGGATGGTGGCGATGGTGGTGGCGGTGCGTGGTTACTGTAGGTTAGTGGTGGTAAGTGTTGTTGGCGGCAATGGAGGTGGTGGAGGTTGTGGTGGTGGCGTTGGAATGATGATGGTAATAGTAATAAATTAAAAATTGGATAAAGGTGGAGGTTTTTAAATAACATCTTTCATTAAGGGTATTTTAGTTAATGGTTGATTTTATAGACTTTTAGCCTTAAAAATGTTGAGGTTGGACTTAAAGCCAAAAAAATCCCTCCACCAAATCTTCCTTTATAATATTCAGGAATAATTTTACTTTGTACCATAAAAGATTTAAAATTTTAAATTTTATACCCTCAAAGATTAGATTTTTACATTGCACTTTAAATGTATTAAAAGTGCTACAATGTGGCTCTTCTATTATTTACCGCTACTCATTTTGTCAACCTCAATTTGGGGTGTTAGGTGGTGTTTGGTTCACCATGGGAGGATTGGATTAGATTGGATTTGAATCCGAATCTAATCCAATCCAATGTAATATGGTCCGGATTGAAGGATTATAAAGATGGGATTCAATCCTATCCCATATTTGGATATGATTCATTAGCTATGTGGGACCCATTAACATGTGAAGATAAAATATGTTAAAATGACAATTTCACCCTTGTGTAAACAATGTGATCCAATCCATTAGTATTGTTTTTTTTACAACAAAAAAAAATGAAATAATAAATTACGCATTTTTACAAAATATACCAATAAATATTTTGTTTAGTTATTTAATTAAATTTGTACAATACACTTATAATCACAAAAATCATATGCATCATGAAAATAAAAATAATTCCCAACAAAAAAAAATACACATATCGATACCACTTAAGCCTAACTCGTTATTTGTTTATTTATAAAAAAGTTGAAGTTGTGTGTTTAAAAATAAAACTTAATTGTTTAGTTTCAATAAATAACAAAATTAATTAGAACCATATTAAACAAATGGATGAACATAAAATTTTTAACATCTTAAAATTTTAATTTTTTAATGAGACCCAACACCACAAAACAATTGTGATTTTTTAATGAGATTCAAACTTTTTCATTTAAAGTTGACTTAAACCGAAAATTTTCACACACTTACTCTCAAATCATATGCTTGCATGCTTCAATATGTCATTTGAGAGAGAATTTCCAACGGTAGCAATTAAGTTCAAAAGTAAGTATCAAAAAAAATTAAGTTGAAAAATATAACAAAGAGAGAGAGAGACGGGAGAGTGGTTGGGTGAAATGAAATGCTGGACAAAAAAGTGAAATCCCTAATCAATTACTGTTAAAGGGTATTTCTGTAAAATGGCGAATCAATCCTATCAGCAAGATTTGAATCCCACATGATACATGGGTTACATTTATCCGCTTCAGAGGGGATTATGGCCTCCGATCACTACGGCCGATGAATTGAAAGACAACAATTATCCCTCCCAATTTTGCACATCCAAAGCAAGGATAACTGGGGCCCACTCCTTAGTATCCAATCCAACAAGGTGTATCCCTCTTTATCCGGCCATCCAAACACCACCTTAGTGGACTGAAGAGGGGACAGTGGTTGTAGTCTCTATCCCCAATCCACATCTGTTAATGGGGATAGTTTTCATCCTCATCCCCGTCAGCGCATAAATTGTAATCCCCCGTCGCCGCCCCAACTCAAGCCCAAGCCCAAACCCAAGCCAATATAATTCAAAATTCTAAATAAATTCAACATTCTAAATAATCTAACACAATCCAAAAACATTCTAAAAAATCCAAGAACATTCTAAATAATCCAATATAATCCAACAACATTCTTAATAATCCAACATAATTATAGAAATATCATAACATAATTAAAAGTTTGTCTACAATATAATCCAAAATAATATAATTAAAAGCTTGTATCCCATGTAGATCCTACACAGCATCATGCAATACAACATGATGTAATATAACATAATTCGACATAAGACAAACAACAAAGGTCCAAAATACTAATTGAATATTTATAATGAAGAAAATTTTCTTCCATGTAGCTTCACACCTGTAATTTAATAAATAAAATAAAACTTAAAAAACTATAATAACTGCATAAAAATATTTTGTATTTGCTAATAAAACTGATTGGTTCAAATTGAAAAATTACCAACTCAGCCATATCTTAACACCATTGTGGTGATAAAATCTACTTCTTCAACATAATTTCCCTATATCATTAAAAGAAAAAAAAAACTACGAGATTCTTCCAAAGGGAATTTTTCAACTAAAATGCTATACCTCATCACCCACATCAAGATCCTCCAATAATGTGTAAATCTTCGGACCCGTCGAAGTGGATGAACCTAAGAAAAAAAATAATGTAGTAGTCATGCTTTATCCCCCCCAAAAAAATTATGATGCCCATATAAGTAATATTTTATTATCTCGTTCTTCAGCCCATAACCAACTTTGAGAACACATTAAAGTCTATACTGCAATTGGAAGAGGTCTATTGCGATGTGGACTGATCACCCTCCCACTTGTGCTAAAAGTAGATTCTGAGGCAACGGTAAAAATAAAAATAACAAAAAAGATCTTTAGCAATCATTTGAAGTAGGGGATACTTGGGACCACTTGACTTCCAAAAAGATAGTATATCAAAATCTGAAATTTTTTGCATCATACCATCTTCTAAGTAATGATCCAACTTAGAGCTCTCATTTTCTTTTATTAAGTCTCTTGTTTGTATAAACTTGTCAAAATTAGAGAGATCATCAATTAATGGACATTTTGGAACCAATATCTGATTGAAGAGGGGGAGAAAAATGTTGCGGTTCATAATCACTTCTTTGCTTCGCTTCGTATTCGCCTACCAATTCTAAGTAAAGCTCATTAATCCTCGTCACTTCATTTGAAGCTTCCACATCTCCATATATTTTCTCATAGTAATATTCCAAAATTCTCAACTAATACTGTGGATCTAAAACAGTGGCTATTCCCATAACACCATAAATCACACTCCAATATTTGTTAAATTTTTCCAACATATTAAAGGTCATATCTTTTATCAGATCTTTGAGACTTTGAAGCCACTTAAATATTTCTACCCTTATCCCACAAATAGTTCGAAAGTATACATTGGTAGTAGGAGACTTACTTCCTGAAAACAATTTTGTTGCACTATGAAACAATTCCCATTTTTTACAAATCTCTCTTGCCACCTCTCAATCATCTTTAGTCGGACAAAACTTGTATTGAGAATCTTGATATTTCAAGTGAGCAAACACATCTCTGTAAATCAAACTAGTTTGAAGCATGAGAAAAGTAGAGTTTTACCACGAATTAACATCAAGAGCAAGCTTCTTGTTACTTGGAATATGTATCTGATGAGCTGTCTCTTCAAATTTTTGCACTCTCTTGGGAAATGTTGTCCAATAAACAACACTACCACGGATTCTTTCAATTCCATCTCTAATCACATTCAAACCATCTTGGACAATCAAGTTGATGATATGCGCACAACACTCCATATGGAACAATTGATCATGCAATATTAGTGAACCAAATGGAAGTTTATCCAACAAAATAAACACAATTGTATCATTAGTGGTACAATTATACACGATCAAAGTTATAAACTTTCTATCAAGATTCCAATCGAAAAAGCAATCCATCAAACACTCCACAAGCACTTTCTTGGTATGTGGATAAGACACATATAAAAATCTAAAGATAATACAAATATGAAATATCATTAAATATTTAAAATAAATAAACATGTTAATGAAATATCATTAGATATTTAAAATAAATAAACATTTTAATGAAATATTATTAGTACCTTATGATTCGACTTTGCAAGGTCCAAGAATTGTCAAAAAAATTGTGGTGATTGTCATGTATCCCTTCCTTTGATTGCTTGAGGACCATATTTTCGTAATGATAGCAACTCTACTTTTTGTTTTTTTTTTCCAACAACTTTATTCTCTTCTCTTTTTTCAGCTTTGTAAATTTGAAGGATATCATTTCTGAGAGTGTTGAGGGATATCATTTTGAACATGGGTTGAAGAGTGTGACAATATTTTTGAAATCCATGATGCTCAACCATACTAAGAGGATATTCATACAATATGATCATATTAGCAAGATACCACCTCCCAGCCTCTTGAGCAAATCGTCAGTTCTCCATGATTTTCTCAGTGTCCATCCTTGATTGGTTTGATACCCACAAACATTGCTTCAAATTTTTATATTTCTTCATCGAACAACTCTTAAGATGGTCATCAGTGTTATCAGAATTAGATCGGACCGGTTCAACCTCGAACGGGGGCCTTGACCGGTCTGGTTCCCTAATTGGATCGCTTAAGGCAAAGAATCGGCTATAAACTGAAAAATCGGCCAATTTTTATAAAAAATCGTGAATCAGCGGTTTTTATAAAATCAGAAGATTTAATACTCATTTAAAAATTAAATTACATAAATAAATTAAATTAAAATTTGTACATGATTTGGGATTTTTTTTGCCCTAAATCATAGAACATAAGACACCACACCTCCGCCATTGGGCTCCAGCGACTTCAGGGCTCAACCTCAAGCGACTATGACTGCGATTAGCGGCATCAGCCACTGCGATCAACGACCAGGGAGGGATCTTCAACAGCGATCAATGAAAACTCTCACATATTTATATTAATATAGTAATGTAATTGTGTGTTAATTCTTATATATGTAATGACCTAAAAATGAACCATATAGATTGTAACAATAGGAATAAATACTAGGGAGACAAATTGATTGTGAAGTTTAAGTTTCGAAGGCGTTTAAACTTGAGAAGGGTTGTTAGATAAGATTCTAAATATTTTTAGGTCAAAATAAGGTCTTCATTGAATCTGGAAGGTCAAAAAACATTGGGAGAGGTAATATGGGGTGTATTAAAATTTAGGAAGTATTTTGGAGTCAAAACACATTTTATAAAGGATTTGGATAGAAAGGAATTGGATACTACTTTAGTATTTTAGCTATAAATCTTTACTCCTGACTCCAATTGATCTGATTTTTGGACAGTAGAAACTAGACTTCCAGGGCTACAAAAGTGTATTTCACAAAAAAAAATTGAATCAGTTTCTAAATAGGTCAAAATTGATCTGGAATTTGATGGTATTCTGTCACCCGCGTCCAGACGGGAATAGACACACGTCCGGACGCGCCAAACCGAGGACTACATGTTTGAGAATTGTTTTGGGTGTTTCCTCTTCTATTTGTAACCCATTTCATCTATTCTAACCATTATAGAAGCTTAGAGAAGAGAGAAGAAGGAAAAAAAGAGAGAAATACAAGGTTGAAGAGGATCAAATCCTTTAGTTCTCGTACAAAAGCTATGAAAACAAGGTAGGGGTTTTCTTCCATTCTTGTTCATTGAGGTTAGGGTAGTTGTATATGCATGTTTTGCCTCTGAATGTTATATATATGATATGAAATCACCCTATCTCAGTTTTTTTGCAAAGATTACATGTTTTGAACAAAGTTAGGGTTGAATACCCATGAAATCTCTTTTCTTGTTCTAAAACCCTAATTTTTGGAGAGTGATGAATTTTTCTCTTAAATTCTTCCTTTATTATTGATTTTGACACCATAGTGCTTTGTGTTGAGTAATAAAATGATGTTGTTGTGATCTCTTGTATTTTTCATAAAGAGTTATTGAAATTGTCATATGATAAATTTGCTAATTTTTGAGATATGCTTGTAAATTGAGAAATTGAGTTTGGTATTGTATCTCTTATGAGTGTGGGATGACCATGGGTGACCTTTGACGAGATATCGTAGAGTGAATAGACGTTATTCATACTCTGTGTGGGTTTGAACTTTTCCTACCACTCGCAGTGGGGTTAGTGTTTTGGTAAAACTAAACCGCTATTGCTCACGGTATCAACATGGAGGGTTAGTATACTAATGCTTGAGTTGGATACGTCACTGCCATTGGTATGACATACGCCTTTTTCTAAATGATGGATATCTTGGAGAAGATTTGTGTGTGTGTGTGTGGGCTAGATATTACTCAATGTATTGATTTATGAGGTTTGCCTCGCATTATGTTTGAGATACATATACATATTATTGTAGAATATTCAAGTTATGGATTACTGTTATTGTTGTGGAAAATGGTTTCCTACAAGGACTTGTGGAAGTATGGGATTCTCAAGGTGTTGTGGGAAAATGGTTTATATTTTGGAAATGGTTATTTATTGTAACTTGGTTTTTATTGTTTATTTAATTTACGATGACTAATTAAACTTGAGATCTGTTTTAAAATGTCTTTGTTTTACTTCCAAGATTATATATGTTATTTGTAAAATGAGACCGGCCATTTTATATGCTTTTATAAACCTTGTTCGGGTTTAGGAGGATTTTTCTACAGAGCTTCGTGCTCACCCCTTACACAAATATTTATTTTTAGAATTTTATCTAGATGAGGAGATTGGTGCTGAGGAGCGAGTCCCTTTGGAAGCTCAAGGAGATGGTCATGTGGATCCCGAAGTGGATGTCTAGATTATTCCTCTTGTTCTAAAATATGAGATCCTTTTGAGATAATATCTATGTTAATATTTTCTGATTACGCTCCAAGTTAACTTCGATTCTTTTGGGATGTAATTGCTATATCATGACATATTTATTTTAGATGTAATGACCATGACTCAGTCGATTCTTTTGGGATAATATTGTCGACATTACATATACGATGAAAGGAATTTTCTTCATGGTGAGATTTTATTAGTTGCTCTCATGATGCGAATGGTTTTAGATAGTAATGTCATCCAAGGTGTATTTTGGAGCGTTACAATCAGCGATCAGGGTCCAAGGATCTTTGAACCCAGAGAAGTGCGAACCAGCAAAGTGCAAACCCAGCGAACTCATCACCTCCCTTTAAGGTAAAATTTTTTGTTGTGATTCGATGAATCGATAGATAAAAACTTAGGCGAACTTTGTTGTGATTCGATGGGTAAAAAATTTTCAATTTATTTCATACAAGCCAACCATTGTTTATGAGTTATACTGTTGACTATGGCAATTGACATCTCTGTTTCATGCATGATCACCTGCATACGCACTGACAGAATATCCATTATTTCATATGCCAACCTATCTTATTTAGACATTTTACGTGAATTATGCTAACTTCAATAAAACTCTAGTTTGTGTTTTTTGGCATAATATGATCTAACCAGACTTGTGTTTGTGTTTTTAACTGTGAGTCTGTGACTACATCTATTATTTTTTAATTTTTTAGTATGATGTGTGACGTTT
>CM042191.1:10333317-10346687 GCA_023539305.1 Ilex asprella
AAAATTTCTTGAACTTGGGTTACCTGCACATGTGATGTGTTACTACTGAAAACCACAATCGATTTGTCTAGGTTGACTTGTTGCGTAAAGCAGCTTTATATAACTCAATGATTTATTTCATTGCTCATACCTCAGATTGTGATGCATTCATGGATAAGAGGTTATCATCAGTGAACAGGAAATGAGAAATCCTTGGACTTCCTCTTGCTCCTGAAACTCCAGTAATCAAACCATTCATTTTTGTATCACACAGGAGAGTAGTCGGACCTTCTGCACATATAAGAAACAATTAATGGTGACAAAGGGTCTCCTTGACGAAGATCCTTTTTAGGATGGAAGAAACCAAATTGCTCATTATTGAAAATAAGGGCATATGAGACAGTTGTAACACATTCCATTATCAAAGAGACCCTCTCTGATCAAACCCAAGAGTAGCTATTATTTTTTCCAAATAAACAAGGCCCATGTTCCCCAAATTCTTACATTTAAGAAAGTGATTAATTTCGAATGCCACCAATACATTATCGATAATAGGTCTTTTCGGAGGGAAAACATTTTGAGTATCAGATATGACCAAGGGCAAAATGACTTTTAAACGGTTTGCTAGAACTTTGGAAATGATTTTATAAACAGAATAACAAAGACTAATTGGAAAAAATTGAGGTAAGGAATCAGGATTTTCACACTTGGAAATAAGAAAAATATGAGTGCAATTAATTTTGAAAGGAAACTGCCCAACATTAAGAAAAGCCAAGAAACAATTTAGAACATCATATTCGACTATATGCCAGTAGTTCTGGGAAAACAAAAAGAGGTGGCATACCATCATGCTCAGGGGACTTTGTAGGATACATTTGGGAAATAGTTATAGTTATTATCAACCTGAAAAAATTCTGCAAGAGTATTGAATTCATTTCATATGACCTTGCAATTCAGTTTGCAATTCAGTTTGCCTAAAACCACCTCCAAATCTTGTTTTTTTTTTTCTAATACATGAAAATAATGATTTGAAATTTCCTACAACAACTTGTTCTGTCTCGGCTTTGGTCTCACACCAAACCCCATGATCATTTTTTAACTTCGTGATTGTATTCCTTGTGCTCCTTTGAGATGTCCAAGCATGACAAAATGTTGAATTTCTATCTCCCTCATGTAACCATTGAATTCTAGACTATTGATGTCAATGAACCTCTTCCATGTCAAGTAGCTTGTCCAATTATGTTGTAATTACAAAAACTGAACAATGCAAAAAAATATAGAACCTCTGTTTTACAACTTAACGATACAGAGGAGAGGTTTTCGATATATATAGACAAAGTGTTACAAAATAATTCTCTATCCACAAGTTTAAATATAAAATCCTATCCATTTGACTTATCTCTCCAACTAACTGGATCAAGTGATATGATCCTTGAACTGCTGATTGTTTGACCAAATGAGAGGAGATTGCCTTATCACTTCAGCCTAGTTGATATCCTCGATAGAGTCCTTGTCTTGCCTTATCACTTTAGTCGAGTTGATAACCTCGGTAGAGTCCTTGTCTTTATCTCTAATACTCCCCCTCAAGTTGAGGTGGGAGGAAGATAACACACCCAAATTGCTACGCGATGAACAAAACAATTTGCGGGATAATGGTTTGGTGAAAATATCACTGAGTTGATTGGTAGAGTGAACAAACTGTGTAACAATGGTTCCCTGAGCAACCTTTTCCCTGACAAAATGGTAGTCCAATTCGATATGTTTGGTTCGACCATGGAAAATGGGATTAATGGATAAATGAAGAGCACCCACTTTGTCACCAAATAATATAGTTGGACGTGGGAGATTAGTACCAAGAGCACCAAGATTGTAAGTTACCCCGGCAAGTTCAGTTGTTGTGACAGCTAGTGCGTGCTGTTCAACTTCAGTACTAGAGCGAGCAACCGTTGGTTGCTTTTTGGCACCCCAAGACACAAGACTAAACCCAAGGAAGATAGCATTACCACTGGTAGATCATCGAATAAGAGGACACTCAGCCCAATCGGCATCAGAAAAAGCATAGAGTTGAAGTGCATTTTTCCATAATAAGTGAAGACCAAAGTGGGAAGTAGCTTGGAGATAACGAAGAATGTGCTTGACTAGAACCATATGGGACGTGGTAGGATTATGCATATATTGGCTCACAAGATTGATAGAATAAGTAATATTGAGCCTAGTCAAGGTGAGATGTTGAAGGATGCATACTAGACTACGGAAGAGACATGGGTCAGTAACAGTAGAACTAGCACAAATTGGTTTTATAGCCAAGGATGTAGAGATAGGCTTACAACTGTCCATTCAAGCTTGACTCAAGATATCTAAGATATACTTATGTTGAGAAAGCAATCTTGACTGATTTAGGCTCACTAGGCAAGGCGTCAGATTGAGGAGATTTGGTAACATGAAGAAAACCAAGTTTTGCCTTTCCTCTTGATCGCATGGAATGGGTATTATCTTGGAAAGTAGTAGGTGTAGAATAACAACCCAAATCAACATACAATTGGCCAGTGTGAAGAGGTATTTGTGCAGCAGTAAGATATCTTGAATCACTTGTAGAAGAGTGAGTACCGGGAGCAATGAACATAGGTAGTTCAACTTCGGAACCTGATGAGGCAGCTGGCAATAAGAAAGTAGTAGGTCGTTTTGTGGACAGAGATGACCGAGTAAGATCTGTGACTGCTGTGGCATGAAGGACTAGTGAGGGAGATATATCAGATAATGATGCAGATATGGACGAAGCAGCAAAATTAAGGAGAATAACGACATCTGTGGTATCTTGTGCAGGAAGCTGCGATGAAGTTAGTGGAACAGAATGCAATGCAGCAGGCAAAGGCAAGGCAGGTAAAGGAGAAACTTCATCAGCCTAGTCTAAAAAATGACTAAACTTGGAGGAAAGTGGCACTGTGGAAGTGGTTTTTATCAAGAATGGACAGAAGAGAGAAAGTTGATTCATCAAAAACCACATGCCTAGAAATATAAATTTTGCCACTAGGAGAATGCAGGCAACGATACCCTTTGTGAATTGTGCTATAGCCAAAAAAAATACAAGGAAAAGTTTTCTCTGAGAATTTTTTTTCCATATTCCATGAGATATGGATAACACCTACAACCAAAAGAGCGCAATAAAGAATAATCGGGATCTTTAAGAAAAAGAGCTGAAATGGTGTGTCCATGTTGAGAGTGGTTGAAGGCAATCTGTTGATAAGAAAGACTACAATAATGAAAGCGTCCATCCACAGACGTTTGCTCAGACTTGAGCGAAAAAGCATAGTCATGCCTAATTCACGAATATTGTGATGTTTCCTCAGCAACACCATTTTGCTCAAATGTTTTGGGACAAGAAAGTTGATGAATGATCCCATGAGTTGATAGATAGAGCAAACAATCACGATTTTGGAATTCATCTCCACTAGCACACTAAAATATTTTAATTTGCTTCTCAAATTGTGTGTTGACTATTGGAATAAATTGCTTGACACAGTAAAAAAAGTTCGATTTTTATTTGAGAGGATAAAGCCATACAAACCGCATATAATCATCCATAAAAAAGAGCATAATATTTGAAATTTTGCATTGAGTTTACAGGAGCTGGACCCCATAAGTCACAATAAATTTTATCAAAAGGAGAAGAAGATATCAAACTACTATTGACAAAGGGTAGTTTGCAACTTTTCCCAAGTTGACAATCAACTCATATTGAATTTTAATCAGCCAAATTTTAATACATAAAAATATAAATTTTAATCTACTCGAAAGCGAATTTTAATCGGCGCTAACAACTCGGGTAGAGTTCAAATCGACTCAAATTTAAATATGTAAAAAATATATTTTAATAGGTTCGAATTTTAATACGTTAAAAAATTAAATTTATTCAACTTCAATCGAATTTTAATTGGTTCAAATTTTAATATGTCAAAAAATAAATTTTATTCGGCTCGAATTTAAATAAAATTTTATGCAAAAAAATTATTTGAGATTTATGTAGGGGTATTTTTGGTATTTTAGATTAATTTTTTTTTTTGGTTAGAAATTGTAGTTTAATGGTAGGGGGTGTGGCTGAAGTTTAAATATAAACTAGAAGGGGTGTCATTGAAAATTTAGAAACTAGAGGGGTGTCTTTGAAGATATGGTAACCTAGAGGGGGTGTGACTGAAGTTTTTCCATATTATTATCAACAAAAAGGTTGTAGGTAGGATTTCAAGATTTTTTTCTTCGCCTATTAATCTTTAAACCAAGTAATTACAGTTGGGTGTTGTATATTTCCAAGAACAGAGAGAGAGACAGAGATAGAGAGGCAGAAAGTCCTCATGGAGATTATTTCTAATTGTTTAATATTTGTTCCTATATGTTTATTATTTTTAATACTGTTGTTACGTTCTTAACAGTGTCTCAAAGCAAGGGTTTCACAAGCACTCTTGAGGTACCTAACTTAGAATTTTGTTTTTTGTATTTTTTTGTTAATGTGATAATATGGAGTTAAAACTGTTGTGGCAGATTGTATATTAATGTTTTGACAATTTTTTATTTACTGGTTATACGGTCAATGATTTGTCTGTTGTACATCTGTTGTATATTTTAATTTTATATTCCTGTGTATTACTTTGTTGCCCTTTTTTTTTTACATATCCATTCCAAGTGATAACAATGTTATTGAATTTTTTTTGTTTCCATTGAATTAGGTAACCATGGATAACAATTATGATGAATTATGTTTGTTACTTACGTTTATGCATAGAACTATTCAGGAGATGGTAGTAGTGTTTAATCTTGTGGTCTCTATAATGTTGATGATATGGGACATGGAACACAATGGTACAACATCCGAGGTTCGACGACCTTTCAATAGGTCTTGGTTACAAATTGAACACTTGCACTGTCTCGTTGGGGAGAGTGACAGGACGTGTATAAGTCAACTTAGGATGGATAGACACACGTTTGTGGTACTACGTAATCTGGTCCGTGATGTTGGCTTGCTAAGACCAACTAGGCACGTAAATGTTGAGGAGATGATGACGATGTTCTTAAGTATTTTAGGGCATGACGACAAAAATAGACTTGTTAAGTTCAATTTCTTGTGCTCGGGTGAGACAGTTAGTAGACATTTCAACAATGTCCTCACTGCGGTGTTAAGGTTACGCAGACTATTGCTCCAGACGCCTGAACCAGTGCCCGAAAATTGTACAGACCCTAAATGGAGGTGGTTTCATCATTTAACATTCTTGGTTTTAAGGTTATTCAATTTTTTGGTTTTTTTTTGGCGTCCATTAACACATACTTTCATGTTATTAATTGTAGGGGGATGATTTTGCTTCACAATATTGTCTTCAACTATGCCACAATTTTGAATATTTTGGTGTTATATTTAAAAAAGATGAAGCAAACTCAAGTTTCACTCTTAGTGAAAGTGGGAGTTCACCGTCAGTTAACTCTCACTTTGATGGTGATATCATAGTGATCGATGATTAACTGTTGCTTGCAATCGGTCATGTTGTATGTTGTAATGGTAATTTATAATAGTTATATGTATTGTAATGTATGTGTATGTAGCAGTTGGGTAAGTATGTTTACCCCTTTTTTTGTATGCAACACACAATAGCGTGTGTGCATGTGGGTTCACACTTCGTACCTCCTACTGTTGTCTTCGTTTTGTATGTATATTTGAAGGCAACAAAAAATATAAACATATCGGGTATGTGTAATTACGTAGTACGTTGCCTTACTTTTGCTTCCCTTTTTGTATAAAGCTATGCGTGGTAAAGAAATATGTTTAGGTGTTTATCGATTCGTGTATATAGGTTTATTTTTTTTAAATAAATGTGGGACTATTTTATGAGTTAATTAATTAGATCAAAATTTTAGGGAATTTCAAACATTATAACCAATTTTTTTTCGGTTTGTACGCTTGGTAACATAGATGAAAATTGGAATGAAGTTTAAAGGTGGAGAGATGTTTAATATTGCCTCACCCAACATTGACTTTGGAGTGGATAATAGTGAAGGGTAAAATTGTAATTTAATGTGAAAGGTAAGAGAATTTACACAAAAAACAATAATTTTTATGTGGGCCCCATAACATACAAAAATACTTTCCAAACCAAGGATTGAATTACACTACCTTATTATTATCCTGTCTATATCCCCCGGACTTGGGTTTTCGTTGGATTGGTTTGGACAAAGAAACCAACCCAATCCTATCCCTCCCATTTTTGCCAACCACACCAAAAAATACTTCCCAAACCAAGGATTGGATTACACTACCTTATTATTATCCTATCTATATCCCTCGGACTTGGATTTTCATTAGATTGGTTTGGACAAAGAAACCAACCCAATCCTATCCCTCCCATTTTTGCCAAACACACCCTCAGAAGTTTTCTTTAATCGGACTATGAAGAAGGTCGTCTTATTGCTTCCCAAAGCATACGATCCTCCTGCTCTAGTTCCAGTTGCCACTGTCCTCCCTGTCAATTTGTTCTTGATGACAAAACCATTTGAAGAGAAAACAAAGGTACAAGGAGATTCATTAGTAAATTGACCAACGGATAACATATTTTGGGTGAGGTTTGGAATCAATAACACATCAATAATTCTTAACTTCCCAAGATTTGTAGTTATAGAAGAAGGAAGAACCAATGTGAGTAATAGGTTGACTTTCTCTATTTCGTACAGTTACTAAATCATGACCATTATAGGGTTCAAGATTGTGCAATATACTAGCATGACCAGTCATATGCGATGTTGCTCTTGTGTCTGGTATCCACCCGGGATCTATAGGATTAGTAACTTGCATAGCAGAAAGAGCTTGTGGAATTTCATCGGATTAAAAAACATGATAATATCTATTGTAATAGTTCAAGGCATTATGTCCTTGTTTGTTACAAATTTGGCATGGAATCCGATAGCAATTTGGAGTGTAATCATTTGTCTTGCTGGAAATCTGGCAACCGTTTGCTTGCAAGGATCCATGATAGGGATTGATTTTGGCATCAACAGTAGAAGGGCCGAAGTTCTTGACTCCTTGAGTCCGATTTTGTGGTGCTTGTGTGAATCCACGACCCTTAGAATTAAAAGGGACATTTTTTCCCTTATACTTTTGTGAACTGTGAGAACCTCCATGTCCACTTTGATGTTTCTGCATCACTAGAGCTTGAAAATCATTAAGTGTGTCATTGTTTGGATACAATTTGTTCCTGGTTTCATACCCTATCAATGACTGAATGAATTGTGAGTAAGATGGGAAGGGAAGTTTTTCCATAATGGCATTGACATGGGGGTCAAATTTTGGCTCAAGTCTATTCATTGTTCACATCACTTTATCAGAACCAGTCAGAATATTTTTGATAGCAGAAAGTTCATCCCAAATTTGTTTAAATCAAGACAAAAAATCTGTTATAGATTCGTTATTTTCCTTACGAATTCGTTGAAGATCATGATATAGATTGAATTCTTTTTTTTCAGAGGTGGAAGCAAAGCTATGTTCTAAGAAAGACCATACCTCAAGTGCCGAATTCATACCAATTATATGATTTGAGTATTTTTTTGGATACTGTTCCAGAGATTAAGCTCTTCTACAAACGATTAGTTCGTCTCCATGCATTGTATTCTAGATTGCAAGCTTCCTTTCCTTCTTCAGTTGTTATCACCGGCTTTGGGTGTTGCACCTCAATACTCAAGTGATCATGAAGATCAGCTCCAATGATAAGGTCAAGAATTTGGCTTGTCTGAATGCGATAGTTTCTTGTTGTGAGTTTGACGTTGATCATGGCTAAGAGCTAAGGGATATTTTCAAGAGTGAGAGAAGAGGCCATTTTTTTTTGTAGAGGTTATTTATTGGATATGATACCATGATACAGAGGAGAGGTCTTCAATATATATAGACAAAGTGTTACAAAAATAATTCTCTATCCACAAGTTCAAATATAGGCAAAAGAGAGGAGATTGCCTTATCACTTCAGCCGAGTTTATAACCTCGGTAGAGTCCTTGTCTTGCCTTATCACTTCAGCCGAGTTGATAACCTCAGTGGAGTCCTTGCCTTTATCTCTAATACTTATTTCTTGTTCTTGTTCTTGTTGCTTAGAAGCTTTTGCTATAATATTCTTTTTAAGGACTGCCAGTTGTGCTCTCAAATTTTCCACCTTTGTCAGAATACGCCCAAAATCCTCCTGCTTCCTCTTAAGCAAACCCACTTTGTAATTTTGAATCTTGTTAATAAACCTTTAAATAATTGTTAATGTACCACTGAAAGACCACACCTTCTTAATAAGCCTCTCACAATCCTCTCTCTTTACCCAAGTTGCTTCAAACCGAAACTTTCTTGTAGTAAAACACCTCGCATCAGACGACTACCCCTTTTTGCTATCCAAGAGAATTTTGTAGTGATCTGACTCTTTGAAAAATCTGTGACGCACTCTTGAATTTGGAAATATTTCCATACAAGCCGAATTTGCACACACTCTATCAAGTCTTTCCCACATAGTATATGGTTCCTTCCAATTATTGCACCAAGTAAAAGGATAATCCTCATACCCCAAATCCACCGAAGCACAGCTATCTAATGCATTCCAAAAATCCAACATTTTCCAATCGCCCTCCTTCCCCTCCCTTTATTTTCTCTCTGTGCAACAATTTCATTAAAATCCCCCACACGCACCCAAGGTAGACTGTTCATTCTACATAACCGAGGCAACAATGATTAGGTCTCACCATGTTTTGATGTATCCAGCTCCCCATAAATCCTCTTAGCCTCCATGACCAATTATCATCATTTTCATTTATAATGATATTAATATGCCCATGAGAAAAATTTTGTAAGGCCACATCAATCCCTTGCTGCCATAACAAAGCCAAACCACAGGATTTTCCCAGCGAATCTACAGCCACCCCATTCATTTCCAAACTCAACTTCAAAAAATCTATTTTCCTAGAATTACATTACGCCAAAAGGAAGACAATGTCGGGCTGTTTTTTCTTCACAAAATTGCGAAGAACTTGAACTTTCTGAGGCTGCTCGTGGCCCCGACATTCCAAATCTAGAGACCAACTCCGATGAAAAAAGAAATGCTTAAGGAAAAGGTGCCCTCGAAGCGGACTTGTCACAAGGATTGACCTTCTTTCTTTTCTTTAAGTTTGGTATGAGATCCAGATGCGTAGTATCAATTTTAGAACCTTGCTTTTGTCTCCCTTTATCAATCCACGATTCTTCAAGAACTTGCAGTAAAACCCAATGTTACTTGGATCGTGGGTCGTTTTGGTACGTGGTACAGGTACGAGTATATGGTACGATATTTTTTTAGGTACGTGGTACGATGGAGGCAGGTTTAGATGGTACGATATTTTGGGTCGCAATTCGTTTTGGAACTCTTATATAGATCGTTTTCACTATTATACAACATTGTATATTACAAAATATTCTTAAACACTAAGTTAGTTATCATTTATCTTATACTTGTGCTTGATTTTCTATTATCAAAAATTATATATAATTATAAATCTATATACATGTAGTCAATTAATATGTATTTTATATTTGTGCTACATGTTTTTAAGTGAATTGATTTAAAGTTAATATTACAATTTGGGGTCGTCAATTTTGGTGATTTGGATCGCGAACCCACCACATTTTAAATCGATCTACCTAGATCGTAGATCGTTAAGAATTTAGTGAATTATGGTAACCATGGTCAAACCCTTCTCTTTTCTCTTCGACATCTTCGTAGATTAGGAATTCCATTTGGGTAACGCTACTACTTCACCTTTTGCCCCTATATCATTCCACCCCATGGGCTGGGCCAAAGACATAATTGGAATATCCATTAAATCCTCAGTTGCCCACTGGACCTCAATATTACTTGGGCTTTCATAGAAAGGTCTTAAGTACCCACATCTTTCGTGAACCTACCTTCTGGACCTAGTGGATAAACAAGGCTTTTGCTAATAAGGGACCCCTGTTGTTATTCTTTCCATCTCCTATTTGAACTCCTTTTGAAATAGCAATGGCCTAAGGCCTTATCAATTAAGGGAAAAATGAACTCCCCAGAGTTCTCACCACATAAATCATGGCAACCAACTGTATCCACTAGGGGTGATTTACCATTATCCACGAAATTGAGGGGCTCACACCTTCTAATTGAACTATTTCCTTTACGAAAAAGGATGACATTGTTAATTAAATGCAAAATTAACTCCCTAGAAATATCTCCAAAATCCTGACTTCCAACCCTTGTCCACTAGGGATGATTTACCTTTGTCCATGGGATTTGGGAATTCCAATCCCAAAATAAATTGGCCCACACTACTCTGTCACGTGATTAGGAGCCTTCTCCAACGTGGGTGGTTCGCCAGTAAAAGTAATGTCTAATCCACTATTGTTCTCTATCTGAGAATTGTGATCGTCATGCTTATATGTAGTTATTTTCTTCATAGCCTTACCGGATGAAGCCCTGAACCAGGCCCTATACTATTGTATCCCTTCCATGGAAGATTTTTCCAACCCCAACCTTTTAGGACACTCTCTTTCTCCGTGGCCAAAACATCCGCAACAACAACACATATGCAACAATCTCTCATACTTAAAGAAAACCATGGAACTTGAGCCATCTATACCCTTTAGATTCATCCCTCTAAGTAGAGGTTTCTAAACATTAATATTAATTCAGATCCTCAAACGCTAACCCCATCCGAACCTTTCCTTATTCAGACCTGCTTCCATATAAAGCCCGATCTTATTGACTATAATCTCTATTGCTGCTTGGTTCATGCCATTGAATGTCAGATTAAAAATTTGAACCTAGAAGGGCAGCACCTAAACAAGACGTCGGACGCCTAAACCCTCCCATCATACTCTTTTATTAACACTACATGGTTATCAACAGGCAATGGCATGCCGTCAAGAACTATGTTCTTCTCCACCATGTAGAGAGTATTATTATGTAATTACTGTGTAATAAGTATATCACTTGGAGGGTATACTCGTTCTTTGTATGTTTATGAGATAACTATAAATAAAAGTTATTAGAGAGAGGCAGGGTAAGTTTTAACCACTCTTCATTTCTCTAATATTCTGTTAACTCTACTTCCAACTCTTTACCTATTGTTCTTAAAAAAGGTACTCAATCGTGTGTTACTAACCATTCCATTACTAATTTTGTTTCTTATGATGCATTATCTCATGTCTTCTCTTGCTTTACTTTTCAATTGTCTACTATTTCCATTCCTAAAAACGTAGAGGGTGTGTTGTTTGATTAGGGTTAGAGAAAAGATAAGGAAGTGGAGATGGATGTCTTACATCATAATGAGACTTGGAATCTTGTTCTCTTACTATTTGATAAACAGACTGTTGATTGTTGATGGGTGTATACAATTAACTTTAATCCAGATGGTTATGTTGGGTGTCTCAATGCCCGTCTTGTTGCTAAGAGCTTTACTCAAATCTATGGTGTTGATTATGAGGATACTTTTTCTACTGTTGCAAAAATCTTCTCTGTTTGTGTATTAATTTCTTTGGCTATTAATCTTGATTGGCTTTGTTCAAGTTAGATGTCAAGAATGCTTTCTTAAACGGTGACTTGGTTGAGGAGGCCTATATGGGGCAGCCACTTGAGTTTACTACTTAGGGGGAGTACTGTAGTGTGTCGATTAAAGAAAACTTTGTATAGTTAAAACAGTCACCGAGGCATATTTTGGTAAGTTTTTAGGTACAATTTTAGATTTTGGTCTTCTTCGATTTCAAAAAGACCATTTGTCTTTCATAGACTGTCTGATGCAGGGTATATTCTATTGGTTGATTATGTGGATTATATTGTAATTACTGGTAATGATTATGAGGGTATTGCCAAGTTAAAAACCTTCCTACAAGACGGATTTCACACTATGGACCTAGAAAAATTCAGGTATTTTCTACGTATTGAGGTTGCTAGATCTAAGTAGGGTATTTGTTAATCTTAGAGGAAATGTGTACTTGATATGTTAGAAGAAGCAGGTTTGCTGGGTAGCAGACCAATTGATGTTCTTATGGATCCAAACCAGAAGTTGTTAATAGATGATGGTGAATTGCTTCAGAATCTGGGTCAGTACCGCAGGTTTGTTGGGAAGCTCAATTATCTTACTATTACCTAATCGGATACTGCCTATGTAGTTAGTGTGGTAAGTCAATTTATGAAATACCCTAGAGTACCTGATGAGAGCATAATATTGCATGTTATAGGCCCCATAATCATTCATCTTAGTAATGTCAGTCACTTAATTCCTTTATGTTAGTTGAATCTTGTATTTTATAGTGAAATTGTGTGTGTTGCAGGTGAATTGGTGTAAGAACATGAATTTGCATGTGTTTTAAGGCTATAGAAGACTCGTGGTGGGAGCTAGAAGATCCAAGAGTGCATCTAAGGCCACAACAAGCAAAATTGAGAAAAAAAACCAAGGAGGCCAGAAGTTGGTTCTAGTAGTAGGACAACAATCCTACATGTAGGTTCAAAATAGAGAGTTATTCTACCGAAAGGTAAGTACTACTAGTGCGTTGAAGACAGAAAGATATTATACCAGTAGAAGAGCAAGACATTCAATAGGAGGAAAACAATGAATAGTCCTACTAGTAGGTAATTCTCCACATCCTACCAGCAAGTTCTTGTAATTTTGATAATCTAGACTCCCAAGGAAGGCAATCTGCTAAATATTTCGAGGTCCGTGATTGGTGGACAAAATGGAGGATTTTTAGCACAAGACCTCTTATAAATACCCAAGCCTAGCCTATTGAAGAGGGGGCTCCATTCCATTGTTTAATTCACCGTTATTTTCTTTTCTTTTCTAGGGTTTAGACTTTCTTCTTTTTCTTCTTCTTTCAAGTTCATCCACCGTTTTACTTTACAAGCTTTGTATCAATTGAAGTATTAAATTCGTGCACGACAATTACTTTTGGTTTCTTTCTGCAAACATTTTACATCGGTACAATTTCAATATGAGGGATTTACTTTTCTTGGAATTTAAATTCTTGTCTTCTTGTTTTCATTTACAATGATGTTTTCATTAATTGGTTTTTATTTCAATTCAATCACGTGTGAATAGTCATTTACTGGTATGATCAGATGAAGTAGTCCCATCTGTAAATTAGGGATTTGGACTCAAAACTACGGCTTGTCTACTGTCAAGTTATTTGGGTTAATTGATTGGGTTAAATTGAAGATGTTATTGAATTGTATGTCTTCTGGCTTATCCATTGACAATTAAGACTTGACACGGGTAATTCTTGTAATCACTACAATTGAAGTGAATTCCTTTTAATCACTTTTGTCAGACCCAACAACCTTAGGCAGCTCAGATGACTCAGTATTCTCGGGTTTGCCTTGTGTCTCTTTTT